>OX422144.1:25594713-25985884 GCA_949129095.1 Volucella bombylans
AAGCACCGGTGATGCCTTTGTAGGCAGAAATTTCTGGATTTTTCTAGCAAGTTGATAATAGTCCCGCTGTCCAGTGCAGACAACCAAACGAATATGCTTTAAATGGGAATTTATCTAACGGCCCTAATGTAAGTTCAATGTATGACCTGGGTTGTGAACCCCAGTTTGATTTTACAGCTTTCTTGCATGAGTAAAAGGCTTCTATGATTCGTTCTATAGCGTTTTCTTTCATTCAAGATTTCTTCCTCAGATTCAGCACAGTTACCACTCGTACTTAAGTATGATTAAGATTCATTGGGATGTACACACACGCGGTGGTCTCGAAGAATCATTGGTACTGATGGTCTTTTCGCAGAAACTATGCCTAGGCTTACGTTGAGCCTTCATTACTTGCCGCTTATAAAAGTATCAAATAATCTCGTGGGTTCCCAGTCCTGTCCTAAGTTTGAAAATTTAGAGAAAGTAAAGACTTTTCTACTTTTACAGCGTGTTGCCAAACGCGGTCATCGAAACCACATCACTGAAGTCTGCCGTCCAGGGTGAACAACATTAAAAAAAAATGCTGGCAACGTTGCATCCGTCATTTTCGTTCTTCCTTTTGGATTTGGAGGTTTGGCGAGGAAGATCGTTGCCATGAGATAAGAAGTAAAGCAATTTTTAAAGTTCTTATATAAAATTTAGAAAAAATAAATAAAAGAGTTAAACTAAAAAGGTGAAAGTATTATCTCTCAAACGGCTCAAACATTCTTTAAAAATTGCCTTAAGCATCAATAACCTCGTGTCCACATTTGAAGGCACGTTTATCATAACCAATACAGCAAAGATACACTGCCCAACCCAATAAAATAAACTGTTCCAACCTCAAACATCAAATTCAACCTCAAGAATAATCTGCAAGAAGACGATTACCTCCCATCAGCCACCACAGCACAGGAAGCTACTCGAAGCTGTCTGTATTAAGATGATTGTAACCTGTAGAATAGTCATCACCTCGAGCCGAGGAAACGTAAGGTAAGTGTCTGCAATGTCTAATAAAAGTCCCAAAGGTCTAGAGCCACGATCCTCACATTTTCTTCCACCATTGAATGGTCACCCATCTTTGGAGTATAACTGTAAACTAAGCGATGAACCAGACAGCACAGGTGACATGATCCAATGTGATCTTTGTCTCCAGTGGTTCCATTAAAAATGTGTAGGCATATGCAGCAACATAAGGTTCAAAAAATGTATGTGCCATAATTGCAAGAAATCCGGAAAAAAATCTTCTCGTAAAGCAGGCAGAGATTCCAAATCACTAAAAAATCAACCATTACAACGACAAACATATTACTCCGGCTCTGAACGTACCTCTCATGCGGAGGTACGTCAACCCTTGCATGGAACTCCCTGCAACGCAAATACAACCATGGGATCACATTAAGGTAACTGCACATCCAGTAAGAAGATAACGAACTCGAGAGGGGACACAAAAACACAAATAAAAAATGGACAAAACAAACAAAAAGAACCAACCCAGCAGTAGCGGCAGCGAAATCTATCGAGCGCGAAGTGAGGAGATGGTAGAAGCGGGCGTCGTCAGCAATAACCCCTTCAACAGGTCGCCGGTGCGAACGCCAGTGTCCGTCTCACGCACGTGATACGGCAACGAATCAAGAGAAGCCACATCAGAACTCCACCAACGAAGCCGAAAGCTCTCTCCACAGGTTGGGGACTAAAATCCGCTTTCTGGCACAAATAGTTAATGAGGTGCAGAGTGCTGATTCAATTCATTACTCATATCGAACTTCTCGACGGTAGTTTTGTCTTTATGCACATATGAATATGGAAACGGGTAAGAAAATTAGGCGTTTGTTTTCTTTATTTTGATGGATATGGAGGCCTCTTGCATTGTAGTACCCATGAGAAAGGGTAATTGACTTAAAATTGTTTATCCACTTTGGATTTTTACCCGTGTTGAAAGTTTTATAATCCATACTAGGCAGCCGACCTCTTTTTGAATGCACAAATGCTTTGTTTCGCTCCAACTGCAATGTTTTCTTTTCGCATAAATGTGAGAAAACTACGATTACCAACGCAACTGCGGCCTTTGCTGGATGTAACGCCGGTTTCGTATCGACGTGAAGCGCGAATGTAGAAAAAAAAGCAAACAATCTCTTTCTCTTCCTCGAAATGGTCAGAAACAACTATCAAACTACGGAAGATTAATTTAGTTAAAATAACCTCTGCTTATCTTTTATTTTTGCCGCCGGAGATATGTGCCTGGTCACTGTTTTCCTTAAACAATTGAATACCAGAACCCGTGGTCTTTGCATAAATCGAGCAATAGGTTTCTTTTTTAGTTATTGATTGTAAATATTTTAGCAAATGAAAAAAAAATTTAAACGATCCAAAGTTTCCAAGGTTGTGAACTTAGCACAGCATATTCTACGACTTACACTTGATGTAGCTTTTCGTCTTTTGCGCCCATGAGGCAAGGGGCGAACTTTATAGTATGTGCAATAGAGAGGCGATGTAATCTAATCTAAATAGTTAGGCAATCGTGAAAAGGACTCGATTCCAAAAATTGCTCACTCTCTATCACAAATACAAACTCATCGTCAAGTCTACGCCTTTTAAAACACTGTGGCGACCTCCTAAGCTTGAAAGCATAATTAGAAAACTTTTAGTAACACTCGCTATCTCATCTTTGTAAGACCATACTGTCTCACACTTAACAAATTTTTCATTTTATGTGATAGTATATATACTGCTGTAGCATAATGCAAAAATCCCTTTTTCTTTGTTCGATCGTGCCGCGTGGTAATTGTAACCTAAAATATAGTAAATTAGTTGGAAGAATAAAGAATTTAGAGTAATTTTAAGACGTATTTTTATTTAAACCTTTGCGTAAATTCCACAACACTTTTGACGTTAGCTTTATTTGATGTGAGCTCCAGAAGACCATTCAATTAATCTATGGCCCTACTTTGATTACTTGATGATTGCTCTTGAGAATTAAGGCAAAGACATTGCCATGATCTTTCCATAAAAAAAATTAGATTGAGCCTGTGCCTTTGCACAACGGATCTGTTCTTTTCGAACAGACATATACCTATATGTACTTACACATGTACGTGTTGTGTACTATTCAACTTGAATATAAAACTTTCCATACATCGGAAGTTGTACTAGTAATATCAAACAAACAATATAAAATGTAAGGCTAAAAACCACTCCAAATTCCATTAGCTTACCCACCTTATGCAACTATTATAACAATAAAACTAAATTTGCACTTTCTATTTACAAACTAAGTGCCATCACTCAACCTTCTCTGTTCGGTGACATGAATTTGATCGTAAAAATCGCGTCATATGCATTATATAACATCCAACACACTACCGACGCTTTAACACGTCACTAAGAATAATAAAATGACAATTCGATGACATCCTGAATGCTATTTCTTATTTTCGCCCCAAAGTTGACTTTCTTATGATGGCTGTATTTTTGTTTTTTCAGTCACAGGCATGGCAGTTTTTACACCCATTTACCCTGTCATCCCTGCCGGTGAAGACAATTTTTTTTTCACGGCCTCGGCCCGTTAACACTTGGGCTTGGGCCACCTTTTTGTGTTTTTAGTCCTTTTTACAATTTGAAAGCATTTCGCTGTATTCCACTGATTCGACGTGTCCTAATAGTATTTTTACGAATCTCTGTGCATGGAAAGATCACATCTGGATGTCCTTGCCATGGATGTTATGACACCGTCAGTGTAACAACGAAAATCCGCTGTGACTGCCAATTAATTTTGTTGAACCCATTCCACTTGGTGTCAGTGTATTCGTAGTAGTCACTTGCAGGCAATAAACAAAAATGTCATCGCAAAGTGAAAATAAAAACAAAGTCCTCTAACAAAAACAAAAACAAATTCCAACATACGAGTACGAGTACCATAAGAGTGAGTTTCCTGTACTTATACTTAGAGATGTGTGTATCATCTTTGTAGTTCCACTCCAAGCTCGCCATACCTTCAAAGTTGACAAGAGTTGGGGAACAAAATAGACACCCTCGACCGTACTGTGCTCCACTTCACTATCATCCTTGGGTTGTGGCATCCCTAATGAGAAATTAACAACTTAATTAATTTCATTGCAATATATCTTTTAAGGATGATCTTTATTAGGTCCTGCTTGGCCGTTAGATTTATACTCGTATGTACATACGAGTACATATGGATGTGCGTTTGGTCTGGAATAGGGACGGGGAGTTACAAAAACTTTTTCGTTTCTTTCTGTTGTTTCCTGCGAGTAGCACTTCGTTATTTTTTTTTTTTTTCAAGTCAGTGGTGCGCCGTCTGATGCTTACGAATGTATGAAAAGGGAGAAACGAATCCAGAATGAGGAAAAACAACGGAAAAAGCTTTCTACACCTACAAGTGTAGCCATTCATTTAATCACTATAATCTCTCTGAATTGCCATACAGATTCAACACGTTCCTATCGAGTTCATTTGCTGTAATTGGCTAAGGATGAGGCTTAGTTTAAGTGCGGAGTTTTGTTCTGCAAGCTTCAAGTAGGAATCTATCCTTTTACTAGTTTGCTGGTATTCAAACATAGCCTTACGTATATACATATTTATATGTATATAAAGTAATACATACTACGTTCATGGTGAAATCCTAGTAAAAACTGGTCTAAATGATCCGGATTTTATCACTAGCTACTGGATCTGCTGTCCTCGTCATCTTGTAATCGTTATTCGATTTTGTCACACAAAATGGTGGAAACCTCAAAAGAATTGAAACAGGATAATAGAGAGCGACTGCATGATCTTGTTCAAGTTTCTGTAAGTTGATCTTATTTCCAGGACATGTTTTGCACAGATTTTATATTTCTTTCTACAGCGTTCACCAAATTTGCTACACACGGAATCCTTGATTATTTGACCTCATATTTTATAATATTAAATTTGTTAGCGTGACTTGGTGAGTTTCTCGTTTCCATATTGGTATTCAGCTCTATCTTCCTTGACTGCACTTTCAAACAAAAAACATTATTATTCTGCTCAAGAGAAAGCAGACATCATCATTCTAAAAGAAAAGTTCTTCCATCCTAATTGGGTGTAGATGCTAAATTTCAGCCCTAACAAAAGAGGTTCCGGTGCTCGCGGATATTACAATGTACTCGTACTATTTATAAAAATAATGATGTTTGGAAATTTTAGAAGATTTCAAAAGGATAATTTGGGAATTTATGAGAAACAATGCTATAAACATGTGAACATGATTAAACTTCCACTTTTAGATAGAATGGTGTATCAAGTATAGAGATGACGACTAAAAATTAGGCCCGTCTGTGCTACATATATAAAAAGTGACTGTCATATTAAAACTTAAAAAGAACAGGGCTGCTGAAGCTGATGGTCTTCCCGCCGAGATATTAAAAGCAGTAGTGGAATCGCTGAAACAGGACTAGCATTAACTTATCTGCAGATTTGGTCGACCATAGCATATGCAGTGAACGAAATCTCAGTATAAGTTGCCAGTTACCAGTTGCATCAGCCTAGTAAAAATGGCCTAAAAGATTCTGGCCGCGATACTATGTGAGAGCTCTAACCCTTTTATGAACGAATTGATTGGTATCCCACAGTGCAAATTTTTACCTTGCGATAGATATAGAAAAAACTCAACAGTTCAACCGATCCGTTCTATCGGGATCATTATTGATTTTAAAGTTGGCTACCACGGCGTAGGCGGACGGAAAGCCCGTCCGTCTGTGGTGCGTTGTTGGCAATAAACCTTTGGATAGTTATGGACTAGGTGATGTACTGTCATGCGCACTCATTCCAGCGCCACAGTCTTTTCCAAATCTCAACGTCATGCTGATGATCACAATTTGTGAGTGAGCTTTAGCGATAGGACGTGTTTTTAATACGCTCTGATATTTATTACTCCTTCTGCCAAGTTTCGATTTAATTTCCCGAAGTGTAATTAAATACAAATATTAAGATAGTGACTTTAAAAAAGAAATCAATTTGTTCATGTTATTAATTTAAAATTGTTCTCTATTCGCAAATCACAAATTTTGTGATCGGGCCATCCAGACGCGTGATCAATTACCTTAGTTGAATTTAAACACAAATAAGTTGTATTTTAAACAAATTGTAAGACAGTGACTTAAAATATTCCTTTTTTAATCATCAAAATATTTTATTCTTAATTTACATAAGTTTTCATTTTTTCTCGACCTTTTCCCCTTACACCAACAATAATGTGTGTGTGCAACCGTTGCGGCGATAATCTTCCTCCCGAAGGGGACTTTGCCGTGTGTGTTGTGTGCAGCCATAGACTCCACTTCGAATACACCACTGTCACCGAACAATCATGGTGAACAATTGGAGCGAGGAGAGAAACGTGGAAATGTCAAACATGTAGAAATTGTGGAGATGGTCAAAATACTGACTTAGCCAGCAATCTTCTAGTGTCACAAACACGTACTTCGGAGATCCAGACCGCAAAAAGGGTAAGATCTGCAAGCAGCCCCAGCACTAACGAGGGGAATAGCGACACCATTTCTACTGTACTAGCTGAAATCAAGCACTTGAGAGCTGAGATCGGAGAAATTGCCAAAAGTTGTGACTTTCTAAGCTGCAAATACGATGAAATGAATGTCAATATCATCAAAAACAACAATTTGGTTGAGACGCTTACGAAAGAAATGTCCGTGCTAAAAGAAAACAATAAAAAAAAAAGACGAAATAATACAAAATTTACAGCCACAAATCAACAACATCGACCAACAAATGATCAAAAATAACATTGAAATTAAAAACATTACTCCCTCTTCACACGAAAATCTAATGGAAATAATAAAAGGAATTGGCAAAACTATTAACCAAGAAATAAACGACAACGATATCAATGACATTTATAGATCAAAGAACAAAACTCCTGACAAATCGACTATAATCGCAACGTTTAATTCGACTACCTGCAAAAACCAATTCATTAAACAATCGCGTGCAAACAGACCAATCAAACGTCGTCAACATATGTCAACATAAATGCAGCATTACCTGATACCATTGTTTACATCAACAATCAGCTGACGAAACAAAACAAAAATCTGCTCTGGCTAGCGAAAGAAAAGGCAAAACGCGAAAATTGGAGATTTGTATGGGAGAATGCAGGCAAAATATTAGCGCGAAAGAATGAAAACACTCCAGCTGTTATCATAAGCACGATCAATGACGTTGACAAAATAACACAAGCAACAGCGTAAAAAAAAAAAAAAACCTCACTCAAACTTTCTAAACATAATGGATGAGTCAAGCAGAAATGATAATGCAGTTCAATACGATAATGTAGTTCACATTGACTGTAGGGTAAAAGTGGGTTTTAGTGAAGTTAATTTAGATGAATTAAAAAAAACTAAATGTTGTTACTTATGTTTTAATGTCAGGTCCTTACGTTTAAATTGGAATAGTTTTTGCTTAAATATTAGTCACTTTATTAATGCGTTAGAAATAATTGTTCTAGTCGAAACAAATATAGAAGACGAAGAAGTCGAATTTTACAAATTCCATAAACCAGAATTTGTAAAGAGAAACAAACTAAGAGGAGGAGGTATTTTAATGTTTGTGAGAAGTCATTTGGAGTTTACCCGATTACCGTGTGAAAGCTTAACTTATGAAAATATTAAGATATATCTTAACAAAGAGAAGAAGTATGTCTTCGGTGTATACAGACCACCCGGATTAAGCCAAAAATCCTTCGTAGAAGAATTAGAGAAAAATCTTGGTGATAATATAAAGAATGGACAAGCTAGTGTAGTGGGTGATATCAATATTAATGTCAGTGACACAAACTCTAGCAACGCAAAAAATTATTTAGAGATGTTGGCTACACTAGGATTTACAAATTCTATAAACCAATACACAAGAATTGATCTAAAAAGAGGTACAAAGTCTACAATTGACCACATTTTAGTAACAACAAAAAATGAAAATACTTGTATAACAACTTTTGTGATTGAAAGTGGTCTTACGGATCATTATGCTATAATGTACTTCACAAGCATCAATAAGCCCAATGTAAAGCAACCAACATTCACGTCGTACATTTGTTCAACCAAGGTCAATAGAATGATAGCAGCGACTAATTGGAACGAAGTTCTAATTCAAACTGACGCAATAACGCTTTATAAGAAGCTATCACACAAATTTAAGGACATCTACTCAAAATCAATTTGTACTAGAATAGAAAAAGAAAAATGTAAAAAAAATCCATGGATGTGCGTCGAAATAATAGAAAAATGTAGACAACGGGACGTTTTGTACAGAAAATGGAAGAACAACAGGCTAAATAAAACGTATGAAATTGAATATAAACGCTTTCGAAATAAGTTGAACAAGGATATATCAACTCAAAAGTCGCTGACGAGGTAATCATGAAAAACTTGCAAACAGAAAATGGCTTATACATAGCTAACGAGTGTGCAAAACATTTTTCTCAACAATTGCAAAAAATAATACATTGGTGCAACTCGATTACATCACATCATCAAAGTATTTCCATCGCAAATACAATATTCCCCAAAGAAACCAACATTGAAGAAGTCTATCGCATAATATTGAGAATGGATATAAACAAATCTCCAGGAATTGATGGCATTAGAGCAGCCGACATCAAACATCATGCCCAGATTTTCTCTCCAATATTTTCTAAGTTCATAAACCTGACCATGACACAAGAAAAAATACCAGTAGCTCTAAAAACTGCAGTCATAAAACCAATTTACAAGGGAGGTAATAAAAACGATATTAAAAACTATAGACCAATATCCACATTGCCTGTTTTAGAAAAGTGCATGGAGGATATAGTAATAAAACGACTTCAGTCATTTATAACTAAACATTCTCTCATTCTGGTTTTCAGAAAAAAAAAGTACGGGCATCCTCTTAGGAGAGTTTGCAAACCACATCAATGAAAGCCTTAATAAAAACTATCATACGCTGGTTTTATTTATGGACTTCAGCAAAGCCTTTGATACTTTAAATCACGCTAAAATGCTAAAAGCTCTTGAGAAAATTGGTATCCGAGGTGTCTTAGGGAATTGGCTGAAGGAATATTTGATAAATCGTTTATACTGTGTTAAGATCAGTAATATATACAGTAAAAACAGGTTCACTTCGGAGTTCCACAGGGTTCGAAATTGGGACCCCTTCTATTTATTTTATTCACAAATGAACTGCTACGCACCTTCAAAAGAAGCATCCCATCCGCTTTTGCAGACGACACCGCAATAGTGGTTCGTCACAGATCCTTAGAATCTGCGTCAAAAATAATGCAAGAGGAGCTTAATGATGCCATAAAGTGGTGTCATGACAATGGCCTTGTTATTAATGCAGATAAAACTAAGATTATGCGCATTCGATGTCCACATCAAAACAAAACCAATCAACAGATATTCGTTCAAAATGATACATGTGCCTCGACCCCAAAACAACTAATTGAAATAGTAGAAACGCATAAATATCTATTAGTGATAATCGACAGCCATCTCATCTGGAAAAAATACATAGATAAGACTCGCATGGATATAAGAAAAGCGATATTTGCGTTGGCCCATCTTCGAAATCATGCCCCACCAAGAATACTTCAACTTGTATATTATGCTCTTATCGAATCCAGACTAAGTTATGGAATACTTGCCTGGGGAAATGCATCTCCAACACATATAAATAAATTACAAAGTCTACAAAATGCAGCACAACATGAAACTTACTGATGAAAGAAAATTTAAGGCTATAACAGTCGAACCTATGTTTAGGATGATTCTAGTTCTCGGGTACTACGATGACAATCGATTTAAAAAGCCTATTCAGCATGAAATAAATACAAGAAGACGAGCACAGGGACTACTGCACACGCCTAGAAACCATAATAACTACGGTAAAAGAATGTTAGAATACAGCGTTCCTAGTAGTTTTAATAATTTACCATCAAAGTTAAGAAACATTTTAAATTTTAAATACAGAAAATTTGTTCTTACTTGCTCCTTTTATATTTGATTAGAATCTGTTCAACCTTCTGCGGAAAAGCCATCAGAGCTTCGCAGAAAATTATAAAAATTGTAAAAATTTAAGAAAATACAAAATACAAAAAATACAAATATTACCATCAATGAATGCTGCGGGTTGTTAGTAGTTCATTTTCAAATATTGATAGAAGCTACTAACAGCAATAACCGCTAGCAATACTACATAAGTACAGCCTGTCTGAAAGAATGTCTCCATTGACTGACACAACTTTGAAGTTGTGAAAGTTTTTATTATTATTAATTATTCTTGTCAGTCTCTGCTTCTTTGATTTAAGAGGCAATTGCGCAGTGAATCTCAGGGACATAAACAAAAGATGTTTACGCCGCCTGAAATTTCTTGGACATATGGAGCGCACCAACACCGACCGACCTGTCTGAAGAATCTTTAATTAAAACCTTATTCGGAACAAAATAGCATGGGTCGAAGAATGGCTAGAGTTAGCTCGCGGGTGTGGTGTAGAGGTGAATGCGGAAACCATGAACTGGGAGAACTCACTATACCAGCTCATAACGAGAGTTGATGAACAGGCCAGAATGAAGTTTGTAGAAGAAGCGACGGGATCACTACATCGTAGTACGTATAGCCGACTAAATTACAATCTTAAAGATAAAAACTACTTCAAAGACATCCATACCATTCCCGAAATATCAACAATACTTCAACTTCGCGTAGAACTCCTAAAACTCAATTATATCCCCCCCAGAGAACATCTTCTTATATTCTGTAGTATGTGCAATTTGGAAGAAAGAGAAGATACCATGTATTTTCTAGGCAAGTGCCCAATTCTAAGGGAAGCAAGGAGAAGTTTTGGAAAAGACTTCCTATCGGAACAAGAAATGATATGATTAGTAAACGTTACTAAATTATATGGATACTGCAAAATTGCTTTAAAGTATAGGGAGAATATACTTCTAAAATGTTTGTAAATGTAAATAGTAAATATAAATAAATGCAAAACTTATTAATAGTTCGATTGTCAATCTGGCAGACAGCAATGCCATGCTAACTAATTTTATATTGTAATTATATTATTATTATTATTATTAAATAAATCAAACTATCTATCTATCTAAAACCCTAACAGACGATGACACAGATGAAGGGAGCTTCTAAGGCAGTTTGTTGCAATTGAGAGGGTTCTCAATGAACTCGCTGAGAGAAACTCGGGGCAGGTAGCTAGAGATCGAGTTAGCGGGTACCAACCCGCTGGTTTAAATTCGCCATCATTAAATTTATATACATAAGTAGGGACATGTGTTCCTAGATTCTGCGAAAAAATAAGTTAACAAGCAGTTGACAATTTTTGAAGAGGAGTTTTTTGATTGCTGAGTATCTGTGAGAATTTGGATCAACTATTAGCAGTTCGGCATCAATATCCCATTCATTGTGGGTAAGAATTCATCTCGAAGTGTTTAGCTATAGAGTTTAAGTAATTTAAGGTTTAATGACTATGAAGTTTATTTAGCACTATGAGGCTAATTAGAGGCCCACACACCACGAAGTAAAAAAGCACAATTACTTTTTCAGCTACGTAAGAAAATATCACCGACACTGTTGGAAAAATGTATGTATGCATGTATGTGCGTATTATTGTTTTTTCACAAAATCAAAAAATTGAGGTTATTTTTCAGAGATTTTCACCATATTTTCACCCCGTATGTCTATGAGCCTGGTTTGGATTAGAACTTAAGAAACAGAGCAGTCAAAACAGAAACAGAAAATCCCACATTACTCGTAAGTTGGCAAGAACTCTGTTCTTGGATCAGTAGCTACTATCTTTATTTATGCCTGAAAACCGAGGAATCAGTATGACTTGACATGACTGTTGTATCACTAAAGCCGTGATCAGGCAGTCGGCATACCGTAGTGATTATTTCGCGTTCTATTCTGGAGGTCATATTTCCCTTTAAGAAAAATCTTTAAAATAGTATTTTTCATACCACCCCTTGACAAGCTTTTTTCTAACAAAGCTTGATACTCCTCAACCATTCTGCAATCACTTCATACTCCCTACTTAAGAAACCAAGATTTCGCTTCATAGCACTCGGACCTCGTAGAATGGTTAGTCCTATTTGCACGGAAAGTGAATGATCTAAATATACTAGCTCCTAGATCCAGCAGGGATGGCAGACACCATAATCGCCTGGCCTAACAAAATATTGTAGCAGCAACGTACATGTCTCAGATGAATATAAGAAGCTATTTTCACTGGTCGACATAGAGACTATTCGCTCGCCGGAAGCAGCTTGTGTATGTGATGTTAAGTAAAATCGGCGTGCTTTTCGTAGCGCATGCAAAGGGCACTACATACCGTTAAGCATGCAATTATACTTGACATTAGTATCATGTTGAGTAAGAAAATTTACGCTGAAAGTTCGACCGGCAAAGGTAAGGTGGGTTAAAACAGAAATTCCTTGTCCCACAGGCACTTAAATACCTAGTCTCCCACTCATTGTGTTGGTCGCCATATCATTTATGACCTTCTATGTATACTTTGTCGACTCTGAACGGCTGAAAATAGAGACTATTTCATAAGGAGAAAAGATTTCACCGCCAGCCGAAAGGTAAGTAGATACATAGTCTATTCATAGATGTAATTATATTCCATATCGAAAGTAGGTAAGTATGTATATACTCAAGTGATGCTAATCTGATAATTGTAGGGCAATGTTACTTGTTAGAGATGAACAAAGAGTTTGTCACAAATTTTGCTGTGTGTTTTAAAGAGTTGTAAGTCTATCAATGTTTCATGTTTCATGCAATCGACTTATAATAGCATTATCGCTGACCGATACACATTCCACCATAATCCTCTTTGACATCCTCCGACTGAAAAGATGGAATTTTATCCGTCTTACTTGTAGTTTTGGTTTGTGGCGGGAGCACTTGTCAATTGTTTTCCCATTTTTCTCTTAATCTTAATCATTAGTTTTTCAAAACTATAAAACTTTCGTTTCGGAATCCGTACCGCCCTAATTAGCAGAGATACCAATCTATTATGACCCCCATAAGTCTGAAAATGTCCTTGGGTATTTTTTTTGGTTAAAGAACTTAACGCTCAAGAGGGTATGACTACTTTAACACGTTTTAAGTTTTTCGGAAAATTGGATTGAGAGAACGAGAAAGATATTTGGGCTTAATGGTTATTTCCATGAGTGGCATCCAACATTTAATGGGGAGACTAAATTATTAGTGTAAATTGACTTGGTTTGTATTTAGGCAACCATTGGCTGTGGGCCGAGTTAGGATCACCGTCTTTGGAATCGCGGCTTTCATGAATAAATAAAACTAATAAATCAGTTAAATATTTTGGTCGTTACAAGTAATCAGATTCACTCGAGACCTATGCTAACCTTTCTCGGCGAAAGTAGACGGGGGTTGCGTGATATTGGGTTAATACTCATAAAGCCGCAGAAGCCTTTGCTTTAACGAGATTCCAATTTTCCACACTAATTTCTTACAGGAATCTGATCTCTTACAGGAATCTTTCCAGTTTCGAGACTTTTCATTGATCAATCTCATTAATCTCCATTATCATGCAAGCTCACTCCCATGGAACTCATGCTACCTTTTTACCGATATTAATGATAAAGTAGAGTTTATTCAGATAAATGATATTTATAATCAACATGTTCCTCTCAAAACGGACAGAAATGTCCTTGGTTTACTTCTGAAGTACACAGTGCTATAAAAAATCGGAGAAAACTTTATGCGAAGTGGAGGAAGGAGCCAAACAGTCACAACCGGGAGGTCTTTTGTAGAGCGAGAAATTATTCATCACTTGTTACCAGCAGGGCTAAAAAAAGATATTTCCTCTCTAAATTGAGTACTGACTTAACATCTAAAAAGCTGTGGAGCAACTTGCGTTCCATTGGAATAGGGAAAACCTATATCACTACGAAAACACCTGATGCTGATGAATTAAATAAAGCATTTTTATCAAGACCCAGTAGCAATTCCATCTTTCTTCCGGAGAGCAATCTTTTGTTTGGCTCCCTACCCCAATTAGAATTTGAAGTTGTTACAGAAGATGATGTGATTTTTTTCTTTCGAAGGCTTAAATCAAATGCCATTGGTGATGACGGATTGCATTTACGTTTCGTTAAAATGTTACTTCCGTACATAATAAATTGCATTACACATATCTTTAACTATTGCATTACATCTTCGACTTTCCCTAATCAATGGAAAATAGCCAAAATTATTCCTGTGCCCAAAGTAGCAAGCCCTTCAGTGACGTTGGATTTTCGCCCCATAAGCATCTTACCCTGTTTATTTAAGATCTTAGAAAAAATTCTTTCGAAGCAAATCTCTGCTCATCTTGCTCGCTTTGACTTACTATCAGAAGTTCAATCAGGTTTTCGTGCTAATCACAGTTGCTCCACGGCTGTAGTTAAAGTTCTTGATGACATAAGGCTAAATTTTGATAAAGACTATTTAACGCTACTCTGTTTAATTGATTTTTCGAAAGCCTTCGACAGTGTTAATCATGAAATTTTATGCATAAAGTTGAAACTATATTTCGGTTTTAGTGAATCCTCAGTGAGATTAATTAGGGACTATCTATGCAATCGATTCCAAAGAGTGTTTACTAATAAAACATCCTCGCAACCCCTTAAGATGCTTGCTGGTGTACCCCAGGGTTCGATTCTCGGTCCTAGTTTGTTTTGTCTATTTATTAATGATCTGCCCAATGTATGCCACAATGCTTCAGTTCATCTTTACGCTGATGACGCGCAGATTTACCTTTCGCGTCCTATTGGATTAATCGATGACCTTGTGGTAAGATTCAATTCTGATTTATCCGCAATAGCTAAATGGTCCCAGAATAATGGATTTATCCTTAATCCCATAAAAACTCAATTAATTCTTATTTTTAAAAAATTGTATGATACTGAAGACATTCCACCGATATCGCTAAATTCCACAAGGCTTAGGTTTGCTAATGTAGTTAACAACCTGGGATATAAAATAAACCGATCCCTCTCTGCTACCGACCATAGCAACTATATTGTGTCAAGGATTTACGCAGGTTTACGGAAACTGTGACTTTTCGCCAGATTTACGCTAACTGACACCAAACTGAGGTTAATAAAATCGCTACTTGTACCAATCTTCGATTATAGCATCCCTGTCTATAGTAAGCCAGATTCGCACTCTCACCACAAACTACTTGTTGCTTTCAACGATATGGTTCGGTATACCTTTGGAGTTAGAAGGCATGATCACATATCCCACCTACATAAAAGTGTTCTTGGGTGCTCTTTTTCTAATTTTTGGCAATTAAGATGCTGTGTTTTCCTGCATGAAATTATACAAAAGCAATCACCAATATATATTTTTCAAAAACTTATATTTACGCAGTCGCTGAGAACGCTTAATTTGATAACTCCGTCTTGTAATTATTTGAATACGTCGCGTCTTTTCCTTGTCCACTCCGCTAAATTATGGAATACCTTGCCAACAACGATCAAACAGATAATAGGAGAAAAACAATTTAAAAAATCAATATTTGCTCACTTCTTTGTTAATTTCTGATTTCTTTTCCCTTTTTTCCTCTTCCTTTTTAGTTATTTTCATTATAAGTTTTTCTTTAACTAATTTTTATTAAATTTTCATAACCGTGCTCAGAAATTATATTGTGTAAACTATAAATGATTCTCTACATTTAGCTGAGCTCTATGTACTATAAAAGACTTTGTTCTTATTTGTACTTTTAATAAAAGAAAAAAAAAATTCTCGTTTCTTCTGTTACCTAATGAAACTTCACTGTATTTCGAAGGATCATCTTTGGGGTCTTACAGGAATCATTCTCGGACCTATTGAGTAAATGGGTAAGAAAGTAGTCTGATCCACCCAGGTTCAATTATAAGGCAATATTACTGGATCCGATAAAAAACTAAATACCCATTCGAGATAGCCATTGTAAAGGACAATCAAATACATAGGTACCAATAGTAACCAAATAGAGAACAAAAGAGAGGAATATAATAATATAATTCTTAATATAGGTGCCCTCTTCCCACAAAAATAAAACACACACAAAACGGAAAAGGGCTATCCACGAGTTAAGTCCTTTAAAAAATGCTTACCAGCGCCTATCCATCAAATCAATCAGAAATAAATTCTACTGTTATTTTTCAGTGCAAAAATATATCTATGTACGTATCTAGATGCATAGAGACACAATCGTACTCATGCGAGTATAATAAGAGTAGTGTTGAATTGCTTAACAGTAATAGAGGGACTGTGACCAGGTGAAATGAATTATGATCCTTGGTCCTACCTACACATTTGTCAATGACATATATTATGGCATGAAATGACACAATTTTACTTTTTCCTCTTACTCTAATCCTTTGTGTTCCCATTGGGATTTCCTCCTCTGTTATCGTATCATACTCGTACCTTGGGAGCAAGCTATTATTATGAAGGACACCCGCTACCTGAAAACCAATTGGACGGTTTGATGATGTACGCGCTTTTTCTTCGTCTCATTTATCTGTCTCTCATTCTAAAAATTTCCTATAACTGTACCGTTCGGAATTTAAAGAGGACAATAATGAAAAATATATGTTACATATATGTACTTGCATTTATGCTTATATGTATTTGCACTTTTGTTTCCCTTTTGGTTGTGTAACATCAATCTTTGCATTGACAAAGAAAGAGATACATACTCGTACATACAATATGTATGTTGGTACATAGACGGCTTGATTGTCCTTGAGATTTCCTATTTCCAGGCGTAAGAAAAATTATCCATGTCCTTGAAGCAAAAATAAACTAATCGAAGGAATTTGTGAATACATGTACATAGTTTCCACCTCTCTGGGGTATACATATTCGCATACCCCAAAGAGCCAATTCCGAATAATAATAATTCCAACCGAATAATGGAAGCACAGATCGTTTCTGTTTCCTACAATGCACTGCAAAAGATCAATCGAAAATAATCCTTCTTACAGCAAATAAAAAATCGTTGAATCTTCCAATCGCAAAGTACAACCAAAAGAGCACAAGTGTGTGGTGTTTTCCTCGTAATCCTTTCTTCCGATTTCTTATTCACTTTTTCATCAAAAGGATAAATAAAAATAAAAAGGATAACGCTTGATTTAAAAGGAAAATAAATAAATAAACCTATATAGTAATAAAGGACATTTTTCGTTTTGACGTATCCACAGAAGGCCGTGTGTACCTTTCTTAAATAGACAAATAGAGTTTCTGTCTTTAATGGGTTTTGGGAAATCATTTTTTCAAAAAAAAAAAAATACCATCGTCATTGTGTGGATTTTAATTTCATTTCAAATGTAAGAAAAAGAAAAATTGACTCAATAGTGCGATTATTGTGGTACTAATAATGCGGAACTGAGGCTTGGTGAATGCTGTCAAAATTTTGACAGCCTCTCTCAGGGTTCTGAATGTGACCGAAATCCCATTTTTTTAATTGATCATCTTATGTCATTTCATAGACAAAACAGTTTAATAAATCGTTTATTTCCTTAGCTTTTCCTCATAAAATGGATCTTAATTTTTTGGTTGTGGTATGGTTACAATTTATTCATTAAGCGCCCTGCAGACGCTAAAACCTGGTACTAGCCATTTTATCAGTGAACTTCGGCGAAAGACTTTTTCGAGTGTTTTCAAAGTCTACCATCTTTGTGGAAAATAAAAGACGAAATATTTAAAGACAGAGAAGAAAAGAAAAAATCGTGGGAAAAACTTTTCAAAAATTATAGAATGATACGAGTAGATCCTCACGGAACATTAATATAAAGTCCTGTTACAGACGTGAGTTGAAAAAAAATTGAGAAAAATGAAAAATCTGGTTGTGGTTCCGATGAAGTACATGTACCATCTATGGTATTTTGACTATTTAGATTTTTTAAAACACCACGAAAAGCAAACACCAGGCTTATCGACTATGGACTGCGAAATTGTCGAAGAAGCAATCGTAAGTAACTTTAATTCAACTACATATTGCTACACTGAATTGAGGAATTATTTTAAATATTCTAGGAAGCAACAGAATCCACAAGGTCTTCATCAAAAAAAAGAAAAAGGGGAGGTCTTATGCAGCACATGCAAGAAAGGAATGAGCTTATCCGAGCTGCTATTGACAACATGAAGCAGTCAGCTAAAGATGACCCCCTGCTAGACGAGGCAGAAATGGGAAGAGTTGGGCAGCATCTTTTCGAAAATTGTCAAATATTCAACAAATTTATGCCAAGAAAGCAGTGGAAGATATTTTAGTTCTTGGGCAATTAAATCAATTTACCTTGAATAGAGTATCAACAGCAGTATCGCGTGCATCATCAACAATATCAATACCATCATGTTCATCAGCTCTTGTTGGAATATCCTCATCTCCTTCGGACGATACACATTTTCGGACGGTACATCAGCAGCCGATCAGCTTTACTTTTAATATCAGAGCAGAACGCTAGTAGTTATGATATTGAACACTATCATAACTACTAGCGTTCTGCTTTATTCTCAGATGATCAATATTCATAACTTAATATTATTTACATTTCATAAATATTTTCATAAATATATCGACATGTGAGAAATAATACATATTACTGTTTTTGTAAATACAATTTTTGCCATGGTACTGCTCCGACATTATTGAAATATTGGCAGAAGTCTTGACGTATACTTTTTGCCTTCGTGGATGAGTTTCATGTTTGAGTGGAATGCAAAGATGTCATCTTCGAATTATTTGAACGCCAGGATCCTGACTGAATTGCAGTTTCGACGACTTCTGCGTCAATACTTCCCGATTGTAAAGTATGTCGAGTTACGTTGCCTTAAAAAATTGTGTAGATAGCAGCATGCTAAAACAATTACTTTTGCTTTATCAGGGTGTAAACTGATTGTTGTCAAGAGTACCCTAAAGCGAGACGACAAAATCCCAAATACATTTTCCACTATTCTACGAGTCTGTAATTGAAAATTGTCTCTTCTTCAGACAAATTGTGTCTACTGAAAGGTTTCATTATGTTTCCTTGCAAAGGAAAGGCATCGTCGCCAACAAAAACATACGGCAGCTCGATGTTTGTACCGGGCAACTTGTTTGACTGGGGGATTTGTAAGTCCTTCATTTCTTCAAAAAAAATTAAATTTGCAAAAATCCCACCATCAGATACTCGTCCGTTTGCTCCGGCTTCTGCCACGATGAACTGGTAATCTGCATCTACTACAGCAAATAACACTATACTGAAACTCTTTTTATAATTAAAATAATACGATCCTGTATTTGCTGGTTTACGGATGTTTCCCGTCCATCGCCCCGATGAAGTTGGGAAAATTCCAGCATTTTTTAAATTGCCCGGCAATCGTAATCCAATCTTCTTCAGTTTGTGGCACCTGAAACAAAGGTAAATTTAAGTTAACTAAATTCGTATAAGGAAACACAGTACCTTTATGTAATTTTTTAATGCTTTGATAATCGCATAGCACGTTTCAATAATTATATCACTCAAGCGTCTGGCCGAAATTCTTGTTAAAAATTTGAGGTCCTCATAACTTTTTCCTGAAGCAAGGAATCGTAAAGTTGCAGATAGTCTTTCATGTGGTGAAATAGCGTCGCGCACTAAAGTATTTTGCTTGATTATATCAGATCTCACAATGTTGAATAAATAATCAAAAGTTTCACTATCCATACGAAGGAAATTTTTGAAATCATCAGGAGACGAATACTTCAGTTCTTTCAATAATTTTACATGAGTAAATTCAGGCCTACGCTTTAACCATTCTTTTGCCGAAATTCTTTTTCTATTGCACTTGAAAAATAGCTCTTCTTCATCCTCTAAACATTCACTTATAATTAAAATATTTAAAAATCTCTCTTTTGCCGTCATTATAAGTAATACAATTTATCAGTTTGACGCTGAGTAACAGAATAACTTGACAGCTTTTGACAAATGGAGAGATGTGTTCAATTATGTTGGAGTGAATTGGTCTCAGTGTCTGCGGGTTTTAGTGGCACCATGTTTACTAGAACCAGGTTTTAGCGCCTGCAGGGCGGTTTAGTCAAGAATTAAACCTCTCTTGTTTCTCTAAGAAAAATAACGTTAACATAACATACGCATGCCAATGAAAATTTAATACAAATCATGATGGACCTATGTATTGTAGATATTTTGATGATCTCCATGCAAATATTGTATTTTTGTATTAATACTGAAACAGACAGTAGTGACCGCCTAAAGCGAACCCAGTTAAAGAGAACTTTCGGTTATAATGAACCATTTCATCTAGTCCCAATCAATGTCCCATAAGAACTATGGATTATAATTTCGCATATAGCGAACCCGCTTAGTGCGAACTTTCGAATATAACGAACACTTTTTGCGCCTTAAATGGAGAAAATATCCGGTTATAACGAACCAATACTGTCTCACTTTACATTGTCATTTAGATTTCCCCAAATTTTCCCCGAGAACTATACCTATATGTAGATACCAACATTCTCAAACAACAAAATGTTGTGCTTGAATAATTTTTTCGGTACTTCCCCGAGTTACAATATGTTTGCATCAAAGGATAAATTTCAAAGGAAGCACAAATTAGTTGAGTTCTAAAGTGCATAGAGGAAGGGTACTATGCATTTGAAAATCAATTAAATAAACTGGGAGATACAGTATCAAATAAAAAGAGAAAATGTTTCCCATTAAAAGCCAAACACGACATAATAAAGCGTTTACAACAACAACATGTTGGCACAGTTTGGAAGAAAAGGTAGGCGGTCCTGGACCACTTCAACCAAACAAATTCGAAGGTAAAAAAAGTAAAAAAAACCTACAAACGAAAGAGTGAATAGTGGATTGTTAAAGTGGTTTTGCAAACAAAGGGCTGACAATGTTCCTGTGGGTAGTGCTTTATTACAAGAAAATGTCGAAGAGCTTGGTCGAAAGATTACGAATCAGGAATGCGATCTTAGCAAAAGTTGGTTGAATAGATTTAAGAAACTACATGATATTAGCACCGGAAACATTGTTGGGGAGGCGGCAGCCGTTGACATGGGTATTGTTTATGATTGGTTGCAATACAAATGGCCAAGTATTAAGGGAAACTTTAAAGGATGAGGACATATTTAACGGCGACGAGACTGGCTTATTTTATAAACTGACTCCTAATAGAACGTCACATTTCAAAGGCGAGACATGCGTTTGATGGGAAACTATCGAAAGAACGTATAACCGTGTTGGTGATGGCAAATTTGTTGGGGACAGAAAAAAGAAGACTGCTGATCATAAGAAAACCAAAAAAGCCCAGGTGCTTCAAAAACGTTAAACAATTGCCGGTGAACTAAAAATCTAATTGGTGGGCTTGGGTGAATTCCGATTTTTTTTTTTAAAATGAGTTAGTGGCACAAAGAATTACGTCGTTAAAATAGAAAAATTCTATTACTGGTGGATAACCTTCCGGTTCATCCGGACGATAAGGATTTGGAGTCAATTAAGTTAGTGTTTATGCCTCCTAACACAATCTCAAGACTGCAACCTATGGACCAAGGTGTCATTCATAGTTTAAAGAGCAATTATCGGCA
The DNA here is from genome assembly GCA_949129095.1 of Volucella bombylans. Lineage (NCBI taxonomy): Eukaryota > Metazoa > Arthropoda > Insecta > Diptera > Syrphidae > Volucella > Volucella bombylans. The sequence continues at coordinate 25,616,354 of OX422144.1, forward strand.
TTTGCTTCTCATGAAGTTGATAAATTCAATTGATAAGAAAGAAGAAAACTTTACATATAATCTATTGGATGCTATAATTTTAATTCATATGGCATGGCAAAAAGTTACACAAAAAACTATTTTAAATTGTTTTCGACATGGCGGATTCATCAGAAATGTAGACAATTTCGATTTGTAGGACAATATATGTGCACTGTGATGACAATCTTTTTACTGTAGAACTTCTGGATGATGATGCAATTGTGGCTTCTGTAAGTGATAGTGAAGATGTTGACGAGAATGAAGACGACGAAGAGAGTGAGAATGTGGAATTTGTTATATGTATGTTTTGCTGGGGGCTTTCGTTCTTCCCTTCAGTCAAAAAACACTCCCCAAAGGATTTTTAATAGACTTGCAGATGTCGAAATGTTTTTAAACGATTTAAAGTTTTCTCAAACAAAACAATCTAAAATTCATGACTCTTTTAAATAGAAATTAAATAAAAGTATAATGCTTATGTACTTAAATACTGTTTTTAGTATTTTTATTTATTAGTTTTCCCCCTTTTCTTCTTTTTTGGTTTTCAAACTGAAGCCGAATCACTGCTAGATCCATTGCCGACAACTCAGCCTTCACCAACTCGCACCAGTCCTTTGATCCAAAAATCGTATGGTGATATAATTGCTCCAACACCAACTGTCGTCGCCCCACGGAAACTTGTTACACAATTTAACACGACGTGGACACCTTCAGAGCGGCAAGGCAGGCTAAACCGACTCCGCATAACGAATCAGATATTCACAACCCTATTCATCAAAGGTGCTCCAAATTATGCAGATGTTGCTTGGATTTCCGAATTTTTCAAAAAGAGGTATGGCATCACCATCAACCAATGCATAATATTTCCAACATCTCACCACAAAAACAAACGGAACTTCAAAATTAATATACCGGCTAAATACGAATGGTTATTTGTTAACTCATCCAACACCAAACTCAAACTAGGAAAAATGCGGGTCTGCAAATGGACGGATCAACCAACCAACAAAAACGTAGAAAAAAAACGAAGCAACATCTCATCAAAAGAACCATTCCCCATCCACATCCTAAACCTGACCCCAATTGGGGCCTTAAAACCAAAATATTTCCCAATTTTTCCCCTCCCGTTTATATCACTAAGCAACTCCCTTCACGTACCTCCACAAAAGCTTCAAGTGCCTCTCTTCCATCCAAGCCACAATGCATTTCATATGATTTAACCCATGTCTCTGGTACCATCACTGCTGAACCACCCACACCTCCTCCCACGAATACTAACAACTGTTTTCCCAATTTCGACCTTATAACAGGAGCCAAATACCCAAACTTTATCAGCTCGCATATCTTAAATCCCGATTCTAGCTCGCCTTCTTCCTCGGTTTGACGGGCCCCAGTCCCTATTTTTGGTCCCCTTTCCCCGCCAAACATTAACACTCTAAAAGAGCTTCTCACCTTCATCGCAGGAGAACTGACCACAACAAATTTTTTCGTTCCTAACTTGCCTTCTTTGCCTGCATATCATCTACACTCCCCTACTTCTCCACGCAACAAACTACCTCTTACATTTTACTACCAAAACGTAAGAGGCTTGCCCTCTAAAAGTCGTGCTGTATTGTCTAAATCACACGGTCTCTCTTTCGACGTCTATGCTCTTACAGAAACCAATCTGACCCCCGACATAAAGAGCCAGGAGCTATTTCCATCTTCTTATAACGTTTTCCGAGATGACGATCACTCTCTTCCTATGTTTAATGATTCTGCCGTCCCCAAAGTTGATTCTCCATGCAGAGGTGTCCTACACAATGTCCATTCACAATAACCTAAACTCTTCTCTCATTGCTATCTCTTCTTCTGTTAAACTTGACTTTGTTTCAATTAAAATAACACAACAGGTCCCTGTTTTGCTACATTCTTCCAGCTCAACCTACTGAATCCTACATCCTTGCTATTAAATCAATTGACCAACTAGTTGACCTAAGTGATTCCATCGACAATATCCTTATCTTTGGTGACTTTAATCTGCCCCTGCTAAAGTGGATTCCATCGGATGATCACTTATTTTTTACCTCGTCAAACGCCAGTTAATCCAAGGAATGTCTTTTCATTGATAGCATAACTGACTCAAGCCTGTGCCAAGTAAGTGGCGTCCCTAATTCTATCGGTAGGCAACTATTTAGACGTTATTTTCACTAGTGATCCTATTAACTCCACAGTAACATTGTGCCATTTTATCCTATCAACTGTCGACAACTTTCACCCTCCTCTTCTTCTCCCATTTTTCTATAACTCTCCATCTCAGCCCACTTCTTCAACTACCATCTCTTCTTATAACTTCCATAAAGCTAATTTTCGAAAAATCAATACCTATCTTAGCAAATGTTACAAATTTTACCAACCTATCCTTATCTGATGATGTCTCCATTTCCACAGTGAAATATTTAAATGCATTTCTCTCTACGTCCCCTTTTCCCGGAATAAAACATCATCTATTTCCCCTCCATGGTACAACAGAAGATACAAATTTTGGGCAGTTTTACTTCACACCAATTCTTATTATGACTACTCTAGCTATCTTGGAACTTACCTGTAATTCACCCAGCTCTATAACTGCCTGTATCAGCGCTTTCTCGACACAGCGCAGACCAACCTTATCAACGATCTAAGATATTTTATCAATTCGTCAACTACAAAAGAAAATCAGACGGTTATCCCCCATCTCTCACGTTCGATAATATATCATCGACCGACCCACATATTATTAACAACTATTTTGCAAACTTTCTTAAACAGTCATTTGCAGATAACCTCTTTGTACCCAACTCCATCTATTTCAAGTATCTTCCCAATTTCTCCATTGGCCCCTCTCTCTCTCAACCTTTTAATCCCACCCTTATCGAAGAAAAGTTACAAAATCTCAATGATGAATTTGTACCCAGTTCAGATGGGCTCCCAGCAATATTCCTCAAAAAGTGTGCCTTCAATCTTTCGCACCCACTTTCCTCCCTCTTTCATATGTCCCTCACACAAGGGGAATTCCTCCAAGTTTGGAAGACCTCTTTCATAACCCCGATTCACAAAAAGGGATCAAAGAATGAAGTAACCAACTACCGTCCCATTGCTAAGTTTTCTCACAGACCTAAAATGTTCGAAAGTTTTTAATAAGAAGTTCTAAGCTTTCAGTGCAAGTCACTTATAAATATTACGCAGTTAGCACGGATTTCTGAAAGGTAGATCAACTACTACAAACTTGGTTAAATTTTACAATTCTAGAAAATGGCAACGAAATTGACGTTATTGCTACAGATTTCGCCTTCGATAAAATATCACATCAACTGATCCTTTTCGAATTGTCTTCCCTCGGTTTTGACCCCATATTGTTAAAATGGATATCTTCTTATCTGGAGAACCGTTACTATAGCGTTCGCTTTAGGTCAGCCTTCTCAACGCCGTTTTTAGCCTCTTTTGGTGTCCCACAAGACAGCCATCTAGGTCCCCTCTTTTTTATTTTAACTATAAACGATCTAGAGAAGATTATCAAACATTGCTCCGTATCCATTTACGCCGATGACACTAAGTTCTCCAAAATTATTTCTTCACCTCAGGACTCTATTCTAATTCAAGAAGACCTCGATAGGTTTTCTACTTGGTGTCTAAAAAATTTCTTTGAGCTTAATGTCTTCAAATGCCAATCTATGACTTCGTCTCGTAAGTCCAATCAATCCCCCACTCCACCTTATTTTCTGCATGACCAACCTATACCCCAGAATCAATCAATGGAATTTTATACGATAGAGAGTTAAACTTCCGTTCGCATATTGATGAGATAATCCTTAAAGCCAACTCATCGCTCGGTTTTATCAAACGTTGGTCTAAAGAATTTTGCAACCCTTATGTGACAAGGTCACTTTACATTACCCTTATCCGGGCCCTCCTTGAATATGCCAGCCAAGTATGGTCCCCCTTTCAGCGAATTCATATATCCCGAATCGAGAACATTCATCGTCGTTTTGTTCGGTTTGCTCTTCGTGGTCTACCCTGGAGTGACCCATTTATCTTACCTTCCTATCGCGACCGCCTCAAACTTCTTAACCTGAATACCCTCGAAAAACGCAGAAACGTAGTTGACATTCTCCGGTTTTGTGGACTGCGCTTCCCTTTACAATTCTATTTACTTCAACACTAACCCTCGTAATTTACGCTGTCCTCGTCTCTTCTATATCCCAACCCACCGCACCTCTTATGACTCTAACGAACTAATCTCCCGCATGCTCCGTAAGGTCAACTCAAACCTCCCCCTTTTTGATTGAGCACTTCTCGTCTTAAATTTGATCTCCTCCACCATTCCCTTACTTCCTAACTCTTACTCTTGTTAGTTTTTAAGTCCTAGTTTTTAAGTTAGTTTAAGCTTGCATTAAGCGAAATAAATGGGGGTGTTAGCCCCCACTAAATTCAATTAAATTAAAGTGTAGACGCATTCAAAATAATTTGTCAGGTTTTGTGTTTTTTTTTGACGTCACTGTCAAAAGTGTGTCATGGTAAACAAAAAAAGAAAAAAAAACACCGCCAACCTGACCGATCGTATGATTTACCCGAAAACTCTCCACTTGTGCACATGCTCCATTTGCTGTTAATGAGTTTATTAGAGAAGAGTTTGTATTGGAGTCGTCACGCATACGCTTGGAAAAAGGTAGGCAGCAAGACTTGGTGTGGCCATATCCCTTGCAATTGTAGCATTTCCCTTGTGTGACTCCTCGACAGTGATCTTGCGGCGCAAGAGTAATTTTAGTTTGTAGATTGCAAGAACTTTTATTTCATTAGTTGATACTCGTTCGATGTTAAAAACATACAATCAACTATAAAATAGGATACTTTAGTAAAAAGTTTGTTGCACCTTCGACCTTAGTTAAGCAGAAAATCGTAGACTTGGTTTCAATTGTCAGATCGTACCTAGTCCCTAGATTCAAATACAATTTAAACTGATCTACTTACAGGGTTAATCAATGTTTTTTTTAAATATAATCAATTTATTATGATAGTTGTGAAATCGAACACCATTCAAATGTCCCTGGAACCGCTTACATGAACCAATTAAGAGGCCCATTTCCAGCAATCGGATGAACACCGAATTTATCTTCAATAAATCGATTGTGGCACACAGTTTGTGGTAACACCAAGCATTCTAGTTGCAATTTTTCCTAAAAAAAAGTTCATTATCATGGAGTGACAGTAATTTTCATTGGTCATAGTATAACCGACTCGCTGGCATCATCTCGGAAGAAGTACGGCACAATGAAACATCCGGCTTGAAAACTACGTGAATTTTTATAAAAAAATTGTATAATTTGTAAATGTAGTTGAAGCGAATACCTTTTCATGATTAAATGGCAGACAATCTGTGGCAAATCTAATAAAAAAACACTTTGAGTCTATGATTTGATATGGTTTTCCTGTCTCGTCGAGATAATTTCTTTTCTAATTTCGTTTTTTACGGAGTGATTATACATACTTACAATAGTTGTATACTTCTTAGATTTCATAGATTGGAAAACATCCTGATCTTAGAGCTACTTACTAATGCTATGTTAATGCATATTCAGCGCATATTGCAGGGGCTGTTTGCCTTTCATTGCAATATACATAGATTCTTTTGACATTTCAGCTTTCTAAAACGCAACCTATAGGACTAGCAAATAATAGTACGAGTATATTCTATCTATTAAGAATTTGCAACGTCCATACATACATATGTATGTGCAAATCAGATCTTATTTTAAATTCTGTGGTATTTAATAGAGATGCCACGAATAGTGATTTGCCGAATAACGAATACCGAATATTCGGCTAGCTCATCGGCCGAAAAGCCGAATATTCGGCCACACTTAGTCGATTTCTAGGGTAACATGTTTCAACCTGCATCATAATAATGTGTTCGCCAACTACGTAGTGGACGTGTTTATATCATTTGAGTGTAGCTCGTGTCACAACAGGCATTATTAGTTGATTGTGGCATCGAATTGTGTTACTAAAAGTGTACTATCAAGTGTCTTGGAGAATATCATTGTTTTACTGTTAAAAAGTTTTAAAAAATGTCATCGTTTCATCAAAAATCACCTATTTGGAAATTATATGAAATATGTAGTGAAGACAACAAACTAGCAGTCTGTTTGTTGTGTAATAGGAAGATCTCGCGTGGTGGAAAAGGAAAAACAGCAAGTAAGTAAATTATTACACACATAGTGAAGTTGGGTGATGTGAGTGATTTAATACAGTACAGACGTAGTAGATGCTATGGTTTTGTCAGAAAATTGCATGTTTAAACTGGTGATGTTTTCACGGTTCTATTTTCTGCAGTTAGTTAATTAGTATTCCCTTTTTTGTTTCCAGCTACAACTTCTTTGAAAAACCATATTCAAAACAAACATGCTGAGCAATACGATACCGTAACTAGAGCTCCGTCGGTAAGCGGAAGTAAAAACGAAAAAACTCCTACTTCTACCATTTCCAAAATACTGGCAGTGCCAAGCACATCAAAAACGAAACAGTTAACTATAAAAGAGACAACTCAAAGGAAATTGCTGTGGGATATCAATGATCCGAAAGCAATTGAATATCATTATTTAATTGGTGAAATGATTGCTTTAGATAATGAACCGTTATCAATTGTTGAACATGTCGGCTTTAACAGGCTTATGAAAAAGGCAGTACCAAAATACAAAATACCTGGTCGCACTTACATGACCGAGAAGATTATTCCTGATATATACAACAGAATTTGTTCTAAAATTGAAGCAAGTATTTCACAAGCAATAGCAGTATCTGTGACATCTGATATGTGGACTTGTCAGCACAACAACCAAAGTTTATTAAGTTTCACGGCCCATTGGATATCTCCAAATTTTATTCCTGAACATGGGGTTTTAGCGATGAAGCCATTTTCTAATTCACATAGTGGTACCAATATCGCAAAAGAACTCAATGCTATTGCAGAAAGATGGAATATTTCACATAGCAAGATTCATTTTGTTGTTCATGACAGTGGAGCCAATATGATAAAAGGCGTACGAGACGCAGAATATGATTCTGCCAAGTGTTTTATTCATTCACTACAACGGGCTATACAGGAATCATTAAAGTCTCAATTAGAAATTCCACAGATGGTAGCTGCTGCGAGGCGAATTGTTACCCATTTTAACCACTCAGGTATAGCACAACAAAAGCTAAAATACATTCATCAAGAACTTAATTTGCCAGACCATCAATTAGTTCAAGATGTAAACACACGTTGGAATTCAACATATTATTTAATGGAACGATTATTAGAACAAAAGCGAGCCATCTCTTTGTACATAACTGATCATGGTTCTCTAAACAATTTAACATCAACTCAATGACAGCTAATGGAAGAATGTATCAAACTCCTCAAACCATTTGAAGAGATTACAAAAATAACCAGTTCGGGCATTTCCTGTATTTCTGAAGTGATTCCACATGTTGTAACGTTGTTGAAATACTTGGAGAAAGAAGAAACAGCAGAAAGATCACCAAATTTATTGAAAATGAGACTATCACTGCAAGCTGAAATTAATGAAAATTTTAATGAAAATGACAAATATTTGATTGCAACTTTTCTTGACCCGCGTTTCAAAACTAGTTTCCTGGGATTAGTTCAAACACAAAGAGCAAAACAAAAGATTCTTTTAGAAGCTCTAAAAAAGAGTTGTGACGAGTCTAGTGGCACCGATGATGAATTATCTCCACTTCGAAAGAAAAGAAATGAAAATGAAAATAAAGAAACCATTGAGACACATGACAGTTTCTGGAATTGTTTTGAGGAAGTCGCTACAGAAAACATGCACAGAGATGAAGATGTGGAACAGAGAAGTTCAATTGCACATGAAATTGATTTTTACACGAAAACTGCTCGCATAGATAGGACGGACGACCCTTACAAATGGTGGTCAGCAAATTCAAAACAGTATTCAAGCTTAGGAGAATTTGCTAAAATTTACTTATCATCTCCAGGGAGCAGTGTATAAGTTAACGCAACAAAAGTGCAAAATCCAAAATGCACATGTTCCCACGGTACCAAAGTTCGATACATGCATGCAGCTCGTGTCATCGTTCCCACGAGCAGAGGAAATTCTCAACGACATCTGAGTAACCAGCAAACATCCGCTGCTGACACCTTCAACGATACCTGAGATAGCATTGCTGACCATGCAGTAACAACACATTTGGGAAAGCTTCGAGTTAGGTATTGATCGAATGTTAGTTCAGTTCTTAAGTAGCACTCACATTCTTCGGAAGAAATAAAGAGTCGGACGTAGTCCGACAGTTTTTAAAAAATTAAATAAATTAAATGTAGTTTAATTGGCGCCCAACGTGGTTGGCCTGGTATAACGAGTACAAAGTGAAATTTTTACAAAGCCGACCTCAAGTAGTTCGCGTAAAAAATTTTACAAAGTGAAAATTTTACAAAAGTCGACCTCAAGTAGTTCGCGTAAAAAAATTTTTACAAAAGGAAATTTTACAAAACGACCTCAAGTAGCTCGTGTAAAGTTTTAACAAATTACTCACGACGCAAATTCAACGAACTTAGTGAACTCGTTAGTGCGCAAATCCGTGAAAGTGTGCTCCGTTTATTGTCACCGGGTCAACCCACAATTATTAGACGATCATCACCGAACATCTATTGATTTCGGAAACTACGAGGGAGTGTGGATGAGGTGCCCTAGTAGCGATAGCAAAGAGGAATTCAACTGAATCCACCAGCGTGGGATGTTCGTCACCATTCTCTTAGTGTAAGAAATATATTATTTTAAGACAAAATTATATTTACTAAAAATAGGATATTATTTAACTAAGGGGTCACTTCCCTCTCTCAAATTAAGTAAATACATTTAACAGAGCGATTGAAAATAAAAAGAGAAGTAATACAAATATTAGAATAATAAGTTCCATATTCACATTATAACTTTTTAATTAAGTAAATACATTTAACAGTGCGATTGAAAATAAAAGGAGAAGTAAAACAAATATTAGAATAATAAGTTCCATATTCACAGTATAACTTCTTATTGAAATTAAATTGTTGCTTTCAAAAACAAAATCAATTTTGTATATTTAAGATTTAACAATTCCTCTTATTAAATTAAACCCATTCCAAAATGACCACTCCTTTAATACGCCCCCCTGTTTTGAATGTTGAAAACCCCAAAGCAAGTACTTCCAATGCAGGAACTTCCAATCCAAATAACGACGTAAGAGCAACACCAGAACTTGAGACACTTATTACGAACATAGTTACTAGAGTTTTTACAGACGAGTGTAGGAATATTATTAGATCCTTAATAACCCCTGATAATTCGATCCAAAGAGGTACCGATCAAGTTATAGATCCCAGATATAAAGATGACTTAGCAGGATTAGATAAGATACCGGACGTTGTCCGAAGTTTAAGAGAATTCTCCGGAACTCCAGGTGAGTTCAGCTCATGGCGCAAAAGCGTCGAGAGAATTCTTGGTATCTACGACCACCTAAAAGGAACTCCGAAATACTTTGGAATTCTCAATATAATTAGGAATAAAATCATAGGCAACGCGGACGCGATTTTAGAATCGTATAACACCCCGCTCAATTGGGAGTGCATATTAAAGTGTTTAACTCTGCACTATGCAGATCGACGGGATCTGGGTACGCTAGAGTACCAGATGACGACGATTGTGCAAGGTAATAGCACGATAGAAGCATACTACCAATCAGTATACAACCACCTTTCGTTGATTCTAAACAAGGTCTCTAGTATGAATCTACCACCAGATGCGTTGTACCATCTAACGTCATCCTATAGAGATAAGGCCCTTGACACCTTCATACGGGGTCTCAAAGGAGATTTGCCACGGCTCCTTGGCATAAGGGAACCAGCAGATCTGCCGACTGCTCTAAATTTATGCCAGAAGCTGGAAAATCAGCAGTTTAGAGCTAATTACGCGAATCACGGTACTGGTGCAAATAGAAAACCACAACCAGCTCCACCAATGCCTCCTCGTAGAAATCAGCAATTTTATCCACAGGTCGCTCATCTTCCACAAATACCTCAATACTACTCTCAACAACCTCAGAACTTTCAGGCCCAAAGACAAAATTACCAACCTAATTACAGACCAAATCCCCAATCTAATAATTTGACAAATCAAGTACAACAAATACCAAACGCCTCCGCACCTAGACCCCCTCCAAGAGGTGAGCCTATGGATGCAACAACTATTAGGACACATAACGTTAATTATGCAAATAGACCCCAAGGGAAAAACTGGCCACCTGCACCCAAGCGTACAATAGACCACCACTCACAGCAAAACGTACTACCGAGCAAATTGCAGAGAAATTTTAACGTCGAAACTACAGAAGTTCCACCCCAGACAAATTCTCAGGACTCAGACGCACAGACCATGGGCGAATTTCAAGAAGAAATGAATAACTACAATAACGCTATATCTGCGATGATGGATCAACCAGGCGAAGACCAGCCATTCAACGAATATCATGACCAATACACGGAGAACGAAGAAACTGCAAAACGTGTTGACTTCGTCGACGTCCATTTTTTAGGTTGACGAATTCGTCCCTACCATACTTCGAATGTAGGACGAAAGACAATAAAATTCTTAAATTTTTAGTGGATACCGGCTCCAATAAAAATTACGTGCAACCCAGTCTTGTCTCTTATCCCATTCCTAACCGAAAAAACTTCCTGGCAAATTCTATTTGTGGCAATATTGAAATAACACACCATGCAAACCTCAAGCTTTTCGGTCTGAACGAGGGTATACAATTTTTCCTTTTACCATCCCTAAAATCCTTCCACGCCATTCTCGGTAACGACAGCCTCAAAGAACTGTCGGCAATAATTTTTGCAAAAGAAAACTACATGCTAGTTAAAAATAAAGTAAAGGTACAATTAAAACAACAGGTTTCTGAATCGGTACATAACATCAATTTAAGAACGAATCATATGTCACAAGAGCAAAAAAACAAATTAAACTTCCTCGTTGAAAATTATAATAGTTTGTTTGGAGAACCAAACGAAAAACTCACTTATACTACTAATGTGAAGGGAAGAATTCGTACAACTTCCGATGATCCTATTTATTCAAAACACTACCCGTATCCTATGTCGTTAAAAGCGGAGATAGATAAACAAATTTGTGAATTACTTGACGATGGAATTATTCGACCTTCACGGTCGCCCTATAATTCCCCCGTATGGATCGTACCAAAGAAAGCGAATGCCTCCGGTGGGAAAAAATTCCGCATGGTAATCGATTACAGGAAGCTAAACTCGGTAACGATCTCTGATCGATACCCTATCCCGGAAACTAACGAAGTCCTAGCTCAACTAGGAAAAAATAAATACTTCTCGGTGCTAGACCTTAAAAGCGGCTTTCACCAAATTCCTCTTTACGAGGGTGACATTGAAAAAACGGCTTTCAGCGTAAACAACGGAAAGTATGAGTTCGTTAGACTCCCTTTCGGTTTGAAAAATGCTCCGGCTATTTTTCAACGCGCTTTGGACGATATATTACGAGAACACATCGGAAATATCTGTTACGTATATATCGACGATATAATCGTGTTTAGCCAAAATGCCGAAACCCATTTCAAAAATTTAGATACAATTTTCAAGACCCTTCAAGAAGCTAATCTCCGAGTACAATTAGACAAGTGCGAATTCCTTAAGCCTGAAGTTGAATTTTTAGGCTTTATAGTGTCATCAGATGGTATAAAAGCCAACCCCAAAAAAATAGAAGCAATTGTTAACTTCCCATACCCAAAAACGCTTAAAGACTTACGATCATTTCTTGGTCTTTCGGGATTTTACCGGAGATTCATCCAAGATTACTCTAAATTGGCAAAGCCCCTTACAGCCCATTTAAGAGGGGAGGATGGACGTACATCCAAATCTGCGTCAAGCAAAAAACTCATTTTTTTAGATGAGGCAGCCAAGGAGGCCTTTAACAAAATTAAACATTCTCTTGTCTCCGAAGACGTCGTCTTAACTTACCCAGACTTCAACAAAGAATTTCAGCTCACCACTGATGCATCAGACTATGCAATCGGCGCCGTATTGTCACAAGATGATAAGCCGATAACTTTTATTTCTCGGACTCTCAATAAAGCGGAAGAACACTATGCCGCTAATGAGAAAGAAATGCTGGCCATAGTATGGGCTTTGAAGTCATTGAGAAATTACCTTTACGGACAAACAAAAATTAAAATTTTCACAGACCACCAGCCCTTGACATATGCATTAAGTAACAAAAACGCAAATAACAAAATGAAACGTTGGAAGGCCATACTAGAAGAGCATAATTATGAAATAAAATACAAGCCTGGAAGAGCCAATGTTGTTGCAGATGCATTGTCAAGACCGCCAAAAGATACCCAGATAAATTCCCTTACTGCCACTCAGCACAGCGATGAAAGCTCCGGACAAGAGCTCATTCAGATTGTCGACGCACCAATCAACGTTTTCAAAAATCAAATTTTTCTCTCCATAGGAAATAGTCCATCATACGAATTCCAAATAATCTTCCCCACATACCATAGGCACACTATAATTGAAACAAACTACACACAAGAAAAACTAATAAACATTCTCAAAAAATATCTAAATCCATCCGTAACGAATGCAATCAAAACCGAAGAGCGAATTTTAGGCCAGATACAAGAAATATATCCCACTCACTTTCTTCAATACCGAACGCGTTTCGCCAGGAATCTAGTCATAGATCTCACTGACGAAAATATGCAAGAAGCGGAAATTATAAAGGAACATAACCGTGCTCACCGTAACGCGCGCGAAAACAAAACTCAACTTTTACAACGATTTTATTTTCCTAATATGAAACAAAAAATAGAGAGAGTTACCAAAATTTGTAGAATTTGTAAAGAAAATAAATACGACAGGCACCCGAACAAACCCGAACTCCAACCAACCCCCATACCTACATACCCCGGTCAGATGATTCATATCGACATCTATTTTACAGACAAACATACTATTCTAACTGCCATAGATAAATTCTCGAAGTACGCTCTAGCAAAAATATTGAAATCAAGATCCGCGGCAGATATTAAGGAACCTCTTCGAGCACTAATATTAGCTTTCGGTGTCCCACAAACCATAATCATGGATAATGAGAAATCCCTAAGCGCTAACTCAATCACTTTCATGTTGAAAAATATGTTCAACATTAATGTTTTTAAAGCTCCACCTTACACTAGTTCCGTAAATGGCCAAGTCGAAAGATTTCACTCGACACTTTCCGAACTAATCCGCTGTCTTAAAACAGATAAGACCCACTCTTGTTTTTCCGAACTATTGGACAGATGTATTTATGAGTACAACCGGTCTTTACATTCCGTAACCAATCAAAAACCGTTAGACATATTTTTCGGTAGACAACTACTCAATAACCCAGAGAAACTCGAGCTCCTACGCCTAGAGAACACAAAAAAATTACAGGCAAAGCAGCAAGTAGATCTACAATATCATAATAAGAAGAAAAGTCCACTTAGAACTTATGTTGAGGGAGAAGTTATTTATGTCAAAGTTAATAAAAGAATAGGGAATAAATTAGGACCCAGATATAAAAAAGAAATAATAGCCCAAGATAACAATTCAACAGTAAAAACTAAGTCAGGAAGAATTATACACAAAAATCTTATCAAAAATTAATCTTTTAACAGGATACTGCTACCGGTATGCAGAGCAGAAACTCAGATACTGGATTATAGCAACTCACAACTTATTAAAATTAGTACTGGTCGTGCAAAAGTACAAAATGGGTCGTTTAAGGTCATCCATATAATCGAGATCGAAACCTACGAGGTAGTAGTCAAAAATTTGGAAGACTTGCTAACATCATCAGTTCAAAAGAATCATCCCTTGTTTCCTATCCTCACATTTGAAATTTCCCGGTTAAAAATTTATATTTCTAGATTAAGAATAAATAATAGATCTGAGAGGTCATTGGACTTCTTAGGGAGTGCGTGGAAATGGATCGCGGGTAGCCCGGACCACCACGATCACGAAATTATTACCGATAGAATAAACAATGTATTAGAAAACAATAATAATCAAGTAATAATAAATAAAATGACTATAGACAAGTTAAAAGAATTAACCAATACGACAAACAATCTAATAAAAGTTTTTTCAGAAAGCAATAATAATTATACCGAAAGAATTATGAAAATAAAATATAAGTTAGATATAATTAAGGAAGAGCTAGTAAATGTCGCATATGCCATCCATTGGGCCAAAGCAAATATTGTAAATGCATTTATCTTATCGAATTCGGAAATAAATATAACTGAAACTTTACTTAAAACTGAAAATGTACCATTTCTAAATTTAGATGAAGCCTTGGAATTTGCCGAGATAAAAATTGCCTCAAATGTTAAAAACATTATTTATATTTTAAGTTTCCCAATGGCAAATAGAGAAACCTGTAATGTATCAATAGTAAAACCTGTCAAAAATAAGAAAGTCATAAATAAAATAGAGTACGGATCTATCTTAGAATGTAATAACAATATCTACGGCATTGCGAGTAAATGTAAAACTTATAATAGTTTATCAATTTGTAGCGAAAATAATTTAGTTAATTTAGGAAACTCGTCGTGTATCCCAAAACTACTAAAAAGTCAGAAAGCTGATTGTACCATCATGAACAACGAACATGTTCCAGAAATAGAAGAAGTTTCACCTGGTATCTTGCTGGTTAATCAATTCAATGGCTCAATCTTATTAAACAACGAAACCTTAATGCTTCAAGGTACCTATATCATAAAACACTTTAATACCACTATCGACATCAATGGAAGAAAAATTCTGGCTAAGGAAATTACTCATTACCAACCTTTACCGGCAATACTACAACCATCATATGCACCTAGTAAAACAGTGGAAATGCTGTCCCTGGAAATGATTAAAGACCTATACGTTAACCGCACGAAAAAAATAGAACTACTTCAAACTAAGCACAAGATAAACTTATCAGTGAATATCATCATCATAATAACTATTTCGGCCATCGTTATATTTACTTACAGAAAAATAAATAATAAAAACCATAATCTAAGCAGAGAAGCTGTCTCAAACAGCAATAATACATCAACTACCACTATTGGTATTAAAGATATTCCTCATCTTACGTCGTCAATTGCAACTCACGAGGACGTTCGTCTTTAAGGGCGGAGGAGTTAACGCAACAAAAGTGCAAAATCCAAAATGCACATGTTCCCACGGTACCAAAGTTCGATACATGCATGCAGCTCGTGTCATCGTTCCCACGAGCAGAGGAAATTCTCAACGACATCTGAGTAACCAGCAAACATCCGCTGCTGACACCTTCAACGATACCTGAGATAGCATTGCTGACCATGCAGTAACAACACATTTGGGAAAGCTTCGAGTTAGGTATTGATCGAATGTTAGTTCAGTTCTTAAGTAGCACTCACATTCTTCGGAAGAAATAAAGAGTCGGACGTAGTCCGACAGTTTTTAAAAAATTAAATAAATTAAATGTAGTTTAATTTATATAGTCAGCGGCTATTTTCAGAAGCCGGTATAATTTATGAGGAAAAGCGTAATCGTTTGTTATCAACAAACGCAGAAAAAATTGTATTCCTTCACCATAACTTACGAGTACCATTAATGGATTTTAAATATTAAATATGTTTTTTTCTTAATAAAATAAAAAAAACTTGAGAAAAATATGTCTTGTTTTGTGATGATTTTTTATTGTCCTTACTGTTTTTTTACTATTCGGTATTCGGCCGTAGCCGAATAGGTAGAATACCGAACAGTGGCCGAATATTCGTGGCATCTCTAGTATTTAAGTCCCCCCATGGTTTAACAATTGTTATCACTTCTATCGGAAAATAATTACTATCGTTCTCCAAAACCCCCCCTCAAAGCAAACTCTCATGACTATTGGCACACAGCTCTTTGCATCTTATTGGTCTGTGGCCAAGATACTCTTCCTCTAGATGTCAATATTGAGCTACATGAACTCTGCTTCGCGGCTAGAGGAGCGCCTTCACTCAAATCATGCAGTGAGTTTATGTATGTACGTCTATTGGTGAACCTGCCGATATGTTTTTTGAGTGGAAGCTCACCGAGTAATATGAAGTTTCTTTTTTCCCTCCTCTAGAATAATCGACTTTTTTTATATGTACGTATACGTGCATATGCAGAGAATTATTAATACTTTATTGTTATTATCGTTTAATTGTCAGCAATTTATAAACTATTTTTCTATTTAAGCATCACTAACCGCTTTTAAGATTTTTATAGGAGCACACAGATGCTCACATCCGTTTTGTATCATTTTCAATCTTCTGATAACGTGATCACGAGAAAGCCCGAGGAATGAGTTTATTATATCCCCTTAATGTCTTCAAAAAAAAAATCAAATTGATTAGTTGCCTTAAGGTCTGGGGAGTAATCCGATGTAAACATTATCATTATGTGCGTTGGTTCCTGAGTGAATTTTCTCAACATCCTTACATACAGATACAATTAACTTGTGCTAGGCACTCGACACCTTTTTACCCTGTCTAACTGCATCTTCTCGGTATCTTCTGGCTCGTACGAGTATCCTTGAAATTAATCTTTTAAATAGGGGTTCCTCCTAACAAAATGAATGAAGTGTTCGGTTGCAACAGGACAAGGCTGCTAAGCAACCCGTACACTTACCCCTAGCAGAAGGGGTTCCATGCTCACTCAATAACCCATGAATATGTGCGGTGTAATAACAGTAATAACGGTTTGTTTCATATTTGATTAGATGTTATGCGAGCTCTTAATAGACCCAAATGTGCGATGCGCGGTACTTGGCTTCCGAAGGGAAACCTTTTTTATAAGAAAATCATTTTTTGTTCTCTTTTTCTTTAAAAAAAAAAGTAATAATAAAAAAGTAAGACAGAAACAAGCAAGGGGATGAATCCTGAGAAGGGTTGAACTGTCTTACTGTTTCCTTTTTTTAGTTTTATGTTGTCACCATTTTGTCGGTCGGTTTACAGTTCTTTTTTCCATGTTTCTGAGGGAAATTGTGGAAAACATTGCATTAATCTGTGTCGCGTGTTGAGCGGTAAGTGCCGGTTACATGATATGGATTAAATAAAAGGGGTGGCTTGTGTGTTGTCTTGAGGTTTAGTTTAAGACGCAGAAGAGCAACACACATGACAAAGTGTCGTGCATGTGGGGATGTCTGATTTATTGTCAGATTTGCTTCTGTGCTGTCATATGTGAATGTATAGGTTGTTTGCAGTGCGCTATGTGGGTGATGCTGGTAGCCTGTTGAATACGATAATATGTTTTCTTCTTTAATGGAGATGTGTTCTGGGAAATATGGATGTGTGCATCTACTAATGTACATATGGCTGGTATTTTAAGCCAATAATTTTTGCGTAGGTATACATACGAGTATGTACATACATACATGTGCATGTGGTTTTAAAGTTTTTCTGTTTTTTTTTCCAAGCAAAATAGATAACATATTTTATTTGTGGAATATAGCTTCGAATTTGCTGTTGTGAGGTCTTAAAATTGAGTGGAAAGTCCAGTGGATTCCTAAATGAATTAGAAAATGAACAGTTGACTTGCAATCTGTAATACATCACAATGCAAAAATTAAGGAAAGAAATTCATCAACTGCCATTTGTGGTCGAAATTAAAACAAATTTAAGTTAGACCGCAGATATCAATTGGTCTTGCTTCTCCAGATTTGAAAAATTCCGAACGTATGTTACACACGAGTATGTAGTATGCAGAGTTTACAGTTAAAATTTTGTTTCAGAGCCTCAAATCCACTCTTCCTATGCAATTTTCATTGTGCTCCAAACCTGGATAATATCCAACCCAACTCCATTTAAGAGTTCATTATAAAAACTTGGTATCACATATGTACATATACGAGTATGCTCCTACATACCTATATATGACGTTTAATGGGAGTTTATCTGTCGGTTGGTGAACAAATTTAATTTATTTTTACAAAATGTTGTCGGAATGTGTAAGTTGTTGGCAGGGTATGTCATGGACACTTGTATGAGTATGGACATTTCTGAAAATTCATTACAATGAAAATAGTATGTGAATGCCCTGTTTTATATCCTCTAAGTAGATAGCGTATATAAATTGACTTAGGGTATATCCCTTCAAATGCATGCCTTTTATTTCATTAAAATGGATTTCTTCTTACCTGATAAACTGCTATTATAGTGTTCGATTTAGATCCGCCCTTTCTGTTCCATTTTTGCCTTCATCTATAGTTCCACAAGGCAGCTATCTTTGTGCTCTTTTCTTCATTTTTACTACTAACGATCTTGAGAGAGCCATTAAACACTCCTCCCTCTCCCTTTACACCGAAAACACATTTTTTTTAAACTATTTCTTCTCCCCATGACTCTGCCCTTCTTCAAGAAAACCTTGATCAGTTTTCAACCTGGTGCTTCAAATACTGCCTAGAACTTAATATACCCAAATGTCCATCTATAACCTTCTCACGTAAATGCAACCCATCTCCTCCCCGACTTTATTTTCCCTATGGTCAACCAATTCCCCTGGTTCAGTCTTTTCAAAACTTTGGCATACGTATTATTCGACTGTGAGCTTAATTTCTATTCGCATGTCGATAAAATAATCCTTAAAGCCAACTCAACACTTGCCTTTATTTATAACACGGTGGAACAAGGAATTTTCCCACCCGTATGTAACCAGATCTCTCTATGTTACCTTTTTTCGCCCACTGCTTGAGTATTCCAGCCAAGCTTGATCCCCCTTTCACCTTGGTTCCTAGCTCTTAAGACTTTCTGTTATATTAAGCTTGTATTAAGTAAAATATATTGGGGCATCAGCCCCAATAAAAATTAAAAATTTTAGCGTATAGCGGATGTGCAAAAAAACTCGGCTATTGTTCTTAGCGTTTGACGATCACCTGTATTACGGTCAGGTGATTGACCAGGCCACATCATAACAAATTTCATGTTGACCCGAAACCATTCCTTACCTCGTTTGCATTAATATTTCGGGTGATTATTATATTGAAAGACCTACATATGTGATTTCATTATTCTATAACCTTCTCACGTGTTTCTGTCACGTGTTTTTTTCCAACTCCCAACATTATTTCTAACTAATTAAAAATGTATTACCGGACCATCAGGCTTTGGCTTAAGTGAAATTGCAGTACATCTATAGCGATTTTCTAATCTGTTGCTCTTCGGCGCTTAATTTGAAACCAGTTGAGATATATATTTATACAGCGCGTTTCTTTTGACATCTTGATCTGAATACTCGTATTGTTTCTTGTAATATGTTCGAGATTGATATATTCGATTTATTATATGTAAATAAATGTTAAAGTAATAATACAATATATTGAATCATAAATAGTTATAGCACATTTAACTTTTGTTCATTAAAAAACGAGACTACAGAATTGTCAAAATATATACAATATATTGGAATCTTTAGCAACAGAAACAAATACAGTAATTTGAAACGCTGTTTAATGGGTACTGAAATAAAGGGTTTTCCAATAGGGACTTGACAACTTGCAACGTCTGCAAATTTTAAAAATTATAAAAATTTTCTACCGAAATTCGGAATCGGCGACTGCAACTTTAAGAGCGTTAACTCCAATTTTCGGTCGTAATTCTCGCCCTAGTAGGCAGGCAATAATAATTTTAGTGCAAAAATTTGAGTCTACATATTCGTTGTGTGATGTTGCCGTGTCAGTGAGATATCGGGTTGGTCGAAGTGTCGAAAATATCGCTGCCGTTCAGGCGTCCGTAGCAAACGATCCCAATCTGTCAATTCCAGACCACATTATGGCGTATTTTGCATAAAGATCTTGGTTTACACCCATACAAGATCAAGCTGTCTCAAGAATTGAAGCCGATGGACCATTTAAAGCGACGTACGTTCTCCGATTGGGTTCTCGAGAAGATGCGCCAAGATGATGAATTTCACCGCAAAATCATCTTCAGTGACGAAGCTCATTTTTGGCTCAATGAGTTCGTCAATAAGCAAAATATGCGTTATTGGTCGGGTGAAAATCCACACGTACTTCATGAATCACCACTTCATCCACAAAAAATAACTGTTTGGTGCGGTTTGCATGCCGTATTGGGCCATATTTTTTCGTCGACGATAACGATTGTCACGTTACTGTGAATGGCCAGCGTTATCGCGCCATGATCACCGATTATTTTTAGCCCGAATTGGAAGATATGGACTTGGGCGACATGTGGGTTCAACAGGATGATGCCACAGCACACGCTGCAATCGATTTATTGAAGAGTAAGTATGGTGAGCGTGTTATCTCAAACGATTGGTCGCCTCGTTCGTGCAATTTAATGCCGCTTGACTATTTTCTGTGGGGCAGCGTTAAGTCATTGGTTTACGCCAATACGCCAACGACGTTGAAAGAGCTCAGAGCCAATACTGAAGGCGAAATAGCGGCCGTTTCGGCCGAAATATGTGACCTAGTCGTTGAAAATTGGGTCCAACGAATCGACTGCTGCAAACGTGCCCGCGGTGGCCATATGAACGAAGTCGAGTTCCATTCATAAATGTTTTGATTGTACTTCAAGCCGATAATAAAGTTTTTGAAATATCTCAAATGGTTTGCGTTTTATTTAAAAAAAAAATTGTCAAGTCCTCATTGGAAAACCCTATATATACGAGTACATATTAATTATAACGTTTTACGGCACAGCATTGAGTACTCATTTTTGCGAGTATTTCAAGTACTAAATTTATTGTAAAATTTCAAAAGTACGTACCTTCAAGACGGCTCTCAAGAAGGTTGTGTCAGATGGGACTGACTTGGATCGAGCAGTTACAATGTTACTCTCCACTTTCCGCACTACGCCGAATCCTGTCACTCAAAAATCCCCACCGGAGTTATTACAAGGGCGTCAGCAACGTGCTTTCAAGGCTGATACCAAATGATAAGCTTAGAAGTTTCGAAACCAGAAAAAGCTAATTTTATGCAGGACAACGAGTTTTATTGCGACAATTTATTAAAAAGGAAAAGTGGATTCATTCTTCTGCAGGACCATGTCGTAGACACCAAAACCAGATCCGACTATTTAAAGGAATGCCAGACACACAAATTGGCAATTCTCTTCGTAATTTACATAAGTTTCCTTCTAACATTTCTCTTAAAGTGCGAGGAAATGTTAAGATCTTTATATTGTAAAATTACATCGGTAATACTAAAATAGTACTACTACATTCACATTGGTGACTCCAATGTTCTTATTATTGTAAACCAATCATTAGATTTAAGTCGTTTAATAAAGCAGTTTGAATTACACCATGAACTAGGCAACACCTTTCTCTCTAAGATATAACAGTTTCTTAAAGGCAAACTCAACTAATAAACTTTCTTTTTTTAAAGTGAACATTTTTTATCGCTCGTTGGACAGTAATTTTTAACTCCGATGAAACGAAAAATCGACATGAAGTGGTTCCGAACTGAGATGAAATTAATCCTTTCGCACCCACTATATGACATTCAAAACCGTCATCAGCATTGTCATCGTCAAAGTATCTACGAGTATATAGACATTTCTTGGGAACAACACCAAAAACATCATCAACACTTAACGGAAAACTTCAGCATAACAACAAAATTGTTCTTGGCTTTTGTTTGTCAGCAACCAATGCAACCAAAATAACATGATTGTTGACTTTTAAGTATCAATTCTTGGTTGTATGATTTTATAGGTATTATGCTAAGTTAGTTTAAGATAACAAGTCAGTTGTGTGAAAGGCCTTGAAGTAAAGAGACATAATTCAATAATGTAGGTTGTGTTTTATATTAAAGGGCTGGACAAATACATAACTCGAGCTCGGGATACGGAATCTCCATCTCGTGCCCGTACTATAGACCCGAGTATAGATACATAGTTGGCTTCGTATGAGTATGCGAGTTCTCCGGAGAATTTACATGGAAATTAGCTATGTTATAGAGTATCCCTAGTGTAGAATTTATATAGTAAAATTACCAAGAAGTGAGAAACACTCCCAAAAAAAATTCTCAATAATGAAAAATGGCTTATTTTGTATTTTTTTTAAAATACCAGTAATCTAGGGTGAGTATCCACATTTTAAGTATTTATCGCGCCCCGCGAAGTTTCACTTTTATCGCCTACTTGTCTAGACTGATCATTTTTTTTTTCTTAAGACTTTTTCAATCAGTGATAAATTAATTTACGCAAAAGTTAACGACGTTTGCGCGCGAGTTCTGAAAAAAAATGGTGATCTCCGCTGATAATGGGCATGGTAAAGTTGGTACTTTTACTTTTTACTTCTTGAGCATTTGCATTTGAGTTGGTTGTTTGTTTTTATTTAGTAGTAAGAGATGGATACTTAACCAAATTAGTGGGTTGGAGAGGTCAGCAGTAGAAAATCCTGCAAATAAGCGATTTTAACATCGCGTCACTAACTTTAAGCTTTGCAGGTAGGGTGTATGCACTGAAAACGCTGACTTCGCTCCTTCCAACCCAATATATTATACTAATATCGAATAGTGGACTTACCTGGACGCATTACAGCATCCGGAACCTTCATTCAATATTCCGGCATAGGATGGCATGCTGTTTCGAAGTGACGTCTACGCAGAAATCGTTCTAGGCGAAGTTCTAAGAAGTAGCGAATTTTCAGATCCAATTGCACAGCGAACGCAGTTAGGACGGATCTTGGTGGGTAAGGTGCTATCAACGCAACTACAAATAATCCGACCTTTTTTTAACCAAGTCAATCTCGGGACAACAATGAAAAAGTTTCCGGAGATCGACGAAGAGCCTTTTTAAAGTCTGTAGAACAGAACATTTAAAACAACACCCCACACACTTACCTGATGGCCGCCTGCCTTCCAAGGGTGGTGAATACCAAGGTATGTGCCCGCCCCACACGTTGATGAAACGTTTTTGTCAGTTGGAGAAGAGACTACAAGTTAACACGGTCCAACACAATGAATACATTAAATACATGATCGAGTACCTCGAGCTCGGACATATGACTGCAGTCGACGAATCCTATGTTTCCATTATTTCATTCCCCATCACGCCATCATCAAGGAACCCAGTACCACTACAAGGCTGCCAGTCGTCTTTGACGCAACCTTTAAAATATTTGTTGACTCTTTGTTGAGTGACATGTTGGTGTTTGGACCTCAAATTCTAACAAATGTTATAGACATTATTTTGGGTGAGGACAATATAGATTCACCTTCACTGGCGATATCGAAATGATGTACCGTTAAGTCAGAGTCACAATACAGCAGATGCAAACTACTAGTTGATTTTATGGAGAGAAGATCGCAGTGGTACTGTATCAGCTCCATATCTCGCAATCCGCGAACTTCTGTCGTCAGAGAGGAGACCTATGTAGATGATGTTATAAGTAGGAACCGACACAGTTGCTGAGACAAACTGCAGCTTTTCATTTACCGAAGCAAGTGAGCAACACAGAAAAGGTTTTGAAGAACGTTCCAAAAGAACAGCAAGCAATGCATTCCTCGAGGCAATTTACCGACACCAGTGATATTAAAATTCTTCACATTAAGTAGATGCCAATCGCAGATGTATTCTCCTTTGAAATCGCACAGTTCAGTAAAAGTGAAGTCACAAAACGGTCCATCTTATCCTCCATAACAAAGCTTTCTGACGCAATGGGCTGGATCTCACCCTGCATTATCATGCAGAAAAGTGTTGGAATAGGGCAAGCTAATTCCACCTACTTTAAACGGAGTATTGAAAGCAATTCGTGACGAGCTATCAATGCTGGACCGGGCCTTACCCGTCGTTGGACCAGCACCGTTGAGAACATAAATAAGCTAATGGGTTACAGATTCAGTGAGGCATACGCGGCACCCGTCTACTTACGTGTACTCGATTGAAATGGCGAAGTTCGCGCGTGTCTGCTTATATCAAAAACAAAAGTGACTCCATTGCAAACACTTACACTGCCAAGATTGAAATTGTGTAGAGCCTCCAGGAGACGACGGCAATTCTAAAGTTTGAAGCAGCCCATTTTTATACGGGGACTAATTCACCTATCACGTTATACTGTATTAAAGATCCTACATCAAAATGGAAGTCATTCATCGGTGTCCCATATCAAAAAAATGTACCGACAACGCTATGTGGAAACATATTCCATCGGAGCTAAAATCTACAGACAGACGAGCAAATGCACGGGTTCGCATCTGCATAGTTGCCACGCAAAAATTCACGAACCACGACTTCCTCCATCAATTTCCACTTTCCAGACTTAGCTCCAGCGAGTATGGCATATTGAACCACCTTCGTAACTTTCATTTTTGCGTTGACACTACCTTGTGGATTCATCCAAATATAGTGTTGTCGCTCACCCTCCTCAGCCAGCTAAGACGCTGGATGTCAATTTTCTTAACAAAGTCTGCGTTCTTCATTCGATTAATTATTGAGCCTTTGAATGAAAAAAATTTGTATGCAAGTCGGCTTTCTTTCAAAGCAAATAATGACAGCATCCATAATGCTGCACCGTATAATAGGACCAATGATACGAGCGTTTCGAATGAACCCTCATCTTCTCCCTTTGTTATATGCAATAACTTTTCTTAACATTTCAAGCTGTACCTCTGAAGAATCTCGGCTTTCAACGGTTGAAAATATCGGCCAAATGCATAGACTTTACTGTATACGTTTTCCCATATAAAGAAAGTTTAGGTAAATGAAGTCGCATGATCTTGTCTACCAATTGCGGTCACTAGACTTTCCATGCAAAACTTCAATTGAGTTACATATTGTATGGCACCATTGCATATTTTCCTGATCAGTTCGCGCTAAAAATTATGGGACAACATGCGTCTGTAACACGGGCTATGGACCATAACTCATTTACCTTCATTATTTTTAAAAATGTATGTAACCACATGATATATGTAAGTTCTTGTGTCCATTATAGTTTATATGGTTGCAGAAGTAAACCAGGTGAAAAAAAATGGCCAAGACAGGCATATGAGATGCCTTACTACTCCGCACGTACAGAAATTTATAATTATTGTCCTTAAGTCACACTTTCCAAAACGGCGGGAGAGTATTCATTGCCGAACCATTCTTACGACGATGCATAGGTCTTATTCTTTCATTCATAGTGTTGCCATGTAAATTCCTTGCAATTTATTTATACACAATGCTAAAAGAAACAGCATAGCACATCGCCCTGCCTAAGACATTTTGGACTTGAGGGGCAGATGTGAACCACATTGCATTGATGTCTGACTCCTTCCAATTCGGATAATATTACCACCCCAACTGAGGGTTGACATGGTTTTGGAATAGCTGGTCTTCTTACCACTACAATATGCAATTTAAGTACCTGATCTGGTTGTCCCAGTCTGAATGACTGGTAAAATCTTTACGCTGACTTTTATGAGCCTTTTGAAATGTTCTTTTCAAATCTTTCGCACGGGCTGTAACTTTTGCTTAATGTTTCTGTGCTTATCTCAATAGACTTCTTGCATGATCTTCTTACCCACTGGGAAGACTCTCACACCTCACACATTACCTGAAGAGTAGTAAATCTCATTGCATCCCACAGCTGCTAGTATTTTTCACTGACAACGCCCAGAGACACAATATTTCCAGGGATGCATTTTCATTCATTTAATATTAATTTTTATGTAGGCATTAATTGAGTGCCTCAATGAATGTTTTAGTTAATAGGATGAACTCACCAAAATTGGAACAACTCTACCTTCTCTACCGGAAAAGGGTAGCATAGGTATACTAATCGCTAACATTAAAGCTAAAGCCAATAAAAGAACAGACCTCAGGTGGACTTTTGGACAAACATGTCTAGCGACCAAACAGATCTGATCAAAACTGGATCCGAATTGCTCTAAGTGCCTGATCATTCTAAATAGGAAACATCTCAGCGCCATAATAGGTGTCATCACTGGACACTGCCTCATAGGCAAGCACGCAAAAAGTCTTGGCGCTTTTACAAATGATTTCTGTAGAAACTGCATGGACGACGAGGAGGAAGAGACAATCCTCCACCTACTCTGTACATGTCCAGCTCTCTCCCAGAGCTTCTTTCTTCTACAACGGCCTGACGTAAACAGTGTCCTACGCTTCATCATAATCCACGTGGCACCACAATAGGCCAAGAGGCCTAAGTGGGTTGGTATTTCCAAACAGCCACTCTTGCTTACTTATCTAGTTAATAGGATATTCAATTAAGTAATTAATAAGATTGACAATTGTCGTACTTAATTCAAGATGTTGGTTAAACAAATTGAAAATAAATTTAAAATTTGAAATTATGGATTGTATGTATTTTCTGCAAAAACAGAGCTTCAGTCTCATATTTTCTCAACAAATTGAACTGGACTTCGTTTGCCTTATTTCTTAAACATTCGGTTGACTCTTACATGATACCAAAAAATACTTAAAATTTGCTTCATTAAGTTAAAATTACCTTATCGTAGCTTGATGGCAGCTTGTGGGTACTCTAAGTTAAACCTAATCTAATAATTACATTTTGTTTTTCGGCGTTTGTTATTCACTTAAAATTATAAATAAGAAACAGATTTTACTTTTTAAATTAAAATTTAAAATTACTTAATAAACAAATCCTAAAGTATTGTAAAACATGTACAAGTATTATCTTTTTAGTAAAAGTTGTCACCCATTTCTTTGTTCTTCATATTTTTTCTTTTGTAATTTTTATAATTTTGTTTTGCTTAAATCAACCCTTATCCTACCTAAACCTATGTAAGCGGGTCACGTCTAAAAAACTAGGCGGCCAACTTTGCTTTCTTATGAAGCTGCCCTGTATTAGAGGAATTCGATGAAGAAGCTTCCTCTCCTTCAACAAGCCACCAATATTTTTGGCGCTGCTGAGCAGGATCTTTCATGTCACGACTCCCTACCGCCTATTGAACTCGAGATGTTCGGCGCTGTTGTGTGTGACGTCTCTGTCGTAGTTAAGTCGCCTGTCCGCAGCAGTCTGAGTAACGTGGAAGATTAGTGCCACCGCTACTCTGGAGGAACAAAGCCGTCAAAGAACACTCTCTCGTGATACATTTAATTGGGGTAGTAAGACCCGGAGATGAGGCTGCCTACGACATCATTGCTCTTGCAATGTGCCTTCTAGTCAATTTAATGACGAAGCTGTTCACTCTTATTGCACAACACTTCATTAGGATTCTATGTACTCAGACTCTGGTGTTCTGTAAAGTCGAAAACAAGCCCCAAGGCAAATCCTCTCAAACACCCGAATCTTTCCGAATAAATCTGCTCCCACGTTGACCCACATCAAAATGTAAGCATGGACCGAATAAAGGCCATGTAGCAGACTACCTTCACCCTCGCATCGAGTTTGCTGCTATAAAACAGTCTCTTTGTAAGTTTAAAAACACCATTGTGTTTTTTGACTGTTGACTGTTGTTAAAATATAGATATTGAACTAGCCAGATCCCGAGGTATCTGACTACATTCGACAAGCAAGTGCTGTCCCACGATCGCAAACTTTCGCTAATTCTGTCTGCTGTCCCCAGAGGCTGCAGACAAAGGCGTCCCACACAGAATGGTTTCCGACTTCTGAAAGTTGACCTTCAATTTCCAGTCGTCGCAATATAGTATAATTTTATCGAAATGACGTTACATGCACGTATTATTGACCTCAATCTTCGGACCTGATCCATACACGATAAAGTCGTCTGCATATTATGAAGTGAGCTCACGAGATCGCTTTTGTAGATGTTGAATACTCGTAGTATCGGCGAATTAACCGCAACTAGTTGCAGACCGTTTTTAATGTCAAATATTTCAGCAGAAGACACATAGCCATTCTTCACGATGAACTGTCTTCTGGTGATCATATTACAAAAAATGTATAGCAGTGATTTATGTTACTTATGTCTAGCCTGTTCAGCTTGAAGAATAGTCCCTCTAATGGTATAGTGCCAAACGCCTTCTTAAAGTCAATCAATCTGACACCCGTGCATTGTTTCTTGCTTTTGTTCCACTGGATATCAGATACCAATTTAGACGCGGCATGTGAAAACTGATTTAATTATCCTGCACTCACGCACATACTGGCCATAAAGTTTCCTTGTGGTTGTCCTGTAAGGAAATTTTCGTAACACTATTGACTCTACTATGCAGTACTTTATAGTTCTAACGGGTGATCGGATAGCAATGATAGTTTTTCCAATTGTTATGTTTCAGCAGCTGTCAAAGTTACCAATGACATCCGGCTGTTAAAATATTCAGTAAGGTTTGTCAATTCATCATGCATCATTCTAGGCTTGCCGAAAGTGCGGAAATTATTAAAAAATATTATCGAAATTCCGGCTCAGTTGTAAATACGGAACGTGAATTATGTCGCACTGTGGAAAAGTTTTTGCGTGAGCACACTCTTTTGGATCTTAAACCAACAACCAGACAGACCGGCCAGTATCAGCTGAATTGGGCATCGCCAGAGTGCGACCGGCTTATTTTGCAGTTGATTTGGGCCTACAATATACTAACACAATAATTGAAGCCGGACGACCATATATAAGTTCGCTAATTGGTCGCTGGAAACTATGGCTGGAGATCCTCATCTTGGCCGAAAAATCATCTTCTCTCTTCGAGTTTCTTCAGATACTATGATAGTTTGATAGATAGTATGGGTTGCCAATTAGGTAGTCAGCACAATTTGGATTTATCTTATTTAGATTTTTTTTTTTTAAGAACTTAACACTCAAGAGAATATGACTACTCTTAAAATACGGGAGCACGTTTTAATGGGGAGACTAAATTATTAGCGTAAATTGGCTTGATGTTGTATTTAGGCTTCACCTCACGAGATTTCAGTTGCCTGAAAAAATGTCTTTCGGTCACGGCTGGTACTGAACCCGGAACCGTCCGAATGGGAAGTCAATACACTACCACTTAAGCCACGGCCACCCACTTCCTTACTTGCCAGTGTGGTAGGAGAGATATAGACAATAATGAATAGAGTTCTCCTCTGATGCCACACGGGATCCACGACATTTACCTCGATAGAGATTTCATTTGATATCGATTATTCTTCTTTCGTCTCTACTGTATTTTATAGATTTTAAGGTATTTAGCTGAGAGCCTGTAGTGTATAAGCCAGTGGTTCGAAAAACTGCTTGACTTCTTCCTCTTTCGGAAGATGAATGTTTCATTTTTCGTTTCATTCATTTAACATATCAAATATATTACTTACCAAAGAAGATTAAATAATCTCATAAAATTAATTTTTCAAGTTAAAAAAATAAAAAAAGAAGAAGAATGTTCAGATTGAATTTTAAGTGAAAATAGAGTTACAGTAAAAAACAGAACAAGAATTAAATAGAAAAGAAATAAGTTCAGAATAAATTCAAAATCATGTTCATATCAGTTTGTACATATTATTGTAGATCGTAGCTAGAAGTGCGAGTAGGGAAGACTTAAATTTATTCGTGGTTTTCATTGTTCTCAGATCAGTAAGGAGAGAGTTCCAAAGCTGGACAAATGCAATAAGGAATTGCCGCTCAGGAGTGAGGCATGCGTATCTTGGTTGGACTAGTGAAAACGATTTGTACGATTGCAAAAACTGAAGCTTATTAAAGAGGTAACCTGGCGTTATGCAGTAGACATATTGATCTGTAAGAGCGGTAAAAGAATATGCAGTTATTTGGTTGGAAAAATAAGAGATACGATCATGCCGTCTAATGTTGAAAATGTATCTCGCAATATTGTTGAAAGCAACGTTAAGTTTTTTGAGGCTATTGCCAGGTCAGGCTTGCAAGGAATCTCGCATCCGTGTAATAAAATTGGTAGAAGAGTTTTTGCCAAGATTAATTTAATTTTTGTCCTTAAAATATGTTGAGTGACCCATATAGCACGATCTCCACTATAAACTTTCCCGATGAGAGAATTAATATAAGTATGCCAAGAAAAAATTTAACTAAAAACGTTTTTAACGTAAACAGCCCATCATATGGGTGATTTATATGAACGGGCTAAAGGCCCGGTATATTTACATTACTTTCGACTTATCAGCATTTAGCCGAAGATCATGTTTTCTGACAAGTCGTGAATTCTAGCAATATATTTATTTTCGAGTTCTATAGCAGAGTATGTTTCATTTGTTGAGCAACTTATAATAAGTTGCACATTGTCAGCATATACTGGTATATAGGTTTTGCTGTGTTCTACAATATTTTGCAGGTAGCTCACCTATAAGGTAAAAAGAGTAGATCCAAGGAGATCCTTGATCCTTGTGAGACTCCACTCTGTACGCTTAAATAGTTCGAAATATTCTCACCAACGCAAACACATTGATTTCTTCCTTTAAGTAAGACCTAATAATAGCTACGGGCAGAGTAGAAAAAGAGAAACAATCTTTAAGATTACTGCAAATAACCATGTGGTTGAGTGTGTCAAATACTTTTGAGAAGTCGAGCAATGATAAGAGCGTCGGATGGTTTGTATCCATTGCGTTACGAATCTCTCCTGCTATAAATATCGGGGCAGTGCTGCAGCTGCTTTTGGATCGAAAATCAGACTGATGTTTCAATAAGAGTTCTTTGTTATTTAAATAGTGACGGATTTGTTTTAATGCTTACTTTTCAAAGGCCTTTGCTAGAATAACGACTGGCTTGTATTCAACCGTATTCCTCATTCCTTTCTTTGGGACTGGCAATATTTTTTACTCCTTTCCACTCGGAGGGAATGTAGAAGTAGAACTAGTGAGTAACGTGAGGAAGTGTATAAAGTAGAAGCAGTTTTATAAACTTTGGATTTAGGCAGTCGTGACCAGTAGCATTTGATTTTACCGAGAGGAATGCTTCAACAACACATATTGCAGTGTCAGACTCATTAGGCTCGGGACTGTAAGAAGGATTGCCATATGAGAAAATGAAGTCCAAGCTCAGCTGGTCACAGATAACACCATTGGGAACTAGTACGTCTTTCTTACCTAGGCCTAGATCGCGAAACTTCCTCCACTTAGAATTTCCCGTGGTAGACGGATTAAACTTATTATTATAAAAAAATTATTTTGCAAGATATAATTCGAATTGCTACGAAGTCTCCTCCACTTCCAATAGGCAATGTCACGTTTGAATATAAGGTCTTTGATATTAGGAGACTCTGAAGTGCGTACTATTTCTTTTAGGGGGTGTTAGTTATTTTCATATAGATATAATACCTGTTGCTGTAGAAACATTACTTTGTCATCTAAAGAGGGAATGTAGTAAATGATGTCCTTTTTTGATTTATGGAAGAAAGCCAAGGTAGTTCCACTCTTAAAACATGGGAAAAATCCATCCAATCCAGTCAATTACAGACCAATCAGTCTTTTAAATGGCTTTAGCAAAATTTTTGAAAAAGTAATCAAAATTAAAATTGATGCCTTTTTGAGTAATACTAACATTCTACTTCCTGAGCAATTTGGATTCAGAAAGAATTTGTAAGACTGTTAAGCAACAGCTTAATCTTAAAAAGTCGACTGGCCTTGTCCTCCTAGACATTGAAAAAGCCTTTGATTCAGTCTGGCACAATGGCTTTATATACAAACTGATAAAACTAAATTTTTCTAAGTATCTTATAAAAATACTACAAAGCTTTTTGTCCAATCGAGTCTTTAAAGTATATCTTTTTGGAACCTTCTCCTCAACAAATCCTGTTCCAGCCGGAGTTCCACAAGGCTCAGTTTTGGCCCCAGTTCTCTTCAATGTTTTTCTTGCTGATTTACCCAGAGTTCCCAACTGTGATATTGCACTCTATGCAGACGATCTGGCTTTATACCACGAATATGGGCCAATGATAGAAAATTATCTTCAAATTGGAATCCAAACATTTTTCGATTACTATAAATGCTGGAAAATAAAAATAAATGTCGATAAATGCACAGCTATGTTCTTCACTAGAAGAAGGCTTAATTGCTTCTTGCCTACTGGAAGCCTCAACTTAGACAACTCCAATATACCGTGGGTCACTACTGTAAAGTACATAGGGGTGTATTTAGACCAGAAATTGACCTTCGGGTATCATATACGAGAAACTTTAGCCAAGTTAGATGTTTTAATAAAAATTCTTTACCCTCTTATCAATCGTAAATCACTCCTTAATAAAAAGGTCGTTTTTCAAGCACTGATGACTTACGGGTCTCCTGTATGGGGTAATTGCGCGAAAACTCATATTAAGCGGCTTCAAGTTGCACAAAATAAGGTGTTAAAAATGATGCTCAACCTACCGCGAGGCTTCTCAACTCTAATCAACTTATTAGAGACTTACAGCTGTTATAACCTTTTATTTATGTTTTCACCTTAAAGCTTTATTATTTGCCTATTATTATTATTTATTTATTTATCTATTTACTATTTAATTTCTATTTATTATTTATTACTATTTATCTTTTTTGTAACATTATTTATTGTTCATTGATTTATTTGTTTGTTATTTATTTATATTATTTATTTACTGTTATTTATTTATTTATTAATTGTTTATATATTTACTAATTTTTTACTTATTTATTTATTTATTTTTCTTTTTTTAACCTAAATGGAGGTTTTTTTCCATAGTTTTCCTCCGACTGTGCATTTAATTACTGTACTACATATCCTCACTCATTAAACAATAATTTTTTCAGCAGTAAGGTTCTATATAGACCGTTTCTCTGTGCAAGCTGAGCAAATTGTACAAATATTGTTAAACCATTGTTACACTATGTAAGAAATAAAATATATCTTAATATCTTAATATGATGTCCTAGAATATTCGAATAACATCGGAAATTTGTTTAATATGTTGATATTCCTTTTAATTTCCTATAATGAGTTGGGATCAAAGGGCGATATCCTCCAGTTACAACCTCAAGAATTTATATACCTCCCCAGTTTGAAAATAGACAGCCTTTACAAGTATTGCATACGCGATGTTTTTGGCCCTTTATATCATGTGATGTCATCTCACATCACGACAGAATGAAGCTGTACCAAGGTTTTCCTTCAACATAGCTACGAATATGTTGAAAAAGTGCCATATTTACTTTACTTCACGAGTAAGGTGTAACAAAAGTGTCTTGGAAATATCGCTTAAAGTTTTGCTTTGGCACGCTACAGCTTTGGCCTTGATAGATGTTCCCAGAGTGCTGCCTCGTACTCGTTAAATTCTATTTAAACTCATACTCGTTAAATCTTTTCCAGACTAGTACTCATCTAATCGTTTTCTGCCCCTAAGATAGACGACTCGTTGCAACTCTTTATTGGCTTCTCTTGGAATTGACCTAAATACTCTCACCTCATTACACAGAATACTTCAGCTTCGTGCTTAAGTTCACATCTGATATGCTTTGTTAACTTTTCAGTAGGCGAAGTTAAACACGTTTTTCTCATTAAATTTTTTTGGGGAGTGTGTAATGCCTTATACAGGCGGGTTATTTCGGTACTGCTTTGTTCAGGTTCTGTGTTCAAAACTCTAAAAGTCAGCTTCTGCGGTAGCAAAGGAAGAGCCAGCGCGGAGGTGTTGTTCCACCCACACAGAGATCCGATATACGCAAGCAAAGCTATAAATTTTCGGAAGGCACTGTACCAAGTGCGGTGATGATATGATTTAATTACTCTAGTCTTTGGATAAACCCATTTAGCTCCGATGTTTGCTTTATTGGTTTTATTGTTTTAGCTATTACCAAATATCAGTGTCCATCAAACATGTCCCGACTTTTCTTACATTAGCCTCGTTATGATTGCTCCGACTTCTAACCAATTGTCTTCTAAAGTAAGTCTAAATGACTGTCTGCAAGTGGACTTCCTAACAGTAGTTCTTCCTTGAAGCATCTGCTTTAGCGGTCAGGGTCTAGTAAAGCCCAGTCAGACACTGTTTTTAAAATTAACTGTGATTGTAGCCTTCCAATGCTGATTTTCAGTACAGTGGTGATTCTAGTCGTTTTCAAACTAGAACACTTCTGTAAATGATGAAATCTTCTGCCGATATTGTCATATTTCACCAAATAGTAAAATCGATAAGGGTTAACAGATTTACACAGGTGACACTACTTTCTCATGGACCCACCAGTGGTTTAAAGATTGTTACTTCGAAAATTATCTAGCTGCCAGACATTGCTCATATGTAGCTGTAGAGAAGCTTTATACAACAACACTCGGTAACATCTTTTTGTTGGATGGTTTGCATACATGGGAGTTAAATATTTTTTTCTTCGGGTTGTAGCCGATTGCAGAACATAGGCAGATAGATACGTTATGGCATCGTATTTTAATATTCTTCTCCGAAGTCTGTTGAACCGGCCAAATCATAGTCAAATCTTTTCTATTTCCTTCCCAAATGCATTTTTTGTAATGAATGTTAGATGTTCCTGCTTCTCGTATAAAATTGGTATCATCCGATTGCATTCCTAAGCAAAATAATTGTCTAAATGTACGTATACTAATTCGAACATATCTGTCGCCTAAGAATTGTTTATTTCCATTAATAGCAGCTAAATCAGATATTTTTTCGTAGGCTGGTAAGAGTTGCAATATAACTTCCATAGAATTTCAGCATGGTTTGACAAAAAGGACATCTTTTTATTAATAGTCCTAATCCATCCTGACTACCATTAGTTTGCTAGTTACACTAAAATAAAATTTTTAGTGACTTTTGTATTTCTCCAATTTATATTACCAATAACGAGCAACATACCATCGCTATTACAGGAAAATATCAATTTCACCTTTAGTGTTCCTTAAATTTTAAAAATCAATTCAATTCATACATCTAATTAAACTAAAAAACATTATGTGTAATACAATTCACAAACTTATTCAATTATTCAATTGTCGAAGCTTCCCTCCGAAAACCGGTCTTCCCAAACCATTGTCGAGGCTTACACTTTTAATAGTCCGAGTGTGATATATAAAAAAAATCTATACCTGCTGGAATAACGACAAAAATATAAGGACAATAGAAATCATAAATTACAACCATAAACTTGTTTGTGGCATGCTGGCAAAGTTGAAATAGGTATTCCGAAATCTGTATTCAAATATCCAAGTCCCATTCGGTTATATGCAAATATGTATGTTTTTCCTAGAGCCACTTTTAAATGAAGAGAGGATCAACAAAGGAGCACAGCTTTCAACCCTTTTCATCAACAATGCAACGCAAAAAAATCGCTTTTTTTTTACTCTCATAGTCCGAACCGAACCAAATAAAAAAATACGTCACCCCTCACAACCAGGGTAACATTTTTTTTTCATCTGCCATCAGCTGACTTTAAACTAAAAGTGAATATGCGTGTAGTCCTTAGGAGATTTGCAACCCTTTTCTGGGTTTGAAGGGTTAAAGCCAAATCTTACTGTGAATCCTTTTAATTTGCATTTTACAGTACGGGAAAACGATATTAATTTTTTTTTTCAACCTACTTGCTTTGTATTTGACAAGTGAATACGTGTGGAGGGTGAGATAGGGTTGAATGTATACAAAAAAAAAATTTGTCTGGGTGAGCCAGTACCCCTCAGCAGCAGTTAGCTCATATCCTGTTTTTGATGAACGACGAAAAAAAATGTGGGTACTGCAGCATGTGCTCGGCATGCTTGAGTGCATATATTATACTTGTTGTTAACTCTTTTTTTTAAGTATTCATTTGCAGATGAGTTCCGAACAGGGTGTACAATAACTTGATAAAATTTCATCTGAAGCGATGAATGACAAAAATGTGACACTTGGGGCTGAAAACACTTCCGAGCTTTACAAGGGATTTATGAGAACTTCTCCAACGGACCAGGCTGTAATAATCTTTAAATAGTTTGAAATTTTCTTTACAGACGATACCTTAATACTAGCGATGCGAAGCCTCAAGCTGCTCTTAATAAGATCAAGGAAAAGCTTCCTTTTCTGTTAGATCGCTTTAAAAAGTTGGGGCTTAAAATAAACACAGAGAAATGTGGCATAACTTGTTTTCATAATACTAATTGAAAAGAGCATCGCTTAGCTGTGAAAGAAATGAAAACGTTGAGTTTGCAAATCGGTAACCATTCCATTCCCCTGCAGTCAGAAAAGAAATATTGTACTTAGGTGTATACTTCCACAGCAGGTTTCCTTTTAACAGACATGCTAGAAAGACATTAGTGAAAGCTAAACCTGTTATCGCTTTCCTAAGGCCTTTATTGCAGTTAAAAGCATTGCCCCAAATACAAAGTTGTTGATATACAAAATACTTATAAGACATACACTTACATTGGCATACGGATTATGTGCATGGTTTACTATCCTTCTCACAGTGGCAAAAAAATTAAACAATTTGAGAGAAGAATGCTTCGAGTCTGTTACGGAAAGTATAAAAGATAAAAAATAGTATCCAAATAAACTTCTGCATAACACCCCTTATGACATACCTCACTAATTTAACCTTAAGAAAACTTCAACGCATAGACTTCCATCCAAATGCACGGATTAAATCTTTGCTGGACTCAAACAAATGTGAGGGTTTGGACGACATACCACCTTGATTCCGGAATCTATATTGTCTCCTTCAAAGTAATCCCCACCGACTGCAACACACTTATGTCAGCGCTTCATCCAATCCTCGAAACATTTTTTATATTCGGTTTTCGGTATGTCTATCAGTGCTTCCTGCGATTTCTCCATTACTTCCTCTCGGCTGCTGAAACGCGTTCCCCTTAATGGTGGCTGTTGGATGGTATTTATTGCATTTTTGGTCAAAAAATCACGAATAATGATGGCACTGTGCGACGGTGTGTTACCATGGTGCAAAATCCACGAGCTTTCTGCCCGGTGTTTACTGTGTGGCCTTCTGGAAAAATTCATGATGCACTACACCGTTGTAATCCATGAAAACCGTGAGCATTGCCTTCTTTTTTTACTGAAAACGACGTGGTTTTTTTGGTCTCAGCACATTTGGTGAACGCCATTCACTTGCCTGATGTCTGGATTGCATGTCGTACTCATAAACCCACGTCTCGTCTCCAGTAATGATCCTTTTGATGAATGTGGGATCGGATTCAGCCTCGCAAATCATCTCTTTTGCGACGTCAACACGGTCTCTTTTTTGCACGAAATTGAGGTCTTTTGGCACCAACTTTGCTGCTACACGCCGAAAACCCAAATCATTAACCAAAATATCTTGGACGGATCCATAGGCAATATTCAAGTCCCTCGTTATCTCTCTGATGGTTAATTTGCGGTTATTGACCAATATTTCTTTTACTCCATCAATGTTTTCGTCGGTTTTCGATGTCAATAGCCTGCCATTGCGTTCATCATCTTCGATTGACTCACGACCACTTTTGAACCGCTCGTGCCACTGGTAAACGACCGTTTTCTTTAGAGAACCATTGCCGAAACACTTTCCTACATCCGTTCATTACGCAAAATTTAATACATGTTCGTTGTTGCAAATTTAAATCCATTTCTAAAATTGTAAAAAAATCGCCAACACACACAGAGATAGATGTACTCTTGGCTACGTAACTTTTGCAGATGTCAAGCTCTGACGCTAAGATTTAGAGACAATGTGTTGTTGACATTGTCATTGTTGTGATTTACCAACTTAACAAAAAAAACAAAACTACAATCGGAAGAAAGCGCCACACGATTATTCCGCGAGCTTTTTGATCAAAGTGGTATACTACGAGTATCTTTTACCATTTAATCTCCTTAATAAATAATCCCTCCATCATATCGAATAAGATGTTGGTAGAAGTCTTATGTTACTTTTTTAAGCGTCACGGTCAAATTTGAGAGGATAACGTAATTGTCCTTAAAACCATACTCACACTATACATATATGTATCTATGTACAATATATATTCCATATTTATGTAAGGTCTAATTTCAAATTAATATTCAGATTTGGTTATACGAGTATAAGCATTTATATATTATTCATTAAGCAGATTAATTTGAAATTCATACTAGAGTGTAGAGAGATACATATTTTTATGTATCAAATAATATTTAAATTGATTGCACAAGACATTAGTTTCTTTTGTTTTGTTTCGTTTTCTTTTTTGTTTAAATATATCTTTTTATCTAGTCATTACTAAATGTTTTTTAAAGTATGGGAGTAAGCAATCGATCATTGTTATTAATAATGCATGTATGGATATTGATTGAAAAACTTATGAAGCTACATATATTCCTAAACTCTATTTAGCCAGGCATATACTCAACAAGTCGACTAAAATCTAGTATAAGCACAAAAAAAATTTGTATTAATTTTTAAAGTCTTAATAAAGATAATTATAAATTGTAAAAGACTTGTGTTCGTACAAATGAATAAAAATCTCAAGTTTGCTGACTGATGATGAATACTTTTACAATACTGTTGGCCCAGAAATTTGTTAAATTCCTCAACATAAATAAATGGATCTATCATACGACCGATCATCCTCGTAAGTCAGTAATCTTGTAAAATTATGGTATTTTCTATAATGAACTATCAGAGGCACAAACCTGATAGTTCTTGCGACATGTATACTCTTATCTTCAATAGCTTAACTCTAACAGTGGAGCAATATTCCAGTTCTGCACTTATATCAACGAATTTATGCAACCTAAGTCAGTTTCCATTTCTGTCCAGAAGTATATGGAGTCGTGACACAGAATTCCAGTAAATTTGGATGGTAACACTTACATGACATACAATTTGACTATAGATTAGTTAAAGAAATGACTTATCAACACAGAACGATAAAGGTAATTTTTTTAAACATTTGGCTTTACATTTCTTTCGGCCAAAGTATACTTAGCAAATCTGGGAGACCAGGTCGCAAATTTTTCCACTGGACATGCGGTTTATCTCAGGTTAATAAAGCACGCGTCCAGTGATATGATATGAATAATAGCAAGTAATGATTGGACTAACCCATGTTAAGCGTCATACAATAGGGAAAAAGAATTTGTAGTTTACATAGCTTTAATACGCCCGTCTAGATACGAGTAGTGTTATACTTTCCGCTTGCCAATTGATCCAGAAGTAATTATTTTCCTCTAAATATTCAACTAACTTTATACTTAACAAAATCATTAACTATGTCGTAAGCGGATTTATCAGTTATCTAATCAAGATTCGACTCACTTGTCTGTAAAGTAGGTGTTGCTTCCTACTATTTAATTGAAATAGTAATTTCCGAAAACATGATAAATGTTAGAAACTCGGAAAAATAATTGAAAATTCTTACTGCACTAATAATTCTAGTTTCATTAGGTAAAGAAAGATAATCTTCGCACGAGTGTCCTACTCAAACAAGGACATGTAAGTAATCTTCTACTGTATTATATCCGTATTATTAAAACTTGTTTTGAAAAATGGATTGGGCTCTTGAGCAGATTGAAGTCGACCCTTATTTTCAGCGGGTTCTTAGTAGCAAAGTTGCCATTTCCGCAGTGAGGAAAATCCAGAATATACTCATGAGGCTGATGTGCACTGTTTGGGGAGGACTTCACGTTGGTGGCATCATCGCTCTTTATTTATTTTTTATTTTTCAAAATTAAGGTTGGAGCGTAATAGTTAACAACCAACATTACCCGATATTGGTCAGTGATCATTTCTTCGAAAATTTGGACGAAATTTATCTGGATGTTATGCGGTCCCAGCAGGCTACGTGTCATACTTCCCACAAAGCCATTGAGCTTTATATCGCGAGATTGACTACCGACTTGACTGCGACATGATGCCACTGGATGAATTTTTGTGGGGCTAAGTTAAGTGTTTGGTATATGCTGATAAACCATAAACCATACGGGCTTTGGAAGCCAATATTCAAATCGTAAATGTGTCCCAAATTTGTACCATCTGGATGCGTTTCATCAAAAACATGCGTGAGGTTTTCTTCAAAACATAATCCCATAAACCATTCTTTATAATAAATAAATATTTTTCATTCAAACTCAATTATTGCCGTTATTTCTAAAAAGAAGCAAGGTCTTCACAAAACACCCTTTATCAATCTGGTTTCCATGCAATACAAATACTTAATATCTGGTGACCCAGCAAGGTCGCAGGGCACATCAATTTTGTTTGATGCGTCAGTTTACGATGAGCTTTAATCGTTCACATACTCGTAATACGTTTAATACAAACTTATATGCCTTACTTAGAAATTTACTTACCTTGGGACTTAGCAGAGAATACACCCGACCACATTCTGCCTAAAAATATGTGTGCTCCCTTCTTAAGCATCTTTCTGTAAGAACACGTGGGCAACTAGACGTTGGCAAAGGAGCGTCTTATTTGTTCCTACTCACTAACAGGCGCTAACCAGTTTACTAGATTAGCCAAGTAACAATGCCAACAATTAGAAGTTATTTGGTGATGTTCTCATAAGCTAAATGATCTAGAACAGCTTAAAAAAACAATTCTTTTTAGATATCAAAGAAGCAGGTAAGCGAACAAAAATTGGGTCACCGAACTTGAAATCGATGACCAGATCATACGAACCAAGAAGTTTAATCTTTGGAAAAATACATATTTCAAAGACCAGAAAATTTACGACTCTGCTTAAAAATAATTTCTGCGAAATTAAAAAATGTTTCCTGTCTCTTTTATAAAAAATCTTTATGTAGAGAGATACCGTGTCTGTTGTGTAAAAATTTATCTAGCCCATGTTCCCCATCAAAGAAGGAGCTTTAGAAAATGATTTAATACATTCGTCCAGCATTGTAGATATCGGATCTTTCTGAAAAACAACGACGAAGTCTTAGCCTCCACACACTGAACGCAGAATACCAACTGGAGTGTTGCCAACGAGAAATCAGAAACGCTGCTCTGCTGTGATTGGATTCAAAAAGCCACCACAAAGAAACCTCTGCTTGAACGGTGGATATAGGCAGGTACAAGAAACATATAACCCTGCGCTTCGTCGAAGGACGAGTGCTGCTACGAGCAGAAAAAATTGGAAGAGCGGTAAGAAAACAGTGCACGATTAGCGCGGGATCGAAGAAATGGAGAGATCTCAATGCTAGAATGACGTTCGAAAGGTTTATCAGAGAAAAAATTTGACATGACAGCCCAGAATGGGAGTTTATAAAGATGAACATGCAAAACTATTGTAGTAGTAGAGTCGCAGTCGGTACTGAGAATATAGAAAGACTATTTTTGAAGACTCTATAATGGCGATGATGGTCAAAATATCGCTGACAAGCAGAATGAACCATTCACCCTGGATATGAAGACGACAAAGAATTACGTCCTCCTGACGGAGATAAAGCTATGGTATAAATATCGACACACTGAGGTATTCAAAGCACCTGGAGATGACCTGGTTGGGAACATGCACCAGCTAATTTATAAAATATGGTCGGAGGAAGTATGTCAAAATCATCGTTTGTCCGATTCGTAAGAAAAGAGACCTTTTATCTGTGCTAACTATAGAGGAATAGGTCTCCTAAACATCACCTATAAGATCTTTCCCGCCGTATTATATGGCCGTCTGAAATCATTCAGCAATAATAAGTTTGGTATACATCAGTGCGGTTTCAGGACAAGAACGTTCACCTTTAAATATTTGCACTACCGCTGACCTTAAAACAAGACCTCGGAATTTCAAATCGACACTCATTCGTCGATTTCAAATCCGAATATGACTGTGTATACAACACCATGCCTAGTTTGAATACTCACTGAAAGATTCGTGCAAAACTCACTGACCAACAAAGATCTTTTTAAGGCCCGCATAATTACTTGAGTACGCGGAGGATGTGATTGGATGAAAACAGTGAGCTCTCAATGAATATTTCGTGAGTATTGAGGCGGAGACGGCTTTTTACGAGACAAGTGTTGGCCTTGTCCAAAGTTGATGAAGAAGTATTAGCCGTTTCCAGAGATATATACCAGGATTGATTTTGAATGGAGAAGGAAATTCTACCACAAACTGTACTGGCTATACAGCCGTATTGGTCTATTCAAGACATGTTGAATGAATGGACACTGCAGATCCGGCCCAAAGAGTCTTCGAGTCTTACCATGGAACATCAGAGGACGACCGCTTCCACCTACGTAAGTTACTAGGTACGTATGTATATAATATATATATATTCTTTAGCTAGACTCTAACACCCCACAAGTTTGCATTTTTTAGTTGTAATTTTAGACTGCCATCGAAACTTTTCTCCTTCATGGTTTACAGAGATCAACCGCTTTGCTTTTAACTGTAAAGTTAAAGCGCTTGTTTCTTCCCGAAACATACAGCCTTGGTTAAAATAATTCTAGTGAGCATCAAAAAACCACAGATATGAGAGACTTTGATTTTTTACTGGGGTTTAAAATAGGTAATGTGGCTTCCAGCTTTTTCAGTTTAACATTTCCCCTACTTTTGATTATCCAGTTTATACTATTTCTCTTATTATGGTTAAACCAATTATTCCAAGCGTTTTTGTGATTGATTGATATAGATTGATTGATAAGAAATTCTAGCTTGTTCAGCAAGATGATGATAAAGTGAATGCTGACCTTCATTTGTAATATTCCTCAAGTTGCCACCATTGCATTGTGTGCGAAAAATAGAACTAAATTGTGTCCACAATTGTAGGCTTTCTCTACGTAGATTTTTTCTAATTTAAGTAAACACAAAGATTAAAACATCGTCTTCGTAAATGCATGAACAAAATTCCATTTTCCAAATGTAGTTGACAGGGAATTAGAACCCCAACAAATGTTTCAAAGGCA
Source organism: Volucella bombylans (assembly GCA_949129095.1). Taxonomy (NCBI): domain Eukaryota; kingdom Metazoa; phylum Arthropoda; class Insecta; order Diptera; family Syrphidae; genus Volucella; species Volucella bombylans. The sequence continues at coordinate 25,659,138 of OX422144.1, forward strand.
ACTCCGACGCTTAAATAAATCATATCACAATATCCTGCAGAAATATCAGCGTTGAAATTGTATGCCGTTTGAAAAATCTGTTAGAACGCATGACAAGCCGTATTAAAGACTTTATTACAATTTCTTTTTAAATACGGATAGTGGTAGAGGTATCTTTAAAAACACCGGTCATATGTGTTCACCATCAAAAGAAATTAAATACTGATAGCAATACGATAGCAGGGAACTTTTAGTGACATACATATGTATCTACTCGTATGTATGCATCAATCCTGATATAGCAACCAACTATAAAGAAGTTTCATGGAATAAAAAGCTATTTTGAAATGATGCTCATTTTCTTTCGATGATTCTTAATTTTTAGATTACTAAGCATTTTATGAACACCCTGTATGTTATATTCGTTTCTAAGTACTTTTTAAAATCATTGCAAAAAGGGTAAGACTCTTTTTTTAAAAAAAAATTAAAATTCACCCAGACAAAGGGTTGTGTGAGAGGGTTAAATCTTAAAAAATAAAAAAACTCACCCATCTCAGTTAATAATGAAAAAAACGAAACCGGCTTCACCCAACCTTTTCAGGATAACATAGAAAAAAAATCCATATCTGCATAAAAAACTTTTCGCTCATCCACGCGAGCATCGTGCCTTCGGGCTTCAGAGTAAGCATCCACTCGTACGTACAATCTCTAGGGGTAGATTGAAAATCGCCTGCATAGCTAACGATTTTTTTAATGTAAGAAATATGCGCACAAATTTTCAGACTATGATATTCTGATGAGCTGAGAGGTACATATATATATACCACGAGTACACGTATCCTTCTCTCTCTCTCTGTCTCATTATTTCTACCGACGAACTCTGCTAAAAAGGAGACACGATTTTTTTTATTAAGGCACACGGCACGAAAGAGTTAATATTAATACTGAATAGTTAATACAGAGAAAATGAGGGTGATGTATAATTTTTTATGGTACGGATATCTTTTTTTTTTTCTAAAGATATATGACCATGGTGCGGGCAACAAATCCTTAATCGGACTACACCCGTTCATTTTTTTGGAGGTTATTAAAAATTCTAAGTAGGATACTTGAGAGAGAAATAAGAGCTGGTTTGTTTTGAAGAAGGTATTGGGGTACAGAAAGTGTTGAGTGATGGCTCGTGTCGTGGAATAGGATTTAGAAATTTAGCGCATCACGGAATGACACTTAAATATATTTGAATAGATTTTACTAGATCAAGTGGCACACATAAAATTTATATGAGCTAGATTGTCAAAAGTGTAACCCGTTGTCATTCAAAATCTGAGATAAGACACGATTCAATGAAAAGGGATAAATTTGACGCATCCATTTGAAAGTGCTTGAATGATCCTTTTATTCAATTGCATCGCCCGAATGATGTTAAAATTTTTTCAAAATATTAAAAGAATACTCATCATACGAGTGTGTTTAATTTTTTGCATCTCCATACATAGCATTAGAGTTTTGGCCACGAAATAATTGATAATTGGAACTTACCCATACAAACAGAAAATGTAACGTAAAATGGAATGTACTTGTATTGTTGACCCCACATTAGTATGATAGATTTTTTGACACAGCATAATTTCACATCGTTGAGGTGCTAGATTGCGTCATAAAATGCTGGAGTGGTCTGGTGGAATGGTTTAAGCAACGAGGGAAAATCGTCATAGATGAGTGGTTGTTAAGGGTTTCCAAATAGATTCACTTATCAATGCTGTCCTCGTAATCGCAAGTAACAAGTCATTGATTATTTTTGGCGATTTTTGAGCAATTAGGATTCGGCTTTCTTTGTCTCCTTAAAGGATTACCTCGATTGATTTTGCTTTGATAATATCTAAACTCTTACGAGTAAGTAATGCAGTTCAATCCAATTATGAAACATACGCCTAATTACGAATACCTTAGTCAGGTCTTACATATCGACGTAACTTCTTGGAGACTCGAAAATGCAAAAGTTCTTCACCCACTTTGCAACAGATATTAGAAAAAAAGTCAGGAGTCTTAGATTGATAGTCTCTACCATATAAGTGATTTTAAAGTCGTTGGTGGTGAGCTATACACTGATGTAAATACTTAGCTTTGTCTATACAAAATGGCAACGGAGAATCTATCCTACTCCATTAAAATTGATAACAAGTGATCAGACCCTTTTGAAGAAAGAAGAGAGTTAGACAAAGAGGTCTTCTGTCATGTGACTTTTTTACATTCTTTAAAAGATAACTAGTAGGAAAGTCACAAGTCGACGACAGCAGGACCATCCAAATCAGTACAGCTACCTACATACATATGGCAATGATGTTCATATCGTAAGGGAAACACGACTGGCTGTTATTTGATAATTTTCAGGGATCGAAAGAAGAGTAACTAATATGGGTTTGGCAGTGAATAAGGATAAAGCCCGGAAGAAAAGATGTACAACAACGTCGTGTTCGAAAAAATGTCACTATTGTAGGTTCCATGATAGAATAATTACTCTTTGCTATCGCTACATCTTTGGGCTGGAAGATGCCGAATGAAGACAAAAATTCAATAAAGAACATAAAGACAAAAAAAATTCATGTTCCAGCTGGGATGACTGAGACATGCTAAGTGGATGGATGGTCCTATTCAAAGAGGGCGCCCATCCAGTCTACCTAACCCAGCCACCTCAGTCGTTGGAACATCACTCTTCTGGCTAAGTCGATGTCGCTAAACAGCCCCCACAGTTCGTCGTTCTCGTTCCTCTTCTACCCAACGTCTAGGCAGACGGGGCCGAAAATCACAAGAAGAATTTTCCTATCAAAGCAACCAAGAGCACCCTCTTCCATTTTTGATAAAGTCCATGCCTCTGTGCCATAGGACAGGATTAGGATAATTAGGAGCTTATATAGAGTTACTTTTGTTGTTCGGGAGAGGGCTTCTCAGCCTAAAGATGTAGCGATTAGCAAGACTTATTTTTCGTTTGATTTCAGCGCTGATGTTGTTGTCTGAATTAAAAGCGGACTCTAGGTAGACAAGTCCTTGACTATCTCATAGTTATATCTGTCGAAAGTGACGCTCTACCCGAGACGTCGGTGTTGGGTGTCCTTTCTTGTTGACAACATATACTTGGTCTTGCCCTCATTGACCGTCAAAACCATCTTCGCCGCCTCCGTCTCAATATTCGTGAAAGGGCTACTGACATCATACTGCTTTCTTGCAATTATGCGGCGCATGCGAGTAATTGGACAGACTTCTGAAAGGTTGTGCCTCTTATGTTGGCGCATGAGTTTTGCGCTATTTTTTCTTGAGTGATGTTAAAGAAATTGCATGACAGCGCATTGCTTTGTCTAAATACTTTTTTGACATCAAAGATCTGCCGTAACGTGAATATCTGCTCAATGGTGGACTTTCTGGCCTAAAGCCTATTAATGTGGTCTATCAGATTGTTAGCAAACGGCTTCAGGCATTCACACAATACGTACAATAGATAAGATCTTGTAGACGATGTTAATAAGACTCATATCTCTACAATTGGCGCAGTTCTGAGGGTCTCATTTCGTGAGGAACGGACAAATAACGTTGAGGTTCCATTCATCGGGCATACTTACGTCCTAACATATTTTGTGTATTCTCCTTACCAAGTCCGTTCCAGTAGCTTTGTTGTATTTAAGCTTATATATGGCTATCTTCACTTTATCCAGCTCGGGTGGACGGTATTGTTGACGTACATCGTCCACGTATTATACAGTCTACAGAAATGCTCTTAACAAATCCTCAGCATCGACTACGATTCTACTACTATGTTCCCTTGTTCGTCTCTACAGGTTCAGGGTTTGTGTCCGTGACATGTTATTTTTACATTTTGGTAAAACTTCCGAATCGCATTCTTGGAGTAGTATCTCTCAATTTCCTCGTCCTCACGCTTCTCATGCTTCTTCTCTTTCCTCCGGTGTTCGTCTCTCCTCTTCTGCTCGTAGAGCTCTTGAGCAGCTCTATACAGCTTTATATGCCTCTTCTTAGCTTCATGTGCTCGCAGGCACTTGTCGTCAAGTCAGATGTTTCGTTGTGGTGGCCGAGTTAAATCCAGCACAACAGAGGCCGCATCTCTGATGGCTTTCTGGCAATGTTGCCACTTGTCTTCTCCCTTGATGCTGGCGGCATAGGACTTCTTAAGAGACTAATGGACACTCGATCGGAAAATGATTTGGCGATTTCTTGCGATTTCAGCCGCCGAATATCGTTTTACCCGCTGATATTATAATGAGTGTCATCAGTAAACGTAGCTAAAGCAATTCCCTCTACTTTCGCTATATCACGGGTATGGAGATATAGAAGCGGACCGAGAACACTCCCTTGTGGTAGACACGAGAAAGTCTATTCTCCAGATACGTTGTAGGTATATATTATGTCGACTTGCAAGACATCAATTAATACGCATTAGGACATCATTCTTTCTTCAAGAATTATATCAATTACATACATCGGTTATTCTATGCACCCGATCAATTTTTGAATGCTTGACTCTGAATCCAAACTGGTGGGCAGGCACCGATAGTATGCGATGTAGTATCCTCTCAAAAAGTTTGGATACAATTAAGATAAGTGAAATCGCTCTACTTGTGGTCGCAATTGGTTCCCCCGGTTTTGGTACCTTATACTAACTCGGAACGTATTCTAATCTAGGTGCCGCGCTTATTATATAGAGAATCTTGGTTAAGGCTTTTCTCCGGTTATTATGTCATAACCGGGAATTTTTTTCGGTTTTAGTTTATTTGTTTAATTTTTGAGTTCTATCAACGGGGCATGTGTTATTGTGTAATGTCGGTCACATAATAAGTAAGCGCTAGACTATCAAACTGCCTAAAGATTTCTTCCAGATGCGACCTTTCCTTAGACCATTTATTTTTATTTCTTACTGTTTTATTTGCAGCGCAGAGGCTTTCTTTCTTTTAATGCTCTTTTCGAAAGCGAATAATTACGAGTATATTGTTTTTCCGCTGTTAAGCTTTTAAGATAAGTACACGCTGTAAAGTTTTTAAAGTTTCTACTAGGTTGATTTAATTTTTTTAATTACCTGTGTAGCCTAGGCAATTGAAGCGTTTTCTATGTTGTGGCATTTTGAACGACTCAGAATTCTTATGTAAGTGGTAAGCTCAATTCAACTTTTTCTTCAATTTCTTTCTTGAAGCCTTCCCAATTAGTATTACTACTGGTTCTTATTTCTTATTATAGCCTCACTCATTTTAAAATGACTGGAGAATGGCCAGAAGAAATTTACGAACTTCCGTAAACTTTTATAAAATTGGTGAATATTCCTTTAGAGAGGAAGAAGTCAATAAGGTCAAGTATTTTTTCGGTATCAGTCGGCTAGTAAGTCGGTTTGACTGTTAATTGGTATATACATTTATGTTCTAGCTTCTTATAGTATTCTGCTTTTTGTGATGTGCATCTAGAGCCCTGGTAGACATGTTTTGCATTAAATAAAGACACCTCCAATATTGGAACTCAATTTAAGGGAATTGAATATGTTATTCAATTTTTTTTTTATAATTTACGCGCCTAAGGTGTTATGATACCCTTTTACTGTTGCCGTGGCGCGGGCAGAAAGATAGAAGGAGGGGAAAGGAAAACATTGTTGTGATGTAGTGGTTTGAAACTCAGGTATATTTGGTTTCGACATTAGCTCTCCGGGGCTGGGAGTCCGAATAGGACGGAATGATTCGAAGGTTATCAATTTTCACTCTTTTTTTGTGCTTGAAACTCTACAACAGCCAAATCTACATGTTAGTGTTATGCCTTCGCACGCAGATTTTTCTGACTGAGTTCCAATTACACAAATAAAAAACTTGTCATGAGTAGGATTCGAACCTTGACCCTCAGAGTGAGAAGCGATTGCTAGTACCACTACACCACGGCCACCCCCAATACATATTTTTTGAAGCGCACATTATTTCGTGTAACAACACGAATCGTACTTTGTTTAGTTTTGAGGACTATATTTTAAATTTTCAGAATATTCGAAAAATTCTTTAATATACAAGGATGATCCCTTTGTTCCCCCTTCCGATATATGACAAGCGTTATAGTCCCAAAAGCCTCTTAGGTATGGATACATTCCCTTCCCTTCTTTATATGGGTTTCGGAGCTCTGGTAAACACAATTTTTTATTTCGTTTGAATATTTCTAACTCATGAAGATTAAGCGGGCCTCTTCCGTAAAGCACGTGAAAACATATTGGAGGGCCTACGCCGAAAAAAGCCAGAACTACGAGTATCAACTAATCGTAATAAAGATCAGCGGGCAACTTGTGGGAAAATATCCTCCTCTGCAGTGGTTTCAACAATCCCTTGTTCACAACTCTAAAGTGGTTTGTAGAAAAGAAGGAACTCTCATTTTGACTACTGACCAGAAGAAAAATCGAAATAAAATCTACTGACATTAGTATTGGTGGGCGAGAGGCTTCGAGCTGGAGATGAAATCACAGTTAAACGAGTGTACAAGTCATCCTCCCGTTAACGATCACCAGCGAATCATCTTGGCAGACCAAGTTCCATTCCACCTTTTTGCAAAGATTGAACAAGACAATGCGCAAAAAGCAACCTGATTTGGTCACTCGTAAGTTGTAAGTTTACGAGCGTTTACATGATAATGCACGACTTCATATCGAAAATATTGTGGCTGATTTACTGCACCAGTACGAGTGGTGATGCAGCTAAAACGTTACCTAAAAAACACATCTATCATGGGAGCACAATATCAAAGTAGAATTAGTAAGTCTAGGGCACGAGTACATCCGCCATCTGGAATGTGAAAACTAGATTGAACTACGGCATTGGAAGCAGATATATTTGTGTGAAATACAGAAGAACTACTCTTATCTAAAGAATGTAAAAATTGTAAAGAATGGGCAGAAGGATCTTAGACGCTAGAAACTCCAATGATCAAATCAAAGATTACTTGAAAATAATACGCCGAGTTTGTCCAATTGACTGTACTAAATAGGATGTAGTTAGGAAATACAACAACTTTGCGATTACATTTTGAGGTCCGACATCAATATGTCTACGTATATATCCCGTGTTAATTTGGTATGCATACCAAATTATTCATCTTAGACCCAAACTTGAAGTGCCAGAAACGATTTGATTTAGGACTACATGAACTAAATGGGAAGCTTTAGGAAGTGCTGCTACTACTCCAAAACCACCATATCAATCTAACAAAAGAAAGCTCAGAAAATGTCAACTACACAATCATATTTAGATAAGCCTTTAACTACTCTGGTCAGTCTGAGGAAGTGTTTCATAACACTTGAAAAACTTTATAAGGCTTCTGCAGAATATTTTAAATAAATATACCTACGAGTATAACTCTGACATCTTAATTTTTTACTAATAAGCTTAGACCCTTGGGGCAGATTTTTAAATATTATGATACTTTTCCCAGTCCATTTGAGTGAAATGAAATCCCTTTGGTTTTATTGAAAAACATCAAGCGAACCCTCAGCTTATTGTGTTAGTCCCTTCGCTTGATTTCAAGATGAAAATTACATTAATTTTGATTTACCGCCAAGCAGAAGGAACATAACTTTTGCATAATTTTAACATTTAAAGATTCGGAACACTGGTGCACTGTGTATTCCCTTTGAGAAGAGAACATTTCCCTAGAGCCGCTCACCTCAAAATATCGATGTGCGAAACGTAAAGAAATTTCAAACATCAAATTTGCATAGCCCACGATTACCCTTATAATGATGGTACCCTTAACTTGTAATAGTGAGAGCTAAGATAGTCCATGTTCCGTTTCTCGGTCTCTAACCTCACACATACAAAATCTCATTTGCTATAGAGCTTGTCCTCGTTCTTATCACTCTCCTTGTTCCTGTCGGTGTAGCTGTTGCTGTAGTTGTTGTATGTCAACCAGCAGAACGCTTATCCGCGAGCCTCTCTTTTTAGTCATCATCATCAATCGCGTACCCCCACCTACTATGCTACAACCCCATCAGCTTGGTTCCAATCCACCCACTGCCACCACCATCACCCACCCACCCTCGAGCAAGCAAACACTAAAAGAGACGAGGAAAAAAAATTTAAAACGAAAAAAATGTTTGCTATTAAAAAGTAAAAGCATCGCCGAAGATTTGGTTGAGTGTTGTTGTTGTTTTCGTGTTATTTCTTCACGATTTTTTTTTTTTTTTTTTTGTCGTCGTCTCCAGCATGTCCTGAGAGCTCAGTTTTAAGGGGTGAAAGAAATTAAGAAGGTATGGAAGGGGAACAGTACAAAAAAAATGTGTGGGGTGGTTGATTTTTTTTCTCATTTAAACTTGTTACCCTTTACCCCGCATCGAGACAACGAACGCATCCGTATCCGTTTTTCGCTTTTGGTATTCTTGTTGCTTGTGTTTTTGACTCGTGGAAGAGTTTTATTTTACTTCTTTTTTTTTTATTTTAAACTCTAGGGTGAAGAAGAAAAGATACAACAACAACAACAGGAGTAAAAGGAATTTTTTTTATTTTATTTTATTTTTATTTTTTTTGCTGAACTCATTTTCTGGTTCGGGGGAGTCCTTTTCTTGCTGCTCTTAGGCGTTTATTCCTTTTTTTTCGTACTTAGCTGGAAGCAAGATGATTTTTTCTTTTAGACAAAACGGGTTGGAGAGTGATCGATATTTTAATTTTATTTTCGCTTTTTGTCGACAGTTTTTCGTTGTGCTTTGTACTTGGTAAGCCCCCCTTTGCTTGAGAACTCATTGACTTTCATCGAAGGGAAAAATTAAGGAAAAGTTATATTGATTAGTTTTCATTCCGACTGTGTAGGAGGGAAAACATACTCGTAATGTTAAAGGGAATTAAAATTGAAGAAATAATGAGTACTGTACACGCACCCACATGTTTGTGTGTTATTTTTACTAGATCTTAGTTCTTAGAGAATACAGTGTATTTTCAAGCATTTGCTTGCAATTTAAAATTTTATTTCATTACATTTGCATTAACAAACAATGGATATACGTATACCTACGGACTTCAAAACTGAAAATACACCTTTAAAACTGAACTATCCAAGCGGAGTTACTATACCTAATGGCTTTCAAAAATGCCCTGGTTTCTAGCAATCACTTTACTTTGTATGAATATTACGACTAAGTACATAAAATTGTATTTAAATTTCATGTCTAACTATTAAATCGATACTTCAGCGACAGAGAACTGTGCCATCAATTGGGGAATTGCATATGTCATGAATAAATGTTCCAATTTAAGTGTCGTCTTCCTAGAACGCTTATACAAATGTGTATGTGAGTGCTCTGAAAATGGCAAAGGACGTTTTAATTCTTTAAAAAATTAGAAAAACATAGTTTGCACCCCAGAATCGGCAGAATCGGAATTTAGGCTTTTTGTTGTCTTGCACGACATTTTAGTGCCATGAATGGCTATTAATTTAATTTTTTTAATTTTATTAAAAGTACAAATAAGAACAAAGCTTTTATAGTACATAGAGCTCAGCTAAATCTAGAGAATCATTTATAGTTTACACAATATAATTTCTGAGCACGGTTATGAAAACTTAATAAAAATTAGTTAAAGAAAAACTTATAATGAAAATAACTAAAAAGGAAGAGGAAAAAAGGGAAAAGAAATCAGAAATTAACAAAGAAGGAAAAAGAGAAAAATAGAAAACAAGAGGGGCTAGTCAAAAGAGTTAGAGAAAGAAAGAAACAAAGAAGGTGCATAGACCGTAATCAATCAAAGTGAGCAAATAGTGATTTTTTAAATTGTTTTTCTCCTATTATCTGTTTGATCGTTGTTGGCAAGGTATTCCATAATCTAGCGGAGTGGAAAAGGAAAAGACGCGACGTATTCAAATAATTACAAGACGGAGTTATCAAATTAAGCGTTCTCAGTGACTGCGTAAATATAAGTTTTTGAAAAATGTATGTTGGTGATTGTTTTTGTATAATTTTATGCAGGAAAACACAGCATCTTAATTGCCAAAAATTAGAAAAGGGCACCCAAGAACACTTTTATGTAGGTGGGATATGTGATCATGCCTTCTAACTCCAAAGGTATACCGAACCATATCATTGAAAGCAACAAGTAGTTTGTGGTGAGAGTGCGAATCTGGCTTACTTCTATAGTAAGGGATGCTATAATCGAAGATTGGCACAAGTAGCGATTTTATTAACCTCAGTTTGGTGTCAGTTGGCGTAAAGCTGGCAAAAAGCCACAGTTTCCGTAAACCTGCGTAAATCCTTGACACAATATAGTTGCTATGGTCGGTAGCAGAGACGGATCGGTTTATTTTATATCCCAGGTTGTTAACTACATTAGCAAGCCTAAGCCTTGTGGAATTTAGCGATATCGGTGGAATGTCTTCAGTATCATACAATTTTTAAGAAATAAGAATCAATTGAGTTTTTACGGGATTAAGGATAAGTCCATTATTCTGGGACCATTTAGCTATTGCGGATAAATCAGAATTGAATCATACCACAAGGTAATCGATTAATCCAATAGGACGCGAAAGGTAAATCTGCGCGTCATCAGCGTAAAGATGAACTGAAGCATTGTGGCATACATTGGGCAGATCATTAATAAATAGACAAAACAAAATAGGACCGAGAATCGAACCCTGGGGTACACCAGCAAGCATCTTAAGGGTTTGCGAGGATGTTTTATTAGTAAACACTCTTTGGAATCGATTGCATAGATAGTCCCTAATTAATCTCACTGAGGATTCACTAAAACCGAAATATAGTTTCAACTTTATGCATAAAATTTCATGATTAACACTGTCGAAGGCTTTCGAAAAATAAATTAAACAGAGTAGCGTTAAATAGTCTTTATCAAAATTATAGCCTTATGTCATCAAGAACTTTAACTACAGCCGTGGATCAACTGTGATTAGCACGAAAACCTGATTGAACTTCTGATAGTAAGTCAAAGCGAGCAAGATGAGCAGAGATTTGCTTCGAAAGAATTTTTTCTAAGATCTTAGATAAACAGGGTAAGATGCTTATGGAGCGAAAATCCAACGTCATTGAAGGGCTTGCTACTTTGGGCACAGGAATAATTTTAGCTATTTTCCGTTGATTAGGGAAAGTCGAAGATGTAATGCAATAGTTAAAGATATGTGTAATGCAATTTATTATGTACGGAAGTAACATTTTAACAAAACGTAAGCACTCTGCATTTTTGTGTCGTAAGACCGGTATTAAGACATCTATCTGTATTATCGAATAATGAACCAATCAAGATGACTAAATTTTGTTAAACTTGTCACATTCCACTGACCACATTCTGGTCAGTAACAATAGCATGACTCTTCTGTTGATGTTATATGTGTTGATGAAACATGGTTTGAACCTGGAATTGATAATTATTTTTACAAAATAGCTGGATATGAGCTCGCGCGTAATGATAGGGTTACGGAAACAACAGGAGGTGGTGTTGCGATATATTGCAAGGAAACCTTAAAATGTAAAGTCATAAAAAAATCGCTGGGAACTGATGTTGAGTATTTGATTGCAGAAATTTCTGATGGGTCTGTCAAATGTTTGGTTGCTTGCTGCTACAATCCAAATCGTATTTTTTCAACTGAACCTTTTTTCTCTTCTCTATCTGAATTCTCCCCTTTATATAATAACATTGTCGTTTGTGGTGATTTTAACGCCAACATGCTTAAAAACGACTCGCGGTCCTACCAAGTGAAAGATATGGCGGCGGCAAGTGGACTTGAAATTGTAAATAATTCCTATCCAACATGTTTCCGGCCAGGTGCACCACCGAGCCTTTTAGACCTTGTTATTGTATCTGATTCACTCTCTGTCTTACTGTTTGATCAGATTTCTCTTGAAGGTGTCAGCGAACATGATCCCCTATTCTGTACCTACAATGTTGTCTTTAACCACAATTCTTCTTCAAGCTCCTTTGTTTATAGGGATTACTCATCGATAAATCATGAAGCACTAACGACCGCAGCAAACTCGGTCCCATGGTTGAATTGCAGAATGGTTGCCGATCCAAATGAAAAGCTAATCATTTTCCAGACGCTTGTAATGCAATTATTCAATGATCATATACTAATAAAAACCGTCGCGATCCGAAACAGTGCGTGTCCCTGGTTCACGGAAGGGGTAGTTGGTGTTCTAAAGAAGCGAAACAGACTGTACAGTAAGTGGAAACGTAGACAAAACGCGATTAACTGGAACAGGTACAAAGCTGCTCGTAATGCTGCAACCGATGCTGTTCGTGCATCTAAACGACACTACTACTCATCTAAACTGAGCACTTCTTTACCCTCCAAGGTACTGTGGAGAAATCTTCGCCAAGTTGGCATTGGTGTAAGTAGTGACAGGAGCTGTACTATTGATTTAGATGAAATGAACGACTATTTTGTTTCAAATGATGTTGCTGCCGATTGTTTCGAGTATGACGTTGCCTTGAACAGGAAATTGATTTTGAAGTACTTACGGAGGTTGATGTCCTTTGTATTATTAAAAGTTTAAAATCAAATGCTGTTGGTGAAGACGGCTTGCCACTTCGTTTCATAAAACTTATTTTGCAGCACGTTATAGGCCATCTAACACATATAATCAATTCCTGTATAGCAACATCTATTACTCCTCTGATATGGAAATGTGCTAAGGTTGTACCTGTTCCTAAAAATACTACTGCTACCGATTCTTCTGACTACAGACCTGTCAGTATCTTACCATGCCTGTCTAAGGTCTTTGAAAAGGTAATAGAGTCACAAATTCAGAAACACTTGGCTGAAAATTCCCTGTTGAGCCCATTCCAATCGGGCTTTAGGAAGAGCCATAGCTGTTCTTCCGCCATGGTAAAAATCTTGGATGATATGAGGCAAGATTTTGACAAAGGATTTGTGACGCTGCTCTGCCTGCTTGATTTCTCTAAGGCTTTTGACAGAGTAAATCATTCCATTCTTTGTTGGAAACTGCACCATCACTATGATTTTAGTGAAAGAGCTGTAAGGCTCATTCGAAACTTTTTATGTGGACGGTCACAAGTAGTCGTTGTTGGTAACAATCGCTCAGGTCTCCGGTCAGTTTCTCAAGGGGTTCCGCAGGGATCAATATTGGGCCCAATTTTGTTCTGCATGTACATAAATGACTTAGCATCAATTTGTAAGCATGCGCTTATTCATTTCTATGCAGACGATGTACAACTTTACCTATCTCATCCAGTTAATAAAATAGGTGAGCTAGTGTCACTACTAAATGAGGATCTTGCTTCCATTGTTGAATGGGCAACTAAAAATGGACTAGCTTTGAACCCAAAAAAATGTCAAGTTCTTCCAATATCAAATAAGTCTTTTGAGCTAAGTCTGGTTCCTGATGTTTGCTTAGCGGGTAGTAAGATTAGGTTAGTTGAGGTGGCTACAAGTCTTGGTTTCACCATAAACCGAAAGCTTTACGGGGATAACCACGTTAACGTCGTTGTTGGTCGCGTTTTCCGGATGCCTGCGTAAACTTTGGATTTCTGCCAACTATACCCCCTTGAATACTCGCCGAAGACTTGTGCTCACCCTCATAATGTCCATTATTTTATATGCTGCAGCTGTCTACAGTGACCTTGACTCACTATCTTTTCGCAAGCTCCAGGTTGCTTATAATGATGCTGTTCGGTATGTTTATGCAAGGCAACGATACGATAGAATCTCGGAATTCTCATGCCGGTTTCTTGGCTGTACATTGAGAAAGTACCTTGATTTCAGAAATTGCATATTTCTACATCAAATTATAAACACAACGCAACCCCCTTACCTTTACTCCAAACTGGAATTTTCCCTTTCCAGAAGAACTTTCAACATTAGCACTCAGCGTTGCAAATACCTCAATTCCTCGCGATTATTTTTCATTTATGCTATTAGACTATGGAATAACTTACCGTCTCATATAAAGTGCTTGTCAAATACTGCTAACTTCAAAACTGCCTTGTATGTGTACTTTTCTTCTTAACTTATCTATTTACTATCAACACTACCTCAGTCTTTCTCCAGTTTCTTAACTATTTTATTTCCTCTCCCTTTTTTTTATCTTTCTTTTTCCTTTTTATTTTTTTATTTATTTTTTATTTTTTATTATTATCATTATAATTACTATCACTTATCATTTTGTAACTAAATATTATCAATTAGTACTATAAGAGACATTGTCTTAATGTTGAATTGAATTGAATTGAATTAACAGTTCCATAGCTGGATTTGAAAAATTTGATCAATGCATGACAGCCATAGTTTCCAAATGTGACAAAAGTAATAAAAGTGAATGTATTCCTTTTAAAAGCAAGGGCTTGTGTAGGTTAGGTAAAAGTGGCTGCTGGAAAGACCAACCAACTTAGGCCTATTGGCCTATTGTGATGCCATGTGGATCTGTTATCCTCTTACTCGTGGAACCAGTTTGAAATTATAATGAAGCATAGGAGACTGTTAACGAAAGCTCCTAAGTGAAATTTTCTTCTTTGCGAGAGAGCTGTGCATGTACAGAGTAGGTGGAAGTTTATCTCTTCGTCCATGAAGCTTCTACAGAAATCGTTTGTAAAAGCGCCAAGACTTCTTTCATGTTTGCCTATAAGGCAGTGTCCAGTGATGACAGTGATGATGCCTATTATGGCGCTGAGGTGTTTCCTTTTTTGAAAGATTAAACTCTTAGAGCGATTTAGATCCAGCTTTGGCCAGATCTGTTTGGTAGCTAGACATGTTGATCCAACAGTCCACCTAAGGTCTGTTCTTTTATTGGCATCCAGCTTTAACATTAATTTGCATGTAGCGATTAGTAAACCGATCCTACCCTTTTCCGGTAGAATAAGTAGAGTGATTCCAATTTTGGCGAGTTTGTCGGCCCCATAATTCCTTGGAATATCTGTGTGACTCGGCACCCAAGAAGGTGAAGGTTGAACGGCTCTGCCATCACGCTACAGTGATTTGGAAGACGGAAGGAGAGGCTTAGATTTAGCTTATCTGAGAAAACAGCGCTACCAACCCCGGTGGATTGACTTGTCATGCATGAAAGCATCTTCCTCTCAGAAGGATCTAGAGGGGAAGCTTACATGAAAGAAGCTTATGTAAAGATGTAAAAAAAAATTAGAAAATGAAATGAAAATTAATTAATGAAATGAAAAAACATTATTTTTGGTAATCACTACAAAATAATATTAAATGAGGCTACAACCATACCAACCGTGCCATACAATAAAGCACTTGTCTTCGATTATTATTTAAATACGTTTATTCAAACACACTTATGAGAAGTCATCCACATCTTCACTGCTCGGCTGCTCTCGCTCGACTGACTAAACTGCATCTACCTACACTCACACGCACTCTCAGTATGTGATCTCTGTGCTCTCGACATCGGTTGCTACGGGTCTGTAATTTGTTTGTTGTAATCTGGGTAGCTGTGGGATTGGAAACGTTTCTATATGGTTCGATATGTAGAAAAATCACGTTCTAAAGTAACGGGAATATTTTTATATGGCTTATATTCCTCCTGATTATTTTATGCTCACAATGTTCTGTGACTTCATTCTCATTTCAATCGACGACTTCGAATTCCATTGTATCGAAGTTGGGCGTCAGTCTCCAACTTCTACATCGAAATCTCTGGCTCCCCGTCGTTTGCCTTCTCTCCCTTTTTATTTTTTCATTGCGTCTACATTCCTTGCTTCTGAATCTAGATTCTGCTCCGTTCCGAAGGAGCTTTACCTGCTGTCCCGTGCGGCATTACATTACTCATTAAAATGAACTTCTGGATCTCTTTTTTGTAGTCACATCCTTTAAAACTAGCTATCTGGAGGCGTTATAAAATAGGCTGGTTTATATTTGCTACTTCTCTGTTTGCTTAATGGTAATGGTGAGGTTATTTGTTTGATGTTCTTATTTACATAATAGTTCTTAAATTCGTCGCTAATGAACTGGCGACTGTTGTTAGTCGTAACCAACCTTGGGTTACCCAGTCGGCAAAACATCTCCTCTAGACTGATTATAATATCACTAGATATTATTTTTCATATGAATTTGATTTCTTTGTATCTCGAGCAATAATCAGTTACAACAGTGATGATGGTTAACTAGTTGTGATGGTCTAGATACAATCAGAAAATCCCGACAGAATTTTCGATGTATCAACTAGTGACTACCACACTTTCGAACATACTCTTCGTTTCATGACCACTTCTCCCGGGTGACACTCTTGTGTCAATTCTATAACCCGAGACCGCAACCCTACAGGTATTACAATTCTAGTTCATCTGAAGAGGATATTTCCTAGTGTGCAAAGATCTAGTCGAAATGGAAAATGCTTAATATTAGTGACAGCTTCCATTAGTTCGGGGTCGGAATTGTTATTTTCCGCGATTTCTGAAATTGCTTTTGGGACAGACTTTTCTGTAATCGCAAATACATTACGCTCCCCCTGTTGATCAAATTTGTCATTCTGCATAGCCGTGAAATTGAATCAGTTATATTAGATTTATCGGCTTAGATCACCCTAAACCTAAATGCTTACAACCTAATAACCCATCTTTCGGCACGTGACGGAGGTTTTAATGTAGGTTTGAATATTGCCTCCAACGGTTTGCGGTCTGTCACCAGTTCGAATTCGATTCCAGCCAAATAGTAGTGAACCCGTTCTACAGCCCAAACCAGCGAAAGTCCGTCTATTTCGTCTGAGAATATCTCCTCTCTACCTCCGATAAGCTTTTCGAACTGGATGAGGACTGCCCCAAGGACAACCGTACCTTAGGAATGCGGTATTCTTGGTTGAAATACAACAATGTTATCAAATTCGTTAGTAATTCCTTTAACCGCTAGAATGATGCCTGCTGAACATCTCCCCATTCAAATTTAGTATCTTTCTTTATTAGACTCGTAAGTGGATAAGTAACATCAGTTAGATCTGGGAGAAATGTATCCTTTTCCCAAAAAACTTCTTATTTTCTCTTAGTTTTCTGGGACTTGAAATTCTACCACAGTGTTTATGTTATCAGGGTGTGGACATATTCTTTTAGTAGTCAAGAGATGTCCTAAAAATGTTAGTTCTTGGACTTTCAACACATATTTCTCCTCATTTAAGGCTATCATACTCCTCAAAGTATTCAGCATCAAAATAATTTAAAGTTCTTTTTACAGCGGTATAAGATACCTTACAATACCTTCTGAAATATTTTTCGGGCTGAGCTGATCCTAAAAGACTGTAGTCTTTTGTACCTAAACAGCCCTTTATGGGTGATAAAAATTGTGATATGTTTACTACCCTCGTTTAATTCCAGCTGGTAATAAGCGATTTTTAGATCAAAATTTGAAAAGTATTTGTCCCCTTGAAAAGTTCTCCCTTAGTATGGCAGCAATCGCCCGACGCATGTCCATGCATAGACGAATTTCTGTTGTCCTTAAATGCTAGCAAAATAGGAGAAACCCAAGAACTTGGTCCTAGGACGGGTTCAATAATGTCTTGTTCTAAAGCTTCATTCAGCTTCTCTTCAACTTTACCTTCCAGAGCAATGGGTGTTATATTGATTGGAACGACTCGTCAATAGACAGCTTAGCTGTAAGGAGATTACCCTCAATTTTTGGATATTTTTTACGGTTTTCGACGCAATTTTCCTCTAAACCTTGTACACTCAATCACGTAGACTGAAGAAATCAGCTCGACTCCCCTGTTCACTGTTTACGGTGCATCAAATACAGCCTTCACTTTGAGCAAACCGTTTTCTGCGTTACCCTGAAATTGCTTGGTGGACTCCTTCCGGATATTCCACACCTTATTTATGTTTTTCAAGTTTATTCAAATCGGTCTAATTAAGAAGATTTAAATCGACACTCTGAGCCAACGACCATTGATATCTGATGGCCCCCAGTACAACAAATTATTATTGTGCTTATATGACACTCATCGCTCTTCATTACTACAAAACAATCGTGTTCGCAACTTCCAACTCTACCCGCAATCAGACATATGTACCTTTAATAATTCAGTTATTTGTCTTTTACGAAACCCCTCTTCTAAACTTTGAGCTTTACGTTTCTTCAATTTCGTTTTGCTTTTATGTACAAAATGCCCAATTAAGCCACACTAGTGGCATTTTACGTTCTTAGCCGGGCAATTCAGATTATTACCCGAGTGACCCCTCCGACTGCATCTATTTATTATAATCGCTGTTCATATTACCCTCACCAAACCAAGATGAAATTTTGTTTACCACTGCAGTTTGGTAGCAACATAGCTTCTATTTGATTATTTACTCGTATCTGCTCATAGATATGACTCATATCAATTATAGTATGTCCAACAATGAATGTGTTTTCTCTGCTAATCTCTTCTTAAGATCCGCTGGGGCCCAAAAGTCTATGACTTTTTGATTCATTTTAAAAGGCTCTTCCTTCACATTCCCAAAGGAACGTTTTACCGCGTGATTCCGTAACTTCAAAACAAATTTGCTCACATACTCCCCTGCACCGGTCTTAGCGATCAGCACAAATGCCTTTCAAATAAAGAGTTTCTTTGAGGAGAAAAATATTCATTAAGTTTATCAATGAGGGCTGGAAAAATGTCCTCATCCGTCCCCGTTTCCGGCTCAATTAGAGCTTTGGATATATTCAATATTACTTCTTGGTGCTCACCTAAATGTAACAGATTGTTTTTCTTTTTTATTTTTGCTCTAATCTGTTCAGCCTCCAAGTATAAGGAAAATGGTCGCAGCCATTTTTCCCATTCCTCTCGAATTAAGGACTTATCCATAATGTCACTGAAGAAAGACTCATCTTACCACTACGGTATACTCTACGTACACACTTTCGAAAATTTCTTACGGTTCACAATTTAATGTGCTGATTTATTTATTTATATTTTTTTTCGCAATTTAGTGTTTCTACCACAGTCCTGAAAAGAAATTAGTTATGCACTCATCATATTTAAATCATATGTATGCCTATCCTGTTTACCTCTCCCCACTATTCAATGTGTCAAAATAATGTTTCCACTTGAATGGAAATAGCCTAGTAACAGTTGAGTTAATCGAGTTAAAACCAAAAATAATAATTATTAAAAAGAAATAAACGTACCACACACTTAAAATTGTCATCTTTTAATTATTTTTTGTTTGTTTGTATTTTTTTTTTTTTTGTTTACTCAGTGCCAAATTGTAACCGTGTGCCCTACAATAAAACACGTGTTTACGATTATTATTTAAGCACGTTTATCCAAACACACTTATGACAAGTCATCCATATCTGCACTGCTCAACTGATTAGATTAAACGGTTCTTCATCCAAACCCCACGATTTTGGTGGTTTTGGAATAGTATATTCTTCACTGTGTTCGACAGGCCGTAAAGCTGATGGTAAATTGGGATACTGCACAGTATGCTCTGTACATTAGTGAGACAAAAGTAACAATCTGTGGCATGGTCTTTCGGTTCTCTCCACACCATGGGTACTGCAAACCGCATATGACGTTTTGTACCTTTTAATCAACTTGTTAACAATTTTATCTAAGTTTTACGACATACATATGCAAGGAGCCCATGATTTATCTTGATCTCCTACTTTAACTTCAAAATAAAGTTCGTAAGCTTTTCGGACAAGTTAATTAAAATAAAAGTTAATTCCCTACACACATATCAACAATTGTTGATATTATTCAAACACTTCTTAGGTATTGTACTTTCTTATTAATGCATGGTAATAATAATAAACAAACATGAGGATGTAGAACACAAAGACGATAGTGACAACTTTTCGCGGCACAAGATAGAAAATAACTCCGTACGCTGTTGAATGCTTATGTACTAATGTACACTATTGACTTAGATGCGTATTTATTACAATAAACAGACAGGATTGAGCTTGTCTGAACGCGATATGTTTGTCAAATCACACAGGGTGGTGCAGTATTTATTCCTTTACATAAACAACTCAATCCAACATGCCTTGCATAAATATAAAAATGTTTTTTACTAATAAATTATGGGTGATAATCAATTTCTGTTTTCATATTAGTTTTTAGGGTGCCGAAATACATCTGAAACACCCAAAAATCTTCACGTCACAAAATATGTACATAAGTGCTGGACAGTGCTGACAGAAAATTGATTATCTCTTAAATTAGCTGCCCTTTGCGATTGCACAAACGTTGTGGCCATCGGGTTGTATCGACATGCAAGATGTCCATGGTAGTTGCTAACGCTGGTGCGGTTACGGCTATTTTGAGTGTTCCTGTAATAATTTTGACCAGAAACAATTTTGTAATTTTGTAGATGCTTCCCGATAGTAAAACTACTGCTCAATAAGGCCGGGTTTTGAGTTTATGAAACGAAAAAAAGTTTTGTAGAACATCGATCTATATTCATTATTTAGTTGAATAATTCTTTAACTTCTTGACTGTAACTTCCAACGGAGCAGAGCTGACAACGACAAATTTTTTCGTCCCTAACGTGCTACCATTGCCAGTGTTTCGACCATCCACTCCTACCTTTTGTGGCGTGCATCCATTTAAATGCGTGCAAAAATGAACTCAGTACGTCACTTTTCTAGCACCATGTTGCTTAGAATAAGCAAAGGCGTTGACATGTAAACGCAGACTTTATTTATACCAACCAAGCTAAATTTTTAGTACAAAGTATGGAGTATTTAAGCCAAAACCTGTGTGTTTGCGGTCTTTTCAAATTCAGTGCAAGTCTTACCACCACAGATCCAGCACAACATCAAGTCTAATAATTCCACACTTCGGATTTCGTATCACATATGGAAAGTGATAAAAAAAAAGAATCTAAATCTGTGGTAAAGAACTCAACCAGAAAACTGCGGATAGCCATTGGTAAAGATGTTCGTGCGGTACATTTGTGTCACATCAGGATACTGTTACCTAGCGGCCGTAACTAACGGAACAGATAGCCCATACTTTACCAAGGCATCCGCAGACTTTCAGTGACCTAGTGGTTCTTTTTTACAACCGACATATAAACTAAAAAACAGAAAAAAACATACCTAACCTTACACATCGCATCGACAGTATGAGACATACATATATACAGAGTTACATACATCGAGACTGAAAAAAATAATGCTACACAAGATTCAAACTTCATATCAGAAAAGAAAAAAAAAAACAAGTTCAGCTGTAAAAACCATACATATGTATGTGCACTCAGATGTCATAATATAAAAATTCACCTGCATCAAATGATTGAACCAAAAAAAAAACAATTCAGTGTATCCATAGTGCAAATATCTCCTATATTGTTCCCTTGTATTAATGATTACGATACAATCGATTCATAAACTGTTAGCTATGTAAATTTAATTTTTCAATTCGTATAACCTTTTTATGTCATCTATTCACGTGTAGTGTGTAAAGCTTAATCTAAATTAACCTAACCTAGAATAACTTGCCAGAAAAACCTACTGTAATAAATATATGTATACATTATTCAACTTATCTACTTCTACTTACTTTGAATTAACTAACTAAAATTACACCAGAAATAATAATTAACAAAACAAAATATAAGGAAGACCTATAAAATAGCTTAACGTAAAATTATCCTATTGTATTTAATCGTAAGGCCCAAGAATAGATTTAAAGTTTAAGTAACTAACTATTTAATCAACCAATGAAAGCACAAAGCAGGGATTTGTGCACAAATTTCGACGCTGCAATTAACATCCAGATTAAAAACCGTGAGTACCAATTTGATTTACAAAAATGCGTTCTTTGGCTTTAAACAACAAAACAATGTATATATATATATAACTTGTAACTTACTTATATCTTATATTCTACTTAGGTATATACCTATATCTAAATTATTACCTACATTCATTTGTTCTATATATTATGACTTCCGTATTAATCAACCTTATTTATACTCGTAACATGTACAAACATACATGTACATACCTATCAAATTAAGCGAATAGTATGTATTTTTACCAAGCTGATCTGAAATCTCATATGAATTACATTATTTGAAATACAATGCTTAAAGTTTAAATGTAATCATGCATTAATATCCCTTTTTTTGTTGAAACGTACAATATGATTTGTGCTCAAGAAGAAGGAGAATCTCTTGGTGTTATCTTGCGAGATCCCAAGCTGAAAACGACAGCTCGTTATTACCGACCTAGCCTGCAGGCCAGATTTCTCCTCATGTCAATATATCGACGACATAGTAAAGACAAGATAGTCTACATACTGTTTTAACATTTTCACTCCTCTCAAGTTTTAAACCACATTTCACAATAGCCTGATTACGCACATTCAAAACGTGCGATATGGTTCCTTTGGTATGCAAGGAACTAAGACCCCTTTCTAACTTTTCCCTTCGCCTTTCAAAGGTGAGAATATGTACACTTCTTGGCATGATTTTTTTTTTGTAGGCCAGCAAACAAGCAGCAAGTACCCCCCCTCCGACGAGCTAATTGCCGTGCATCCGCAAGCATGCCAACCGCTGCTTTCAAGTGAGAACTCTTCCACCTTATCTCACCCTGGCGGGTTACTACTAATAACTATCTAGGTAACCATTTCTTAAACTACTACACTTTTACTATCAAAACGTAAGAGGACTGCGATCTAAGACCCGTGCCGTCTGTCGCCAATCTCACGCTCTCCCATTTGAGGTCTACGATCTGACTAAAACTAATCTAATTCCCGATATAAAGAATCAGGAATTATTCCCCCCTAGTTTCAATGTTTTTTGAGACGATGATCTTACCCATCTCCCTTTCAAGGTGTCCTATTGGCCGTCCGCAATGACCTTAACTCTTCACCAATCGCTGCTTCTACTTCTTCTAAGCTTGACTACGTTTCAATAAAGATAACACTCCCCTGCAGGTCCCTGTACGTTATGTGTTTTTACATCCTACCGGTCCAACCAATCGAATGCTACCAACTCGCTATCGATGCAATTGATCAAATAATTAACTTATCTGATGATCTCGATGATATCATCGTACTCGACGATCAATCAGATGATGAATCTTTTTTTATTGCTAACCCTAACTCGAGTAAAGAATGTCTCTTCTTGGATGAGCTCACAGACTCTAGCTTATGCCAAGTTAGTGGAGTCTCCAATTATATGGGTAGGCAATTAGACCTCATTTTCACCACTGACCCCATCCGTCTGCTGGCGCCTCTTCTTACGACTTTCATAAAACGAATTTCCGCAAAATTAACGCATATCTTAGTAAGTGTTCTTTCGATTTCGCCAATATGCCCCTAAAAAGTGCTCTCTCTATTTTCTACAGAGAATTATTCAATTCTATTTCTCTCTAGGTATAATCGTAAACTTCGCTCTTTACGTAACAAAAGAAACAAATTATGGGCAGTTTTCCTCCGATCCAACTCTTTTGCTGACTATTCAAACTATCTCGGGTCATACCTTCAATTCGCCCAACTCTGTAAGTTTCTTTATCAGCGATAGCTTGATAGTCCGCAATCAAGGCTTATAAATGATCCTAAGTCTTTCTACCAATTCGTTAACTCCAAAAAAGAATCTGACGGTTTCTCTCCATCCCTCTCAGACGAAAACATATCATCAACCGATCCGCATACCATAGCCAACTTTTTTGCTGCTTTCTTTAAGCAATCTTTTGTCGATAATTCATTCGTACCGATCCGGTATTTATTTCAAATACCTACTTAACTTCCTCATCGGTCCCTCTTTTTCTCAAAAATTTGATCATACAGTAATAGAAAATAAATTACAACAACTTAATGATGAATACTTACCCGGCCCAGATGGCCTTCCATCCATATTTCTTAAAAAGTGTTTCTCAACTGTTTCCCGCCCCCTTGCAAATCTCTTCCGATTATCGCTCTCTCAAGATGAATTTCCACAGATATGGAAGTCCTCTTTCATAACACCGATACACAAAAAGGGATTAAAGAGCAAAGTCACTAATTACCGCCTCATAGCTAAACTTTCAAATATACTCAAACTCCTCGAAAGCATTTTGTACGAAGCTGTAAGCTTCCAGTGAAAATCTTTTATTTCCCCCAATCAACACGGCTTTCTGATCGGTAGATCAACTACCACTAACTTCGTAGAATTCGTGTCCTCTGTTCTCTCAACCTTAGAAAGTGGTAAAGAAGTTGACGTTATAACAACTGATTTCAGTAAGGCGTTTGACAAGTTATCTCATAAACTAATCCTGTTAAAATTGTCCGTCCTGGGCTTTGAACCCATTTTGCTTAAATGGATATCTTTTTACCTGGATAATCGTTTTTATAGTGTTCGTTTCAGGTCTGTCCTATCGGCCCCTTTCTTGGCCACTTCAGGTGTTCCTCAAGGTAGTCACCTAGGTCCACTTCTCTTCATCCTAACCATTAACGATCAGGAAAGGGTCATTCAACACTTTCTGTCTATGCTGACGATACCAAATTTTTTAAACCCATCTCCTCACAACACGAATCCAGCCTCCTTCAAATAGATCTAAATAGTTTTTCCATCATGAACTGCCTAGAACTCAATGTCATCAAATGTCAATCGATTACCTTTTCACGTAAGTGCAACAAGTCTACTCCCCGAATTTACGTTCTCCACGGTCAACCTACATCCCTCGTTGAGTTTATTCACGAGGTAAACTTCAACCTTTCCGTTTTCGATTTTAATCGCAGCACACTTTCCCTCAAATTCGATCTCCTTCACCATCCTTAGCTTTAAGCCCTAGTAATAAGTTATACTAATAGCTAAACCTTATTTTATTACTAGTTTAAGTCATAGTTTTTAAGCTTGTATTAAGCAAAATAAATGGGGGCGTCAGACCCCACCAAAATTAAAACTAAAATTAAGATAAGTATGAAGAATTCCATGAAGCTGTTTAATCGAATGTGAAATAGTTTGTTTCAATATAAGTTTAGGTTTTTTCTCCGAGCCGATCCCACCGTTTGAACTTTACTATAACCTCGAAACAATTCAGACTAGACCTCTCGAAACAACTTGGCCAGCAATTTGTGAAGAAAATAGCGCTTGGTAGTGTTGATTTCCTTTCCTATATTGGAAATGTAATAAACATTGAACATGTTCATCTCTCTTCTTCGTCTTTAAAAAAAGTCCTTAACAATCTTTAAAAAAACTTTTTTGTTAAGCCTAAACCAATATGGAACTAGATACGTGAAGATCATTTACATTATGAGTGCAGCTTTATTTATAGTTATAACAAACTAGGTAGTTGACGCTGTTGATTGCATTGTACTATTATCAAAATTAGAAAAATGATTAGGCAATATATACCTGACTGATTTGAAATTCGAATCCTATCTAGATAGTGTTGCACAAGCAGTTAAAACAGGAGCTCAGTTGGGTGTAACAGAGGATATCCAAATTGATGTTCCTCAGAATTACCTTTTTGGAACTTTATTATTTTTAATTAGTATCAATTCCATATTTTATTTAAACTTGTAGGAAGTTCCTGCTTGGCTTGTAGATGACATAGCGTCTTGTTAGCAATGATGGGGTCGCCCACAATGAAGTGCCCAGGGGTCAAGGTGGCTAAGTAACTGGGATCATTAGAAAGTGCTGACAGAGGTTTTGAATTAAGGACAGCTTCAATTTGCTTGAGGACGGTATAGAATTCCTCAAAATTCACTTTGCTGCTAAAATAAAGTGCCATGCAACAACGTGTCACGAAATGGATTGTGCGCCTTCCACTAGCTGCTTTCGAAAAGCTGCAAAGTCCTCCTTGAGTACCGCATTTCCATCAGCAAATGTCGTTGTTCAGTCGCTATAGATACTAGAGCATCAGATGAGTACACCATTTCAAAATAATTTCAGAGAGCTCACTCTGAAGTTTAGGATCTATATGAAGACAATCATTAAGTGCTCTGCCTGATTTATACTTCCTAGCTGCATTAAAGAATACTTTCAATTCTTCAATTCTTGGTACATTGTCTTCATTGTTGGGTTGTTGTATAGGCGATGTATTTTAGTTGGTGATTGAAGCGTTGAATCCGCCAGTGTTATTAGATCGATGGAATCCTTTTCTTGAAGAATTCTTCGCAGTAGAGTTCATTTTGAGTCATTTTGTAAACAGTGCTCATTTAATTTCCATATACACTGAACTAAGTTCGCGAGTTCAGTCTGAGAAAATACACAAAAACTCTCGAGTTAATGCTACAGGCGCACCAGCAGATGATTGTATAATTTCCTCATGTAGAAGAGAGCTATAAGGATCAGCTCCTAACATAGAATGAGGTCGATAGAACCAGGCTCATGAAACTTTGGATCAGCCAGATCAAGATCCAAAACTTCAGAAAATTGTTTGGTGTCAATTCGCGGAGTGGGCGACCAAACCTGCTCGATCCTCCTACCACAGTCACCGGCTCAAGGAGCCGTGGTCACCAAAAATGAAGTTGTTGAACTGCTGTCCAAAAGAGCTCGAAGTTTTAGATGATGCCCAGTAACAGAACGTATTCCAATTTGAGCTGTAGGCAGCAGAACCGGTTCTACGAGTAGCTTTACAAGTTTATTTTCGTTGATAGAATTACGAGTGTGACGGGGATCAGAGATGCTTTTTGTCCGAAAATGTTTTGTAATGCCGTTGGGCTCTTAACCTTGATGCTGCCGTGCAACATTGTGTGGTGTTTTTGGTAAGCATGTAAGCAGAACAACTTGGACATCGATTGACATTCGCTTGATGGCTATAGACTGGTTGTGTTTTGGGTGGTTTTTTTATTGACTTCCCTTAGATTTTGCCGAGAGCATGCCACCATTGCATCCAGTCCTTGAAGGCGGTTTTCCAAAAACGTAAGAATGGAATTCGGGGTGTCAGTTGAACTTTCCGTCTTTAATAATGACTGGATCCAGTTTTTCTCTCCCAGGCAAAATCAACCAATCGTCACACTGGTCAGTTGGCAGCCCTAGTTGCTTCAAAGCCCGAACGGTTTCAGTGATTCCATCAAGAATCAGACGTAAGACCCAAGACGATTCGTTAGCCATGATTGGCAGCTTTACAACATCATGAAGGTACTGTTTAATAAGCCTACGCTCGTTGTCATACCGACTTTGTAAAATATCCCAAGCGGTCTTAAAGTTGTCATCTCTAATCTAAATATTTTTTAATACACTCGCGGCACTACCACGAAGGCTACAATTGAGATAATGTAGTCGGTGTATTTTATAGAGCAAGCAAATCATTGATTACATAGCTGGCAAACATGTCTTTGAAGTTCAACCACTCGTCAAACTATTCATCGAAGGTGGGCAGTTGAAGCTTTGGCAAAATTGATTTTACGCTGTTGCCTCCACTTACGACGAGAGAGTATCGTGCGCAGTAGTGGACAGCTCGTCGACGAGATCATTGAGTTCTCCTAAGGCTTCGCAATACGCAGATTCAATTTTGGCAAAACGATCGCCTGATAGAAGTCTTAGAAATCCTTTTCATTATCTTCTGTTACCTCTTTGGATGAGATGCCGTCATGGGTATTTTTGAATTTAGTCCAGCAGTCGTTGGCGAGTTTTTGTGAATTAGACGAAAAGTTACAAATTAGCTTCGAAATAAATTCATCTTTAGGCAACGCCATTGTTCTTTAAAGAAAATCTTGTTCCTCGCAAGGGATGCCAATGTTTGGAACCTGGAGGAAGGTTTTTTGTGAACTTGAGAAGAAAACGAAAGAAAAAGTAACGTCTTGCTTGGCATATGTTTAACATTCCGATGAATATACTGTCGAGCGTTGGTATTGCCACATAGGCAATAGTGAGAACTAGTTTTTAGCACTTCTCAACAACATCTTAGAGATTAACACACATACTCGTATGTACATAGAGGCAAAAACGTCGTAAACTTAGTTTGGGACTCGTTCTCTAAAACACTGCCGTTGAAACACCTTTATTTCTTCAAAGTTTTCAAGACATTTTTCCTCATAGTATGTTCTATGTTCGCAACTATACCATTGCTCATAGCCCTTCGCAATAATGAAAGAAACACAGGTTTTGGCTCTCAGCTTTTTGTTTATATCTCAGTTGGGTTTAGGTTATTTAAAGCTTCGCGATGGATTCCTGCAGTTAAAGAATCATTTTCCATCCATATTCAAAAAGTTACAAACGGAATGTTCGTTTTTGCCTCCAATCCTACAATAT
The DNA here is from genome assembly GCA_949129095.1 of Volucella bombylans. Taxonomy (NCBI): domain Eukaryota; kingdom Metazoa; phylum Arthropoda; class Insecta; order Diptera; family Syrphidae; genus Volucella; species Volucella bombylans. The sequence continues at coordinate 25,687,217 of OX422144.1, forward strand.
TGTCAGAGTATGTAATAGTTCAGTAATCCAAACTGCAACTTCATTACCTTATGGCTTCTGACTTGTCTATTTGCAGATGGATTAGACGCATCCATCGACGCATCGACACTAGCTCTGAACTAAAAAATGTATCTTATATATTTTTCAAAGTCTATTCTAGAAAGGAAGAAGTCTTCTTCCTTTCTTTCTTCTTTCTTCTTTCTTCTTTCTTTATTAACCATATTATATTTCTCTCACGTATATGCACTGGTTCTGCGGCCTTGTGGAGTTTGCTAAGCGGGGAATAGCGGACCTTAATTCGATTCTTTGTTGAACATGGTAACGCCAGCCGATTCGCTTACTCTACAATCTTTTTACTTTCTATTTCATTACAAAATGACTTCTAGTTATACGTCTACTAATAATTCTTATATGGCATTCTGCAACATCTGTTGGTATTCAAAATAATTCCAACTCTGTCGCTGAACTTTATTCTTTAGACTTCTTCAACATTTTAAAAATCTACGAAGCGTACGTTAATGTCGGATAAACGACTGTCGATAGTATAGTATAGTAAATCCTAAAGCTTAAGCTGAAGTTTCCGCTTACAATAACCTGCGAAGTCGTTGATCATTTAATCTACCTTAGCCCTACTTTCTGTGCAAAAATTTATGCTTAGATTTCGAATGATATTGAAAGAGCAACGGACTTTGATCGCTGCCTGGAGGTAGACCAATTTTAACTTTGAATCCGCTGATTATTTCCGGGATGTTACTGAAAAGTATTTCGTTCAGCAACTGAAAACTGAACAATGGCAACTTCTTAAGAGGTTAAAAAAGGGAAGACCTTAGGCTATTATCAAATTAAGTCGAATTCGTCAAAATGATGCAACCGCATGTTGGGCAATGGGACGACACACGAGTTTTTGGTAAATAAATGTTTAACAGCTGCACAAAAATGTAATGAAAATGTACCGAGAATACACCTAATTTTTGTGTCACTTAACTAACTTAATCGCATTCTAGGCCATAGATGTTGAAACTTTTTTTTTTTGTTGGAAGATCCAACTATTGTAAATACATTACTATCGCAGAAACCCGCAATGGACCATGGTCTAATCACTCGCCCTCTCTCTTTGTCATTTTGTGAATAGTGAAAACGGATATATGGTTCACCCACTGTGCCATGTTACATATCTCCGAATAGGTCTCACTAAACCTCGACTTCACCTGAAAACAATTCGGACCAAATGATTACTTTTCTCTTTTCATCATAAATTGTCTTTGTCAGCATACAATCTATTAATTATTTTTCGCTTACAAGAGCTTAAATATGTCTGATAATAGGACTATCAGCTTTTAATGCCCAATCTACTATTAATACTAATGTAACTTCTTCCCGCCCAGCACCCGTGGGAGCAAAGATACGCCTTATCATCGACTGGTGCCTTCCTGAGTACCAATTCAAAACCATGTTGGTGGTACAAGTTCCACCCTTGGTATGAGTCGAGGCCGATCTAAAACCTCTTGCTGATCTTAAGGTTTCACCACCCAGTACGTGGGTTTAAACCACATCCACTATGAAGCTTAAAAGTCAGTCCAGGACCGTGATGCGTTTGGCTCCTGACTCCCATGGTAACGTGATTTAAGTCCGGGTGGGCACTACCGATGGTTCCACGCCACCAACAGGACCGGAGGCTTGTAACTTGTCAAATCGCAGCAACCTTCGGTGGTATCATCTATAAACCGTTACGATAAGACCAGTACTTTACTTTGCCCCCGCTTTTTATTAGACAACGTCATTGACGAGCTAAACCTTGATAATTGATGGCCGATATCTGGATCGCGGGTTTACGGTTTATAATGATGTTTTTGCACTCATGTGCTGGAAGAGATGTAAATGTTGACGCCACACTCCCAAGGCATTTTTTGCAATTAAAGAACTGATCCTAAAGTGAGCAAAAACAAAGACAAACAGTTTTTTTTATTTTTTTTAAGTTATGCACTCCTAATGCTCGACGTTTGCCTACACTGGTATTAACAAAAATTTAGGCACGTTTTCTGACCCATCGTTATAAAGGCTGTCCCAAAATTCACGCAGTAATTGAATTTCGTGCCACTTGTGCGGTAAAGTGTTGCCAGCAAAAAAAAACAGCGTGATAGCTGACAACTCAGGATTATCCAAATTGGAGCGCTACATGAAAGAACAACGAGTTCTCATTGTTGAACAATATTTTAAAAATAATGAAAGTTTAGCAGCTACAGTTGACCATTTTCATACAAACGGTGAAGAGATTAATTCCAAAATTCAGGGAGACTGGATCAATTAGTGATGGCTTTGAAGATTAACGTCAAAATTTTCGAATTCGGAGTTCAGAAAATACACGAGTGATTGACGAGAAATAGGTGCATCAACAATGTGTCGCTATTTCGTGCGGATTTTTGGCTGGAGGCATCATCGGACCATAATTCTTAGAAAATCTGGTTGGTCATTCAATAACAGTTAAGGGTGCTCGCTATCACGAAGTGATAATCCAGTTTTTTGTGCTTAAACTCCACCATATGGATACCACTGACATATCATACAGCCCATGAAACCATTCAATTACTGCAAGAATCATTTCTTGGCATGTAATTTCCCGTTTTGTTTATCTGAATTGACCGCCCAGATTATGCGATTTAACGCCATTGGACTTTTTTCTTTGAGGTTTCTTGAAGTCTAAGGTTTATGCCACAAAGCCCACGAACACCCTTGGTGTTCGCTGTACGCTGAACGTTGTATCAGCAAAATTCCGCCGCATTTATGCATAGCTGTCATGCTATTCCATACAGAACGTGTACGAGTAAACTCTATGAATCAATAAAAAAATGATAATTTTTCATTGGAAACTTGTTTTTGCTATCAAAGTTACTTCTTGTGTGAGATTTTGGACACCCTTTAATTGAAATCTAGTCACACGAACTAACCTAATCTAAAATCCGAACAAGAATTGTGCATACACATACGTAAGATCTAACGTAGAGGAATTAATTGACTTACATTTGAGGGTAGACTCAGAAGTACCCGACCTAACAAAGGAAATACACACAATTTAGGAAAAAATATCTTTAGTTCTCTACGTAGTCTCCTCTTAGTTCGATAAACTTTTCCCAGTGATGTTCAATAGCTTCCATACCCTGTTTATAGTGAGAATCATTGAGCTCCTTAAAATAGCCATCAACCACAGACGCTTCACTGTTGGCAAATGTTTTACCACCGACCCATTTTTTTAAGTTCGGAAATAGAAAATAATCCGAGGGGGTTAGCCCCCTCTGGTGAATAGGGTGCATGAGAAAGCAATTCGAACTTTAACTTATTGGTTTTGGGCATCGCGATGACTGAGGTTTTTGTTTTTTGTGTTTGTTCCATTGTGAGTAATCGCCGCATCCATCTTGCGCACAGAGTTCTCATATCCAATTTTTTAGTCAACATGCGATCTACAGCGCTTTTTTGAAATGCCTACCATATCTTCTAGTTCACGCACTTTCAATCGATAGTCTGAAAAATAACACAACGATTGCTTAGGATTTTTTAGATTTTATTCTTCTCTCTTGGTTACTTGGACTTGCTTGTTTGACGTCCTCGATCAGAAGAACAACCAATAAACCTCCTTTCTCTCTCGCACGAAAATCGTGATGGCTGCTCTAATACAATATGGCTGTGCCTACTTAGGTTCTAAAACTCGACAATAGAGGGCTCCCCCATACTCTACAATTTAATTATACATTACATCTCGGCCAATCTGACAATATGATCGGCCTCGATCATGACAATATCACATAACCAAATTCAAACAATGCCACCGGGTGGAATTTTTTATCATCTTGTCGCTGTAGCAGGACTGACCCAAACCCCAAACTACTTGCATCACAGTGAAGCTCAGTCTCCCTTTCTGCACTGTAAATCGATAATACTGGTACGGTGGCAAGTTTGTCGCGTAGTTCTCGAAATACTTTTACACAATCATCCGAGAAGTCATACCGACTTTCCTTGCGCAACAACTCCAAAAGCGGCTTTGCTATCTTGGAGAATGAAGGTACAAATCGCCTGAAGTACGAAAACAGGCCTATACATCGTTGCAACTCACACTGATTCTTCGGCATCGGATACTGCTTAATATTTTGAAAGTGTGCCCCCGACGGTTTAATGCCTCATGCATACGACATACCCTAAATACTCCAACTCGTCATAGCCAAACTTACACTTATTGAGTTTAAGTTCCAGCCCCTTCTCATAAAGGCGGCGCAGAATCTCGGCCAGGATTTCTAAATGAGAGTCAAAATCGATTGTAGCTATTAGGATGTCATCTAGATACATAATCATCTTGCCCAACTCGACCAGGTCTCGAAATATTTCGTGCAAGAACCGCTGAAAATTAGCGGGTGCATTCTTTAACCCTAATGGCATCTGTACATATTCGTACTGCCCATCTGGTGTTACGAAAGATCTAAACTTTATGGAATCTTCATCCATTCCCACTTGATGGAAACCGTCCTTTAAATCAAGGACGGTAAACCATCTTTTACCCCCAAGAAACTCAATACAATATTCCATAAGTGGTAACGGAAAGCTGTCTCTGACCGTTTTCCTATTTAATGCGCGGTAGTCAATACACATTCGCAATTCCCCGTTTTTCTTCTTGACAAGTACGACTGCTGATGCATACGGAGATTTACTTGGTCGATATATTCCCCTCCCCATCAGCTCTCTCACTTTTCTAACAACCTCTCTTCGTTCGAACACCGAAAGTGACCTGGGAGGACAATGAAAGGGTGTATTGTCGGTCAGGCATATCTTCATTTTGTAGTCGTGTGGCTTACGTTCAATACCTATCGGATTTAAATAATTTATATCTATTACCGCTTTAAGAGCGCTACTATCGTCCTCTCTCAACTTCGAACAGACATCGACAACGGACAGCGGTTCACTTAAGCCTATTTCAAAAATCGATGGGACACTATCACAATCCGAAGGGACCTGCGACGGAATAACATTAAGCAATGGACTTGAGACATCGGTTCGGCGGACATTTTTACCATTCGACAGACTTGACAATTCTATAGAGTTTACGTTTCGACGCTTGTCACCCGGACAAATTCCTCGGCTACCACAACTGCTAAAATATTTAATTTGACCAGAGCCAGAAGTACCAACACATAATTTATTTGAAATAACACTTTTATTATAATTCAATTCTTTTGTCTTATTTTTTATAGGCTTTATACGACTTAAATGAATGTTAAACGATCTTAGAAAACTGCGTCCCAAAATCAGCGGCAGCGTCATCAGGTTATCTGGAAGAACGTAAAGATACACTATACGAATGTCGTTTTGAAATTTAATATAACTCTTAATCGTACCGTATGTATTATGTACCAAATTCACTAGTTATTTCTCTTCTTTTTTTTTGGGATACAAATAATTATTTTTATTTGTTCTTCAGTTTATTTTTAGGTTGAACCACACACCTGAGGTGAAAAATAACACAACGATTGCTTAGGATTTTTTAGATTTTATTCTTCTCTCTTGGTTACTTGGACTTGCTTGTTTGACGTCCTCGATCAGAAGAACAACCAATAAACCTTCTTTCTCTCTCGCAGGAAAATCGTGATGGCTGCTCTAATACAATATGGCTGTGCCTAGATAGGTTCTCTACTCGACAATAGAGGGCTCCTTCATACTCTACAATATAATTATACATTACAAGTCATCCAAAACTATTTTGTGAATTTTTTTCAACATTTCTGGTGAACTCACCTCATTTAGTCAGCCACTGCGATGTTCGTCTTGACAACTCGACGGCCTCGCTTAAACTCTGCTACACAACATTTTATTATTACCAACGAAGGAACAGGCTCCCCCAGAGTAGAATCCAGTTTCGTTTTGATGTTTGTTGGATTGAGGCCTTTCAAATTAAAGTATTGTATCACATAATAATAATTTATAAAAAAAAAAAAACATAACGTAGCGTAGCGACATAGCATCGTCTAACTTCAAAGCTTTATAAGGTCGGCACTTTCTAAAAAAGTTATTCCTTTTAAATATGTACAACCGCTATCTATACCCCAGGTTTGGGGCTGCCCTCGTATGTAGCTGAATGTTTTTTTAGAACATTCAAGTTTAGATGAATATTTAGGAAATATTAAAGGTAAAGAATGAGTTAAACCAGTTCAAATGGTGTTTTTCTTTTAAGTAAGTCTACGTTGTTTAATGACTGTATTGCTTCGTTATTGTATGTGGTTATAGTCTGGATTCGTTCTTTCATACGTTTTGTTTTGTTCCCTTATCAACCAGTTGCACGCCTAAATCTTATTCCGGTTGAACTAGAGTGCACAGACGATGTTTCCTTTTGCAAGCAGAACGTTGACAGTAATCAGTTTTGCTGGATTTTATTCTTTTTTGCAACGCGCTTTTCTAATCCAATGACATGCCAAAATATTCTGCAGTGTTCGCATACGGAAAAGTGTTTTATTAATACGTAGTTCTCAGGAGGTTTAAATTCCTAATAGTAACGTTTATGTTTGTTGATTTGCTTTCATTTTTTACTTTTGTGTCCATCCACAAAGTTTTATAAGTCTATGCCTGTGTGCAACTGTTGAGTTAATTTGGTCCTAATTCTAAAATTGCTCTATCTTCTGCGAAAGTAGCCGATTTGGGTATACAAAACTAACACTATTTAGGTAGTATCCTGAGGTGTTTAAGCTTCGTTTGTTCTAAAGAAACACTCGTTTACATACTAAAATATGAGTTGTGGGCAAAAAAAAAAAACACCTTCTAAGCTAAGTCTGCTTTGGCTGTCATGATTTTTTAAAGGCACAAAATTCCTCATCCAAATAGTCAGCTATAATGCTGGTACCAGAATTTGTACTTTACATGTGTCTTTTATCCATTTAGCTACATTCTCTAGGTGTGTTCTAATTCCATTTTTGTCTCCCAGGTTTTCTTAGCCCTCACTTAGGAAGAAAATCATCTTTCCACCACTTAGAGGTATCTACACCTATTTACTCAACGTCTGTATCAGACACATCAATCGAATCCTTACATAACCCTATTACCCCAACACTACGCTCTACTTTAGGTTTTCCTTTGAAGTGACCACTATACTTAGGAAAATGTGATAATAAAATCTCTCCAAAAAACCATACGTACGCACGAAGAATAGAATTCAATTTTGTTATGAGAAATCCGACTAATAACTCCTTTGACATCAAAAAGCCCATAATAACAGAGCCATTACATACGCAACAAAAGTGAATCCTTTTTGCACTTAGGCTACTCAACAAAAGAATGGCACACGTGCTTGTATTGCCACATACACACCCGCATAACACATGACATAATTCACTACCCATCCCATCCAATAAACCGAGATACAAGTACTCTTATCTGTATGTAGAAAACACTGACCTAGTGCACAACAAAGTTGCCCAAGACACCAACATGATACTCGTATAAACAATTTTCTTTCTTTCCGTTTTTCATAAAATTGTAAATTTCTAAACCTGCAAGTTCCTGAGGAAGGGCAACTCTTTGAGAAAAAAAAAACAGCAACAAAACTTAACGGCCTTGCACTAGGTCATCGTTATCCAAACCGTCATCGTCCTCGTCATTTTCCGGCGAACACACATCCTTCTTCCACCCCATTTAATGTGCATATGGTATGCAGATACGAGTACCCCACACAATAAATTCTACACATGTGGTAAGGATTTCCAGAAATCGGGAAAAACCATGCCGGCTCACCCCCAACATAAGACATTTTACATTCTCATCATTATTTGTGTGTGCAAAGGATGTTATAGATACGAGTATTATAACATAAAAAAGGAAAAAAACGAGAGAAAAAAACAAGAAAGCAAAACGGGGGCCAAGGACATTTGTTGCGGGAGTTCTCGTTTTTTTTTTTTTTTTTGGATTTTTGTCTGCCAGTTCAATCAGTCAGTCGTGCAAATCGGTGAAAGTTCTCGCGCAACATACGAGTACTCGTTTCACATTCACACACATCCTCCTTCCATCCGCCAGCAGCTCTCCAGTATTGTACGAGTACGTGAAGGACATGCGACAGGATCAATTCATGAATGACTCCTTCGCTTGCTACTTTTTCGATATTTCTTCCTGTTTTTCTTGTTGGCTTGTTTACATCGCAACTAGTGGGTTGTCGTCTCGACGACATGTGATATTTGTTGGTTGTGTTTCCGACCTCACCTCCCCCAAGGGTTATAAAACGAATACTCGCTCATACGTGTGATGTCAGATGTGCTTTTGTTGCGTGTGTGGGCTGGATTTACAATACATATGTTAATGGTGGACAATTATTTGCTTTTACGAGTATACGAGCACAGTTTCCTGAGACCAGAGGCACTGAGGTAGTTTCTAGACAGGTTGACATTCGTATGGAGTTTTGAGATATTGATGGAGAATAATGTATCCTTGGTATGTGGAAACGGATGTTAGAAATTTGTGCTTGTCTCTAAATTAAAGATCTACAACTGATGGACCACGGATGTTGGTTTTTGATTTCCCCGAAAAAAGTGTATTTTGAAGTGAGATTTTGAGACATTGTGTGTTTGTTTGTCGATTGAACAGAAAACAAAAGTCCTGGAGTTCCGGATTTTCTGAGTGTGCATGGAAGTCGGTTGTCAATATTTGATTGATATATGGGCTATTGACTATTGTTGCCGGGCTATAGCTTATCGATAACACATGATGATGAAGATTGTATTCTTTTGGACATTTCGGGCACCATGGGGAGTTACAATGATGGAAGATAGATTCAATACCGAATAATATCATTCATCGGTACATTAGAAAACATTTCCAGCTTAAGTAAAAAGTTAGTTGAGAATTTAAAGTCTCGATTCGGTCCTGTGGAGCCATTAGCCCCAAATTTAAAATCAGTGATTGATTTGTTTTCCAAAACAATAGAAACCTTAATAAGAAGTACTGTAAAACTAAGCGATGGTGTTTTTAGTCAAGCTTTTCCTTTCAGCGGGATTTGATTTCACTTTCCAATCAAGGGTAAGAAATAAGCCAGACTTTGTATCCCATTGACTTGACCTTCAGATTGTTTCCTTTTTATTAGCTTTTAGGTTCGCGTTCCATATACATACGAGTATGTATTGTAATATGATAAATGTTGTAAATAAAAAGCAAAGAGACAACATTCTGTTTACAATTATGAAATAAATATTTAGTCATCAAAGCCAAGCTTGAAGTTCTTATATTCCCTTATCGATTGAAACGATGTACTATATTTTCGCCGATAATTTTCTTCTTACCAATGTGGGTATGTTTTTTTTTTCAAGTGTAAGATATAGCATTTTCATCTTTTTGATACTTCTATAAGAATATCAGAATACCATCTGAGTAAAGATGCTTTGTAGTAAGGTTACCAATATTTTGAAGGTTCAGTGGGTGGTGCGTTCAATTTTGTGCAGTTGATAAATATTTAGCTCTGTTCTTTAACGTCCTACATTCAGTGCCAGAAAACACCACTGGCAGGATAAACATTTCAATATAGATACAAGGTGCGTTATCTTTTAAGTCGGTATGTAAACCTTGAATAACTTCCAAATTTATCAACCGACTAAGTCAATCGGTTTTTGAAGCGTAAATTCAGTACAATTTTAACCATGAATCGCGTCACATCGAAACAAGGCGCCAATATAGTGACGCTGTACATTGAAAATAGTCGCTCAGTTGTGTTAACTCAACGTGCATATCGTCGAAAATATCGTGGCCAACGTGCACCGTTTGACAACACTATTCGTCGTTTGGTGTCGGGACAGTAGAAGATTATTGACATGCCGTTCATCAACGCCCAAGACGTTCCAATGAACTGGTAGAAGCAGTAAGAGAGAGTGTTGCCGAGAACCCACATGTGTTGTATCGTCGCCGCGCTCATCATTTTGGCGTCAGTGGAACCACCTTGCTTCGCATTTTGAAGGATAATTTGCACTTGTCTCCGTATAAAGTGCAATTGACTCAATTGACAGCAATTGAAGAATACGCTCGAATGATTGACGCTGAACTTAATTTTTCAAGCAAATTTTGATGACCGACGAGAGCCGTTTCACACTCTCTAGCGTCGATAACAAGCAAAACTGTCGCATTTGGAATCCACACGAGATCCATGAAACACCAAGCATGACCAAAAACTGACTGTTTAGCTGGCGTTTGCGCCAAACCATCATTGGGCTATTTTTCTTCAGAGAAGGCGAAACAGCCCATGGAAATCGATATCGGTGGATGTTGGCTCATTATATCTGCTCACAAATGTGTGAAAAAGGTCTGGACGGTTACTAGTTTCTAGAAATGGGGCGCCATGCCATACTGCAAATCAAACAATGCAGTTTCTGCTAAGAAAATTCCCTGCACGTGTGCTGTCAAAAAATAGCTACATTGACTGGACAAAATGTACGCCTTAGATCATTAACGAGCTCAAACATTCATGCCGAAATCATTGCTATACCACCCGAGCTGCCCCAAAAGTGATGGAAAATGCAGAAAAAAGTTCACATTTTGCTTTGGTCAATAAAGGTTTCCACTTGATGGATGTTTGTAATGGCCGGTGCTGAAACAGTAGAGAGCATAACCAAGACAAGTGGTAATTCCGATAGAACTTCTTTACTTATATTTATTCCGACTACCACGCTCTGACACGATCTCTAACAGACTAACTCGCGTAGCCGAAGTTGTGTGGAGGATTAGCGGCGAGCGAGGAGGCTCATCGTGGGTATGGAGAGCACTATGTAGTGAAGCAATGAGTGGCGAGAGCGTAAACCTGCGTTTCAGCTCAGAGCTCATCATGGTTGACAGGTCGCCACAATGTTGTATTCAAAAACCAGTCCAAATAAATTGGAAAGGACCAAGTTAAATAAAAATACCTAATATATGGAAATCGGTTGCTCTTTTTAAAACTTATTCAATATTCACATACCGACATAAAAGATGGCGCACCCTGTATATATACATATTTAGCTGGAAATAGAATAATGTTGTTTATGAAGGCTCATTAACTGGTCAATACATTCTCAATTTTAGAACTTTAAGTTGTATTGATCTCAATGTAAATCAATTCCATCAGGGGGACTGTCAGGTGCTTTTGTAGATGAGAAAATGTTAAACGTTCGCCCTATCGTAAAGTTGATTTGCATGAATTCATTATTAAAGGCGCCGTAGTACAGATAGATAGAGATACTATGGACACCTATAAAACGTTTGCAAATAGTGCGAACGAGGCCATCATCTCCCAGTTTTATGCTGAAAATCATCAAGAACCAGTATCTCAAGATCGTACCTATTACAATACATTGGTCGTATGTTCGGCCAATTAGCTATCTTCAACTTCAACTGTGTCTTCTCATTTCCCTGCGGACGCATGTGTGCATATGAGGCTTAGTTTAGGTGGTAATCTATTTTGCCTTAAAGAAGACTTTAATCAGAAACCTGCTCACACACAAAATTTCTTTCTATGTCCCTGTCGCTATCTCTATAGCAATTCGTTTTCTACCAAAAAACTTTTCCGCCCCATTTCATTAAACTTTTTGCACGACACTGAAATCCGCTTTTTATTGGTTTTCCTATCCGTTCACGGTTTGACTGAATTTTCTCTCTTAATGGTCTAAATCTACAGTACATTATCATTTTTTCTATTGCTGGTTTCGAAAGTAAAACCATCAATGTCCAAACTGTTGACCGCATGATATATGTATTGTACTATTCTATATGGTTGGACAGTTCACCCATCAACACAACATCCATGAGCAGAACCATATGGGATAGTTTCACTATCCTATTCAAGTAAATTTACTGGGAACTCATCCAAACAATCTTAAAATGACCTGAGCTCCGGTTTAGACAAAGTAACTAATTCAAATACGATTACCTCTTATGTCGCCGTAAGGTAATGACGATGGCAGACTTAGCTAACTTTGAATTTCTTCTTCTGCGGTGTTCTAATGTAACGAGCTGAAATAATAATGTAAGCGATGGATGATTCCTCAGCCAGATTCCATATAAAGAAATAAATTATCTTATAGCATCAGTTTATAAAATTGAGCAGAATTTATCTTAGTTCAAGTCAAGAAAATATTTTGCAAGACAAAACTTTTGTAATCCTTTTTCTTTCATGTGAGGTGTTTTGTATTTGACGATATTTAAAAAAGTGAAAAATCAAGTATTATCGGTCCAACTGAAGGAAAGTGTTTCTATCTACTATTTAGGTTTTCATGGACGAATTGACGAATCGCAACTTTATCAAATAACAATTGGCGCTAATTGCGACTGCCCATATCTAATCGAGACTTGCCCAACAAAATATGATACTGGATATTCTCTGAAGTTAATTCTTAGTTTCTTGTATCCAGAATAGCGATCTTTTGCTTAGAAGTTTCCTGTTTCCTGTTTCTTATTTCTCTGATTATCAGATAAACACTATCAGTTGCCTTATTATGAAATTTTCATCTAATATCTACATTTTACTAATTAAAAATCGAAATTTTGGTTCTCCGAACAATAATTGTGAAAGAAAAAATCAAAGATGTACTACGTTTAGATAGCGTATCATCCCTTAAAGTTGTTACAATTTTAACAGAATATGTTTGATTTGTTAGAAAAAATATTTCCATAATCTTTTTCGATAATGCTGCGTTGAAAAGATCATAGAATTTAACGACATTTGACTCATATAAATGGAATAAATTTCTATCAAGATAATCTATCAACTGTAGATTTAATTTGACAACATTTCTAGAAATGTGAATCAAAATATTCAACTTTTTAATAACCAGCTCCAACATGGCTTCAAAATGAATTAGGGTCATTCCATGAAGAATCGACCGACATTCTGAGCGACATCCCTCCGATTTGGCTGAAAAGTGGTAGAAATACTCATTGGAGTGGTACGAATCATAAGGCAAAAAAGTTTTGCAGAATTCGATATAGTTTGCGTGTAACGGAACTTAAAAAATTGGTAAAAAATCAAAATTTATGCTTTCTTTTATTCCAGAATATCCTTTTTACATATAAATTGTATTTGTTTTTTTATGTATATATATATTAAAGAGAGATTCGTCCTCTAGTACCATTTCAAATTTCAAGTTGGGATCTCTATGGGTTCGGCCAAAATAATGTTTTATAGGCGGCTAATCATAAAACTAAATATTTATTACGTTACTCCTCTTATCTCACATATAACCCGAGAGCACATACATAAGTACATAGCTGCTTTTTTTCTTCAATGACTAGTAACTGCACATTTCCCGTTTTTCAGGATTTTAGAAGTTAGGCTTAATTTATTTGCACTCACTTGATGTCAATCTGGTACGGGATTTATTTTAGATTGTGTCGTAATAAGAGTTGTGAGTAATATAAATTTATAATTAGTGCTTTTGTGTGGAAAACGTGCTACAATCCTCTGGATTTACCACCTCATCAATCCAGTGCTCGTAATTTGCGGCCTGTACGACCATGGATGGTTACGATGCAACCAAAATTGAACACAGAGTTGGTAATTTGCTCTACGTGTAGGAAAAAATTGAGTCAGATCCGAAATTCTGATACAACGCCATCATTGGTAGAGGTTGACGATCAAATTGAAGTTGATGAAATGTATTTCGATAAAGACATTGCATTCAATTTGATTCAAAGTACATTGGAGAAGATACAATCGACAAGAGAAGACTTAGTGACTTAAAATATGTGCAGTCAAAATTGAAAAAGTCTGTGTTGAAAATTGCAGAGAAAGTTTTCTCTGTTACCATTGATAATGATGAAGATAATTCCAGAGATGAAGAATATTTCGTAGGGAAAATAAAAGAAAATTCCCATAAAACTACAAGCAAAGACACCAAACTTGTTTTGTTGTCTTTACTTTCAAGAGAATGGAGCGTCGACAAAATTATAGAAGAGTTTCCAGGATCGACAAGCTATATGATCAAGAAATCTAGAAAACTTCAAGAAGATCAAAGCGTTTCATCAACTTATGGGACCAGCTTAGATGCTGATATCCAGCAATTGGTAGAAAGTTTTTACTGTGAAGAGGATATCAGCCGTTTAATGTTTAAGGTAACAACAATTTATTTTCTCAGGTTCAAAAATTATACGTTTTGTTTTTTTATTAGATTGAAAATCAGAGAAAACATATTAAAAAACGCCTGGTTCTGGCTAACCTTAGGGAGATATATTATAAGTTCAAAGAAGTTCATATTAATATTAAGATTGGATTTTCCAAATTCGCGTCGTTAAGACAAAAGAACTGCATTTTGGCTGGGGCATCAGGAACTCATTCCGTGTGTGTTTGCACCATCCATCAAAATATCAAACTCATGTTTGAGGGTAGCAATATATCAAGGCTGATAGAAAACGAAGATAAGCTTCTCAATGACAGCAGAGCCTGCCTAGCTTTGGTAATTTCTAACCCTCCTTATATAAATTATTACTTGGGCAAGTACCTTAATTGCTCAAACTATTGTAAATTAAGGAGAATCTTTGACACTGCTTTTAGTAATCACTTCATAGAAGACGTAACATACTATCAGTGGACCCACACAGACCAATCAAAATTGGAAGTGAGAATTGAAAACTCTGAGGATTTCATTCAGAGCTTTTTGAAACGGCTAGGTGTTTTCATTCGTCATGTTTTTATAACTGATCAACAAAACAGGAAAATAAAGGAAGTCAAAACTCTCTTAACAAAACGGACATACTTGTTTTATTGAACTTTTCCGAAAATTATAGTTTTGTTGTGCTAGATGCAGTGCAGGGATACCACTGGACTAACGAACAGACGACGATTCACCCTTTCGCAATATATTACCGAAACCAGATGGACGATATTAAAAATGAAAGTTTTGTTGTAATCAGTGACTGCTTAAAGCATGACACTATCGGAGTACACTTATTTCAGCGCCGTCTCTTAGAGATCCTTCACAAGAAATGCCAACATGGCGCATGCGTGGTACAATAAAAAGACTAGACTGCCAGAGCTAGTCTACAAAGACCGTATAGGGAACACATAACAACTCCCTTACAGTTATATAACTGGGCAACTGAAAATATAAAGAATATGGAGTGTAATGGACAAAAATTATTGATAGAATCGGGATTTTCTAATTTAAGAATTGTGCCGGAAACATGAATCATATTTCATCTGTTTCACAAGGAATAATTCAAGGAAAATATTTTTCCTATTCATCGGAAGAATATGTATATACTCTTAAAAGATAATATATAATGATTTTTTTTTAGTTTCCAAGACCCCAGTGTGCCTTTTTTTTAATGAAAATATTTATTACAGAATATTTAGCCGCCTATAAAACATTATTTTGGCCGAACCCATAGAGATCGCAACTTGAAATTTGAAATGGTACTAGAGGACGAATCTCTCTATAATATATAAAAAAATAAAACAAAACAAAATACCATTTTTTGAGTTATTCAAGGATATATGTAAAAAGGATATTCTGGAATATCATTCGTACTTGAAAATAAAAATTATTCCAAATCTTTGAATGAGGAACTTTCATATATTTTATCAAATTCTGATGAGCAGAGCCAAAGTTATGATTTTTTTCAATATAAAAGAAAGCATAAATTTTGATTTTTTACCAATGTTTTAAGTTCCGTTACACGCAAACTATATCGAATTCTGCAAAACTGTTTTGCCTTATGATTCGTACCACTCCAATGAGTATTTCTACCACTTTTCAGCCAAATCGGACGGATGTCGTACAGAGCTCCCCATATAGCTTCGGCGATTTATCGTGGAATGACCCATTATCAAATGCACAAGTTGCAGAAAGTGTATAAACTTAAGTCGTCGTGGTTATTTTATTTATTTGGACTTATTGTACTGTACTGCAGGCTGGCAATTCAAGTTTTGTTAAAGTTCAAATTTAATAGGAAAAGTCATGACAAAGATAGTCATAGGATTTAGTGATTTTCGATTTTTACCGTGAATATATGTATTTTACATTATAATTCCAAATCGAAATTCAACTATTCTGAAGTGATACTTCTTATAACTCATTGGGCAGTAATTCCGAACTCCTATGAAACGAAAAAGCGACATGAAGTGATTTCGAACTCCGATGAAACGAAAAAGCGACATGAAGTGAAACTTCTTATGGGTCGTTACGTAGTAATTTTCGCAACTCCAATAAAACGAAGAATATACAGAAAACGGGAGGAGGTAGCGCGTGGTGAGGCAGCTCCGGGGCAGAATGAGACGAACGAATGGGCGATAAACTCGGAGTAGGGAGCAAAACAGATAAGCAGCATATACCAGCCCACCAATAAAATTGCTCCAGAGACATCGGTTGACCTAGTTTGGGAAAAGCGTCACTAAAACAACATTGTTAGCTGTTAACTATCAACTCTTTATTGAAAAATGTTTTGTATTAATCTATGTACAATACTATCCTAAGTTAGTTTAAAATAACAACTCAGCCATGTGTAGGACCTCGAAGTAAAAAGATATTATTCATATACGTTATGTTTTACTTGTAAGGGATGGATAAAATACATAACTCGCGCGTGGAATACCGAAGCTTTATCTCGTGTTCGAACTATGGGTACATAG
Organism: Volucella bombylans; assembly: GCA_949129095.1. NCBI lineage: Eukaryota > Metazoa > Arthropoda > Insecta > Diptera > Syrphidae > Volucella > Volucella bombylans. Next base: position 25,703,817 of record OX422144.1, read on the forward strand.
AGCCATGGCTGACTTCGTGTGAGTATGACGAGTTCTCATGAGAATTTACATGGGCATTAGCTATGTTGTAGAGTATCACTACATATAGTGTGTCGAAAATATTGAACTTATAAAGAAGTGAGGAATCCTCCCCCAAAAAATTCCTCAATAGTGAAACATGGGTTCTTTTATCAAAGTTGTTTTTTTTTAGACGGCAGGTGAGCTTCCTCATTTTAACTATTTATCGAGTTTCATGAAGTTTCACTTCTATAGCCTAGCTTTCTAGGCTGACCATTTTTTTTCTATGGGATTTAAGTTAATTTAAATTAATGGTTTGCTGAATTTTGATCATGTCTGGACTACCGGTGGCTTGCAGAAAAGTTAGGTAGAATTTTCGTGTCAGAGGTCGACGAGAAATAAATCAAGCATCGCAAGCTGGAAAAGCGACACAATGAAGGGCAAAAGTTTCGAACTATAAAACGTATTATGGCAACGTAGAAACAATATTTGGTAATTGCATTCCAGACATCAAGTGGCGAAATATCAAAAACAGGACTAGCTAATTGACAAGTAAACTTATCGATAAGATCGTAAGAGTATCAAAAACTAGCGACCAGCTTACTGCAATAAAACTGATAATTGAACGCAAAACTTGTAATATTAGCTCCGACGCACTGAACATAGGATATGAGCAATCAGATTTTGGCGCAATTTTGATGTACTATTAAATTGATATTAAGAAAGGATATGCTTTTCATCTGTAAGGATTTACACTGATGTGTTGAACTGCGAATACAAACCAGAGGAAAACTAGTAAAGTCTAGCATCGGTCGAAGAAATAAACTGGCACAACTTAAACAAGGAAAGGGGCCAAGTTCGGATGACAAATTTGCGAGAATGGTTCCAAAACGCCCTAAGCCAAGGCAAAATATGAATTGCGCAAGAAATTGGTTTGATGGAAAATGTAAACGTAATCCTCGGTTTTCAAAAGGCCGCCTCCACATTAGTAAAGAAATGTGGTACTGGAACGATGAGAATAAAATAGCGGGAAGTACAAAGTGGGTCTTTGTTGGAGGCACGTCGGCCTACAACGCTATTCATAATTTCTGACAATGGTGACCGAAAGGCGACACTTCATAAGATCTGAATATTTTTTTCATTGATTCGGGAGAAGCGTATACAGATAGTATATACGATCGCGTTAAAACGAAACTTAAGTGCACATCGATATTGAGGTAGCTACAGAATCCTTAATTTTTTTTATGTCATGTAAGATTTTTCACTAAAGTAGGTCATTTACGTGTCCGGAACGACTTCTCTTCTCTTCGCCGAAGAAAATATCGTGACAGACTTTGAGATGATGAGTTGCAGTGCTGTTTTTACAAACCCATAACTTCGGATATCTATTTAAAGAGCCATCGCGACGAAGTTTGAACAATTTTATTGCTTAATATCTGTGGTTGGCCACCCAAGAAATTGCGATGACGGTGTAGCAAATAGAGTAAACGCGGGTCGGATTAAATGACGCAGTATATTGTTACAGAAAAATGTCGCTTAAACTATGAAGTTTATTAAACACGACAGTGGTTTAATGGTGTAATGTACGCATCGCAGTATTGGGCGATGTACGACGGACATGAAATACTTCGATTGTCGGCAGGTGTGGTAAAACCTTATCTAATGAGAAGTACGCGCATAAGCGAAAGTCTCCAGAATGATAAACCGATTGTGAAACAAGTTCAGTTGGAGCAATTCAACTTGTTTTGCCTTGCCATATTCTAAGAAAGTTTTCGGAAAATTTGGTCCAAAAGATAATAGACTTTCAACAGAAGCAGATTCTTGGTCTCACTAACAACCTCTGGAATGGTATAAATGGATCGTTTTATCGGCCTGATATCTGCCTTAACTAATTACTTGAAGTAAATGCCTTCAGCTAATATTTCGAAGACAACCAAATTTTAATACGATAATAATACGACTAGACATTTCATGTTCAATATTCTTAACCATATGATAGCATGTTCACATGCCCTCCATCATATTGTACATACATATGTATATTACGTGCTTATTATTCATCGTAACATTATTGTGTTCCTTTATATAACTGTAATATTTTCCAACAATACAGCTATCCAAAATACTCTTTGGTGAGATCTAACACATTTTTCTTTCGGCGGCTGGACCACTTTTATATAAATGCAATATTGCTAAGAAAAATACAAGTTTCAGAAAAAAGTAAAAAAAAATATCAATTTCTTTTTTTGTTTTGAAATTAAACCGCTTCGGTTTCCTCAAGGAAACAGTTTCCGAACACAAACTATACAATAGCTAAAATAGAAACTCAATATACACTCCTGCATATTAGAAACCGAAAATAGCATTACTCTATCTCCTGGAATGCACGTCATGTCGCAACTGCTCTAATTATTTAGCACAATTGGCAAATCCTTCAATTGTCAAACAAAAGTAACACATCTTTGATCCCTTTTTCTTCGAATTGTGTTGACCACTGGTCTTTCGACACTTTCTTCTTATTCTGTTCCTTCTCATTGTGGTTTACAAATTGGCATCCGAAACGAATTTTTTGCAAAAATTGCAAACATAACATTGTCCAGCTGAACACTAATTTGAATAATGAAAAATACAAATTCGAAAACAAGACGTAAATTCAGGACATTGCAATCAAAAGGGTTTCGTTTTACTGTGTCTGGATTTTTTCCAGCAAACCGAAATTTTCTTAATCAGTCACCACTGGCCGTTTCCTTTATGATTTCTTCTTAATACTCACACAGAGAGAGAGAGAGAGAGAGAGCGATAATACTCTACCCTTCATTTTCTGCATTCTTTAATGGCGGCTTAATGGGAATATTAAATTACGCGCTTGTTGTTTTAACGGATTAAAAGGGAAGGCAAAACAAACTCGACAGCTACAATGGGCCGCGCAAGCCCTTGTTCACAAGCCATTGCGATGGCGAGTTATTATACTTGTTTCGGTATACATACTTCAATTTTTAGCCGTCCTCAGGAGATTGTTTTTTCATTGCCGTCCCGTCCCGCATATTTTATTAGTTTTTTGTCTAAATACTAAGGACTAGAAACCAAGGACTAAGGGCTAAGCAGTACTCAAATTTCAAGAGCCCCTCTTTTCCACCATACCGATGTGCTGTGTTAATTTCCAAGTTATAAGAGATCCATTTTTAGTGTTGTGTATCCCTTTAACACACACACAATACAACGAAATTAGGGTTGCTATCAGAAGCAACGCGCGTAAGATGCGACGGGTATAAGATACTCGTCGGGCCAAGCTCTTGGGTATTCATTACATATACAAAATTGGCTGATGACGGCATTGATGAGGGGCTCAAGAGGTAACTGAATGGGGGCATGCTATCCTGTGCTTAAGTAAAAATATCTGGATTAACGCAATAAGCCAAAGAAAAGGGGTGGACGATGACGATGACTACCAATACGACTACGACTACGACTACGACTACTATTACGGCTATGACTACGGCGACGATGCGATGACGATGACGACAAAGATACGGCCATATCCCTTTCATTGTTATTATCATTATAAGTTGCTACCAGCAGCAGTAGCAGTGGCAGCCTCAGAAGCATACCAACACGACCGTTGGATGTTTTGCTGTGTGCTGAACTGCTTTAAGGGTGGGTTGCTTTGCTGCCGCTGTTTCTGTTTCTGTTTTTTTTTCTTTTTGGTGAGTGACTGGATGTTGTGCTTCATGTAATTTAAATGTAAGTAAGCTTTTTAATGGCCGCTGAAAGAAGCCAGAGGAAATTTTCATTATATTTTTGCTTCTCATTTTATTTTATCATAATTAATGAAAGGATGAAAGGAAAGGATGCTACTGATCCTTGTTAGCTAGAGAAGGCTAAGTGGATTCCATTCTCTTCTTTCATTAGCCCTGAGAAGTGGGTTGTGCTTTTTAGTCGTTTTATTATTTATAATTCAATTAAAAATTGTAATTTAGATTGTAGCCTTATAAAGATTTCACTGTTCGCTCTTTCCTCCCATCAGAGTGGATGAGTGGATGGGAAGGATTTCATAATGAAATGCTAATTTCAACGAAAAATTAACAACAACAAGAGTGTGCTTTGAATGAGCATTCAATGGAGGAGGATTTATTCTCAGCAGGAAGGGCACTTACGTAGTCAACATTTTAAAATGAATTTTGCTTGATAATTTTGGATTGCCTTGATGAAAAGGGATTCTTCTTTTATGATGCTAAAGATCATTTTTCAGAAAATAAGGGTTTCACTTTTACCTGGACTGCCCGCACAGCTCCAAATTTCATCAGCTATATTTATCGTTTTAATTGACATTGTTTGTGATGGTACTCTCACGTTGGTACTTAAGTCGCCGACTGTTTTTGATAGTATCCAATATACAAACCAGGAAAGGGCTACAATTTAAGCAACACTATACTAAACACTACAGGCTGAAGCATACACATATACATATTTTCGCAGATTTAAAAGAAACACCTGGGAAAGAGGTAACTAGCTAATACATATCACAAGCACATATCTTCTTCTTTAGGTCATGGATTTTTATTTCCCTCCAAACCCGTTGATTTAGCTCTTGGAGTGAGTTAATTCTATAGGGTAGCATGCTTTAGAAGGGAATGTCTCTAGATCTAGAATGTGACCGATCTTATGAGAATATGCTGGTAAAGTGATTTGTCTTTTTAATTCTAAGTCGCTATAAAGTTAAAACAGTTAGTTTTAAATGCATTTTATTTTCTTAATCACTAACTCTTACATACTAACAAAAAATGCTTAAATGCTAGCTTACAATTACTTAACAATCTTATACTAACTTACTGGCCCCACACATGCACTCTAAGCTACTCTAAATGCTTATATAGGGTTTTCCAACGATCCAAATCAGTCAATTCCACGGCGTTCTCAAGAATTGGGCATCGCTCAGACCACATTATGGCGTATTTTGCGTAAGGATCTAGGTTTACACCTATACAACATCAAGCTGACTCAAGACTTGAAGCCGATGGACCATTTGAAGCGACGTACGTTCTTCCATTGGGTTCTGGAGAAGATGCGCCAAGATGATGAATTTCATCGCAAAATCATTTTCAGTGACGAAGCTCATTTTTGGCTCAATGGGTTCGTCAATAAGCAAAATATGCGTCATTGGTCGGGTGAAAATCCACATGTGCTTCATGAATCACCACTTCATACACAAAAAATAACTGTTTGGTGCGGTTTGCATGCCGGCGGCGTTATTGGGCCATATTTTTTCGTCGACGATAACGATCGTCACGTTACTGTGAATGGTCAGCATTATCGCCCCATGATCACCGATTATTTTTGGCCCGAATTGGAAGATATGGACTTGGACAACATGTGGCTTCAACAAGATGATGCCACAAGCCACACAGCACACGCTACTATCGATTAATTCAAGAGTAACTATGGTGAGCGTGTTATCCCAAGAATTGGGCCAGTCGACTGGTCCACTCGTTCGTGCGATTTAACTCCGCTTGACTATTTTCTGTGGGGCTACGTTAAGTCATTGGTTTATGCCAACACGCCGACGAAGTTGGAAGAGCTCAGAGACAAAACTGAATGCGAAATAGCGGCCGTTTCGGCCGAAATGTGTAGCCGAGTCGTTGAAAATTAGGTCCAACGAGTAGACCGCTGCAAACGTGCCCGCGGAGGCCATATGAACGAAGTCGAGTTCGAGTCGAGTTTTTTTCGATCACTTCCTTTAGGTTTTTTTTTTTATGAAATTTTGCACTTTGGCTGCGATAGTTGAGGATTTGGCTGCCGTAGATGCTTGGGGGTTGCACAACAAAGATCTTTGAGGAGTTCTCCTTTAGGTTGTGGCGATTGTGCTCCACGTGCTCAAGGTACTCCGGTTGGCAGGTGTTTTGTCATATGCCTTCTCATTCGCGTACCTTAAGGGCGCTTGTTCGAGCAATGATCTTGGCGAATGGTTCGCCAAATACGTCGTTGCTCTTCTCTGATAATCAGTCTGGTATGTCTTTCTTTCGGGTGCGAGCTTATCCCACCCACGAGAGCAAAAGAAAAGCTAGCTCGGGTTCTTTTTCTCAACCTTAGAAAACACAGTATATAAAATAAATGAACCAGACAAATAATCTTACGAGTACGCACCTTAGAAGTGCGTCAGGATTAAAATCTTTAGACGACGTCTTAACGCTTCGAGAGATCAGATCGAAAGGAGGAAGTTTTTTTTGGCGGAAGCGCAGCGAGCAAGTATTGAGTAGCGACCTCTAGTTGAAATTTCTGTTTAGGTACTCGTTGCATATTTAAATATGTGCGTTCATGCTGAGCAATTAAAATTTTTTTGGTATTAAGAAAAGGGTTTTCTGATCTGTATACGAATGCTACAGTTGGTAAGCCGTTAAACTCTTTTACCTGAAAGCATCGGTTGGTATGCTTGTGCTTGCGCGGCCATCAGCTCGACGATGGGGAGGTATAGGGTGTACCAAAATAATCATCCCATTTCTTCGAAATTCTCGTTGCGTAGCAATAATTGAATTATTGTTTCGGGTGTACATTAAAGCTATTGTACCGCGTTTCTGAGGTGTGTATCTATACATTTTAAACAATTTTGAGTTGATTCATAATAATCTGAAAGAAATTTTAAAAAATAATGCAAATTAAAAAAAAAATATAACAAAAATGGATTGATTAATTTTGGTACACCCTGATAACTGATAAATGGATTGATTAATTTTGGTACACCCTGATAACCACCCAGGTGGTTCACTGGGAAAAATGAAAAAGGAGCGAAGGCGTTATAAAATGCGTTCGCTGCCAGAGGTTCGGGCACGCCGCGTCGAACTGCCAAATGTAGCCTCAATGCGTGAAGTGCGCTAAGAACCATAGTTCCGAAGAGTGTGCTCATACCGGGCAACAAAAAAGGCAGTTATTACTCAAAGAAATCAACGTGCAAGACTGGAATTCGCGCATTTGAATTGAACTGTTTCAAAATTGAAAACGGTGCTTTTCTCCGATGAGTCCAAATTTAATTTAAATTGCTCTGCCGGATTTCGGACTGTAACGGAGGCCAAAGGGCGAACGATTAAACCCCCGTTTCACAAAGAAGACAATTAAGCACGGTGGAAGCAATATTAATGTCTGGGGATGTTTTTCCAGGCAAGGAGTCGGGCCAATCCACAATGGGTCGTTTTATTCCAAAATGTCAACAATCCTAAACATACTGATAAACTTGTGAGGAATTGGCTTAATGAAAACAATATTGCTATTATGAAATGGCCTACACAATCTCCTGATCCCATAGAAAATAGGTATTGTAGATAAGAGAATTGATCGCACGAAATGCCACAATTTAGACTCCCTGCTTCAACAGACTCAAATTACCTGGAATAACAACCCTACGCACATAATCCAGAACCTTATTGACTTTGTGCCTAGAAGAGTCATCTCAGCAATTCGAAATAAAGGCTACGCTACCAAATACTTGCAACAAAACATTTTGTTTTTTTTTAATTTGTGAATTCGAGAACGTTCTTCGTTTTGTCCTCCTAATTTTTAATGAGTTTTGCTTTATTTTGTTATTTTTTAAATAATTGAAGCGTAATAATAATATTATTAGCTGTGAATTGAAGACTAATATATTTTAATTAGAAAAACAAAAAACCTAGAAAATGATCATACTTTTCTTTAGTTTTTCGCAAAGCGAAGTTTTGGCCAACATTGTATTTCTTCCCTTATTTATTAGTTTATTCTTATAGTTATTCTTTATTACAATATAACTTTATTTACTTATTTATATCTTTATTACTGGGGTTTTTTGTTCGTTGTTTTTCTCTAAATTTTGCTAGAAATTAATTTAAAATATATTATTAAATGATTATCTAGTAGAAAGACATGTACTCGTAACAATGTCAAATCACAATTGTGCTGTAACATACTGTAAATTTCAAACGAAAATAAATATTATCTTATCTCTGTTAAAAAGGTTTGCTTTTGTCTGTCCTTAATGCACACTTTCTAGGCCTTGGGCAATCTTGCCTTGTAAATGGGGACACTTCAAATTTTCGCGTTTTAAAGAATGTAACTTTTCTATGAATGCAAGTTTTCAGTTTTTACGAACAAGGACAAAGTCCATTCTATCCACTGATGGCAATTTTACAATTGAATTACCCTACAGAACATAGCCCTGAAATCATCTAAATCACCTAAATTTAATTTAGTGCTCCAAAAAGTAATGCCCAATGCATTGATAAAAAGAATCATCTTTTTCAAATATATGCTTTTTCGACAATGCATCCCAACAATAGACTTTGTCAAATGCATTTGACTTTATCAATTTCGTTTAGTGAGAAGGAAGGTCCCAAAAGTTCGTCACAATTGCTCGTAAGCTAACAAAAAATATGCGAAAATAGAGGAAGGCCGTAAGAAACGTCAGCTATTACTGGCCACCGCGTTCAACTTTTAGTGAAATCAAATCCTTTTGCCCCGTCAAGGACTATAAGTGCACAAATTGGAAATGAAATTAGTGAATTCGAAGAAGAATTCAAATCTCACAGGAAGAGTTGCCGGAAAAGTTCCACTGTTAACAGATAAGAACTTAAGGTCCCGAAAAGAGTTCGCCGTATGTTATAAAAGTTGCAAGGGACTTGAAAGAGTGAAGAAATGGCATAATAACCTTTCGAGGAATGAGACAAAAATAAATTTATTCTCCTCAGATTCTGGACGTAATGTTAGGTAACCAAAAGGAGAAGACTACCTTCCGCGCTCGCTATACAAAGAAACCCGTTAAACACGGAGGTTGAAATGTCATGTATGGAGCCCTATATTTTGTATTAACAACATCATGACAAAATATGGATATAGGAAAATTTTGGAAAATTTCATGCTTCCATTTGCCGAGAAAAACAAGTCCCTTCGATGGCACTTTCAGCAGTGTCTATAAACTTTCATGGGTGTCTGTAAACCTATGGCCCAGTCAATCCCCACATCTTAATGCCATTGAGAACTTGTGCAATGAACTCAAGAAAAAATTAGGCGGTCAGTATTTTACAAACGGGCACCAATTGTGGGGAACAGTTCAAAAAGAGTGGCATTCCATACCTTTGGCAACATGCCAAGTATTGGTATAATCAATACCAAGCCGAATTCAAAAAGTTTTGGGTAATAATGGGGGACACTCAGATTATTAGAGTAAAGAAAATGATAATCTGAGTTTAATAAAAAAAATATTGATAAAAACCATAATTATTGATATTTTAGGAGTACATACTTATTTTCGTTGGCCAATCGCTAGAGTTAACATCTGCACTTTTGCAACTTAATTTTATAATTTCTTTACTTTAAAACCATCAAGTTTTCCAAGTTTGTATCTCTGTAAAAAACTACAACTTAAATACAAAAGAAAATACGAGAATTTAACAAATTGACTTTCTTTAATTCAGCCCAGTTTAAAAAAAAATAAAAAATTGGGAAAAAATATCTTTATTTCTCTACGTAGTCTTCTTTTCGTTCAATACACTTTTCCCAGCGATGTTCAATAGCTTCGATACCCTGTTATAGTGAGAATAGTCGAGATCCTTAAAATAGCCTTCAACCGCAGACGCCCCTCTTTACTGTTGGCAAATCTTTTATCACCGAGCCATATTTTTAAGTTCGAAAAGAGAAAATAATCCGAGGGGCTAAATCTAATGAATAGGGTGCATGAGGAAGCAGTTCGAATTTTAATTCATTGATTTTGGGCATCCCGATGACGGAACTGTGAACTGGTCCATTGTTTCGATGAAACTTTTTGCGGCCGTTTTTTCTTGATTTCATCTTTCAAACGCTGCAATAAGTTCGCATAATACACGCAGTTGATTGTTTTTCCTTTCTGAAGATAATCAATGAAAATTATCCTACTCGCATCCCAAAAAACTGACGCCATGACCTTGGCTGCAGATGAAGCCGCTGGAGGATTCTTTGGAGCCGATTCTCCCCTTTGAGTCCATAGTCCTTTGAGTTGACTGTTCCATTGCCAAGTGTGTGAAGTGATGGACCTATTATAAAAAAAAAATCCACACACCTATTTTTTTTGACCAGTTGTGTGTATACAGGGTGGTCCCATTGGTTGTTTCTTTTTGAATCAAATGTTATTTTCATATTGACAGCTCTTTAGATATACCGACAATTAAGAAACGATTCATGCCCTTTTTCCGACACATTCATGCACTCTGACACTGCATGCACTATGCGAGGCATCCACTTTAATGGAATCGTATTCCATAACTAACGTTTACTCAAATTCTAATAACTTATTGCAAATTGCTTCCTCATTATTAGGCTAACAGCTCCAAGTACGAGTACACCATCTACTTTCTGACTTTCTTTTTCCTCTCCTGTTGTGACCTCCACCTCGTTGGCGGGCTCTTAATACCTAATGTTAATTAAGAAATATCTCTAAAATTAATCTAAAACGCGTTTCTCTACAGTTCATTAAATACGTTTATAAAATCTCTGTCAACACGGAAAACAATTGATTTTTTTTAATTTTATTTTATTTTTCAAAGAAACTTGTACTCGTATTTTGACCACCCTGTATAGCTATATCCATTTGGCATGAAAATGTGCTTCAAGGTTCAAAATCAGATGGTTTAAGAACGTGGAAATATCTGTGGTACTAATCTATTGACATATCGTGGGCTAGGTGTGTATGTAGTCATTATTACAAAAGTTAGGTTTTTTTTTTTTTTTTGAACCAGTGAGTCAAAACTGAACAACGCGTTTCCTTGCTGGTTTGATGTGTCTATTCAAATCCTTCACAAACTGAAAGCGGCACCAGATGGTTTTCTTAAAAGTAATACTATAATGGGGCAATTAATTTAGGTAAATCGACTTGACAATTTACAACAACAAAATACAGCGAAATATTCCTGATGAAGTGCTTATTTAGCGGATTTCCTATGAACTTTCAGCTTTCCTCGATCTGTGGCATGATGCTGTAAATTGGGTAAATACAGCTCTCAGGCATCCCTAGTAGAAAACACTCTGAGTGTAGTTTCAGTTTCTCGGATTCTCCCGAATCTGAGGTCGGAGATTCTAAGTATCTCTTAGTCAGAGCCTTGTTGTACCTTTGCACAATATATATCAGATTCATGTAAAGACCCGTCTTCATCTTTCAGAGCAGATACATTAAGGAGTGCTCTTTTTATATTTGGGCGTCATACTAGTGTAAAGATACCACGTCTTTAAAGTTGCAATTCTCAGCAGTGGCTACATAATAAACACAGCACACTCGACACATGTTGGTATTTACGAAATACCAGTTAATAGAAAAACCGTATTCATAATCAATAGGGTCATAATGTCAACTAATGAAATGTGCATATGAAGTCACGACTGTGTGAAATGATTGCTCATAATGTCAGGATGAGAGTAAGTGGGTTTGTGTTTGATTTGTACGAGTTATACAATTTTTGTGTCCGCAATTCACAGCTGAGTATTGCTCGAAAAATTTGCATTTTCAAAACCCCGTATCTCAAGGCGCATTTATGAATCCACCTACAACACTCATCCGTTTGCTTTTAAATCCTCATCTGTCTTTCATAACTATCTAAAAATCGGAAAATACAATTATTGATAAAATAAAGCTCAACGTTTACTTCGAATCGACAAAATAAATCTTTTTTCTCTGAGTTCAGTCGACTCGCTAGAAATTACCTCTTGCCACCCCTTTCGAATTAAGGAAAAGCAGTATTCCCACATCACCTTTTTACCCTTCCAGTATCCGCTTCAATGTATCAACTTCCTTATTATTTAGGTACGAGTGCATGCTTATCCTGTTCTCCACCGCACAGTTCGTCTTGTTAATTCTGAAATTCTTCTTACATTACATCATGATCCCGTAAGGATTCATTACAGGAATCTCTACATTTCTGCTCTATGTCATATGTATTCAAATTCCTCACTAATACAACGACACCGAATAACTGTACCATAAGCCCGATGTAAATGAGTAGACGTAGAGCAAAATTATTTAAAATTGCAAACAAGAGCCGGAGATGAAAAAATATCCTTATACCGACCGGCAACCTGCTCCACTCGCTCCCACCTCTTGCCCGTATCCTTTTGTAGTACCAGGTCGCAAGCCCAGGTTGGTTACACACGGCTCGCTGGTTTTCCTTTTGTGGAATCCAAACTTCAAAGGATGCTTTCCTTTCTGCTGCCTGCTATCCTGCATCGCCGGTGGTATAATCACCAACACGAACTCCATCAAGATGGTTTCATAAGAAAAGTTCGAATTAAGAGAGAAAAAAAAAAAAAAAAAATTGAAACAGAAAAAAAAGAAAACACCAGCGCGCACACGAAAGAAAACCAAAGAAGAAGTCCTTTTTGCTTAATGTGTATAGGAGAAGAAATATATTTTGTCCTGATTGTAGAGAGAAAGTAAACGAAAGGGCTGCTTTGCATATCCTGATGATGATGATGATGACGAAGAAGAAGAAGAAGATGAAGAAGAAGAAATGAAGAAGGAGGAAAAGTTATAGTAGAAGTAGAAGTAGAAGAAGAGTAACGCACACCATCATAATCAATGAAAGTACTGGATAAACTGTCAGTAGGCGACGAATGAGGGGGAGGTGTTCAAATTCAAAACCCACGGAAAAGTGCAAATGAAAGAGTAAAAGAGTGAAGGAGTAAGACGGAGTTGGGTTAGACAAGAAAAAAGAAGGGGAAAAGGATATGATATTAAGAATTCTTCAAATGCTGCTGGTGGTGTTTTTACCAGAGTCTAAAAAGAAATGAAAGATACAACAGAAAAAAAAACAAGGCGAACGCAAAAGGAAGAAGGACATTTTCATTAAATTTAAATGAGAAAGTTTTCTAAAGGATTTTTTGGCTCCTTTTGGTTTCGAGTTTTTCAAGCCGCTTGCGCTGTGTTTTTGCCTTTTTTTTATTCCTTTTGTTTGCACTCATTTTTATGCAAATGGGGTTAATGGGAGTCGAGCGGGAGGAGCACCGCGATAGGGTAAGATGAAAATTTGTGCTGGTGGAAAAGGGTTTCCTATGACGAAATCTGACGTGTTTTAGGCGAGTTTTTAAAGACCAACAGAATTATGAATCAAGGTTAGTAAACTAACTGATGTGCAAAGTGATCGGGACGAGAAATAAAACCACAGGAACATACTTACATATATACACTGGCGATCACTACGATGCGGCCATACATTTTGCAATTGATTTTCATTCTTTATACCTGTTGGAAATTTTGTACCGGGAAACTGTTACTACCTGTGAACAGGTACATATTTTCTCAACAGGATGTCATAAAATTAAAGGGTAAATATGAAACGACCGTAGGAATTTCCCAAGACCAATCAATGAACTACTCGAAAAGCGTATAAAAAGATGCGCCACGAGGATGAGGCCATTGCGAATATTTCATTGCAGGAGTTCACATCAGCGATATTTTTCAAAGTTTTGTTAAGAATATTTAAAAAAGCGTTGAAAAGAACCTAACTAAATTAGGTTACAAAAAAATGAGTTCCCGAAAAACTTTGACAGCGACAGAAAGAGGAAAAATAGATGCTTTCAATGAGTTAGGACTCTCAGGCGGCTAATTCTACAGCCTGCCTCAAATTCTACTCAACCAGCGACTAAAATAAGGTCCAACAGCGGAGTATCAGCCAGCATAGCAACGGACCGAAGGATAATCCGAAAAAGTGGTACTATACAGAGGAGAAAACTTTAAAGGAAACCTGTTTTGAGGCAAGTACACAAGGAGCATCGAATGAATTTTGCAGGAGAACATATCGCTTGGAGTAGTGAATGGAAACGCGTTGTCTTGTCGGATGAAAAAAAGTTTAACTTTGACGGCCCCGATGGTTACAACTTTTATTTCCATGATCTAAGAAAGGAGGAGCTCATTTTGGCACGACATCACAGCCGTATATCGGGTGTAATGGTATGGGTACCTACTATGGCACAATCGAGTTGGAGTTTTTGCCCATAACAACGAACGGAAACTTAAACAAATGTTGGCTGGTACGGTCATTTCCAAAAGTGAAAAACATTTTCAGACCAATGCCTTGGATATTCTAACAAGACGATGTCCCCATCCATACTTCCAGGGTTGTTAGAAGTTGGATTCAATCAGAAGACGTGGAACTTTTGAGATTCGAAAATGTTTGGGCATGGTTATCTCGTAAAGTGTATGAAAGCGGCAGACAATTTGAAGACAAGGACACTTTAATCGAAGCTATTCGTGATGCCTGGGCCCAAATTTCTCTTAATTATTTAAAAAAAAAAAAAACAGTATGATTCTATTCCAAACCGTCTTATAGAGGGCATATCGAAAAATGGCGGGCATACTCATGATTAATGTAAAAAAACTTAATAAATAAATGTTTTAAAACCATAAAATGTAAACATTTTATTAATTTTTTCCTTCCTTTCGAAGATTTTGCATGTGGCCTCATCCTAGTGGCGCATCTTTTTATACGCTTTTCAAGAAGTTCATTGTTTGCTCTTGGGAAATTCCAACTGTCGTTTCTTATTTACCCTTTAGTTTTATGACTTTCTGTTGGGAAAATATGTACATCTTCACAGGTAGTAAAAGTCTGCTGATACAAAATTTCAAACGGGTATAAAGAGTGAAAATGATTTCAAAATCTATGGCCTCATCCTAGTGATCGCCAGTGTATATTCTTAGTAGGCAAGCATTAAATCAATTGTAGTTTGTCGTAAGCTCTATTCGACACAAGTATAGAGATCAATCGCAACTCGTTGAAACGGAGCACCATCATCGGGGAAAGTCATCATCAAAAGGAGTGACAGAAACCCTTTCCTCTTGTCCGTTTTGAGACATTAGAAATAAAAATACAACCGCTGCGATACATTTTAGTTGGAGAAACTTCTTTTGACCTGCATATGTATATGATTTTACTGTGATACTGAGGAAGTACGCCTTTAAGCAATTGCGTGCTTAATCGCATCTAATCTCTTTCCTAAACTCTTACCGCTGCTTCTTTTTCTTTTTTAATAGTCTTTTCCTTTCGAGAGGAGATTTCTCTCTTCGAACCTGTTCAACCTTTTCAGATTCCTAATCAAGTGAGTGTACTCTGTCCAACCAGTGGTCTAATTTGTTAGAGGATGTCTCCCCGCCACTTTCTTCATTGTTTCAGCAGAATTTACCAAACGTGCCATAGAAAGAGGCGCAACACCTAGATCCGACCCTTATTTGTTCCGTGAATACTTTTTACACATCGTGCAGATTTCGGAATCTCCAGAATCCTTATCCCAGTTTTGGTCGAAAAGATAATGAAAAGCTGGATTGTCGTTGTAATGAGTACTATGTACTATACTATACTATGTACTATATAAAGTTTCTTTTTTTTATACTCGTTCAAGTGGTTAAACGTTGAAGCAGGTATTTTTGGCGTTTACATAGCTTGATGTTTCAGATACTATTATTGTAAATCATGAGTTGACCTGTTGCTACGCCAACCATACCTGCGGTCATTGTGAAGTGTTCGTGTCACGATATATTGTACTCACTTTATTGTGTAATCTACATATAGTAGATCGGTATATAAGTTGAAATCAATATTTATCCCCTCGGAAGTTCAATGTTTTTGACCAGATAGATGTATCGTTAAAGAACTTTATATTATTTTGTGGCTCAGATTTTTTTTCAGTATCTAGACTGTTTCGATACAAGGTTAAAAGAGATGTTCAATACAAAGCGGCAGTCAGCGTCGGGATTTCAAATCGTCGGCATCGGTGATCGCATATTGGATAGCCAAGAATTAAGAGAAAAATTAAGAAATTTATTACACAGAATTCCGCAAGTTGTTCCTTCTTTTTTGATAATTGGTTTTCTCTATTCTCTTTTTTACGACTCATAGAAGTCGTATCAGTCTATCCAGAAAATTGCATATAGAAATAATTTCGGTAAGGTAGATAAATGCAGCTATAGTATATAATTTGACTTCGATATTGGTGTCAAGTGCTCACACTTTCTAAAACTCGATCTGTATTTGTGTAAAGCCAGCCCGTTCTCTGCGAAACATTGCTGGTTGGATCTATATTTGTAAGTTAGTTATTCAAAAGGTTTACTGGTATATAAAACACTATAAGAGGATAACTTTTCCGGTTATCGTATACAGGCTGAAGCAGGTGATGACTTTCTTTAATTCAGCCCAGTTTTCAAAATGTTGATGTACGAGTAGAATCATGCCAGTAAATTTATGAAGTATTCGCAGATTGTAATAAATTGTGGAAATATTCTGTCAGTAATATAGGCACTAAGCTTTTCAACAGAGACTTCTATAACTCTGACAGTTCAACTGATTGAGACTTTTGCTTTGTGCTAAATTAAAAAACTGATTGTAGCAGCCCAAGATATACTCGTAACAAACAAAAGGCATAACGTATGGTTGACAGATTAATGCTAAACGGGCACAGCAGCTATCTGTATAGTTGTATTTTTGCAGTGTAAAATAAACCAAACATACTCACCTTGCGAAATGTGAATTTGACGTGACACTCTAAAAAGCACTTCTCATTCTTATTATTTGCCAGGCAAAGGAAAATAAAAAGAACTTTGACTTGGAATTTTGAAGGAATTCAAATAACTACTGATTCTTCTCCATGAAGGACTCGAAGTGATTTTTGGGAGTTTCTGTCGTTGGATCAATCCTACTGTACTTCCAAAATTGCAATACGTACATATGCACGTAGCGTGTCAAAGGGTCTAAAGGTTACAGATCCTTCATATTTTCTTAATCGCTTACTAAGATGACTTTTGGAAACATAGGTGTGACTCATCATGCTAGCAGTCCTCTATTCAAATTAAGCCCACCTAATATTTTATTCCCGCTTTTATCCAACAAGTGCAGGATTAGTAAGATAAGTTGTCGCGCCATTGGTGCAGTATTTCAAATTACATTGAGTCACTGTGTTTACAAATTAAATACTAAAGAACGAAAAGTGAGAAACTTCTATTCCTTATGCAGACGGGGCTCCTTCTCCTTTGTGATTGAAAAGCCCAGACGAATGCAAACGATGACCACGATGAACAACGCAAAGAAGAATGCAACGGGTAGCAGAGGTTCGGGGAGCATTGTGATGGGAGAAAATTTGAACTGCAGGTTGAAATCGTGAATGTGGAGTTATCTACGAGATTTTTTTGTGAATGTGATCACTGGATGGCCTAACGTCGATATAGTGTAAACTGTGAGACAGACGATTCACCGATTATGGAGTGACTAGCTTAATGCTGGACGAACCCTCCGGGAGAAAGATCTTCACAACGGCTTCATCG
This sequence comes from Volucella bombylans, assembly GCA_949129095.1. Classification (NCBI taxonomy): domain Eukaryota; kingdom Metazoa; phylum Arthropoda; class Insecta; order Diptera; family Syrphidae; genus Volucella; species Volucella bombylans. Next base: position 25,721,101 of record OX422144.1, read on the forward strand.
AGGAAGTTTTCTCCGAAGTTATCTCTTTAACTCAAGCGATGAGACGTTGTAAGCCAAAGTATAGAAGGTCGTTCCTCTACCGAAATTTGGGAAACTTGACCTGAGATCGAGTTCAACTAAATGACGCATGCCCCTCATGTTGGAGGTGGAAATGTTGCTGTTAGTGTCTCGGTAGTATACCCCAGTAGCAGAGGCTGGGCGGATAGTTTTTTAAAAGTAGGCTGCTGGCAGCGGTTGATGTGAAGGACAATTATTGGAAATCGAATCTGTTGCTAATTTACTTCTCCGAATGCTTGAGTACCTTCTTCAATGAGTCCTCGAGTTGAATCACGGGGCTGGAAGTGTTGATACCTTTCTTCGCCAAGTGCTCTATGACAATTTAGTGTGAGGTCTTAATGAGTTGCGACGACAAATCGTTAGTTCCCTCGACATTTTTATGCACAACTTCAGTATCAATAGCTGCATTGGATAGCGCGATTACGGATTGGGGAATTGTGATTACCAATAATAACTTCATGGTTAAGAATTTTCAGCATATACGAGTACAACGGCTAAGGATACCACTTCTCCGAACGTTAAGGGGTAGAATCGGGATTATGAAAAAACAAGACATTTACATACAGAGCATAAATCGTCAGATCCTAAACCCGATTTAGTCTAGAAGAAAATGATGCGTGGACCATCATCTTTTTGAATGTGTAATTTTCTGTGAAGCCTAGCGTTACCTTTTGACTACTCGTACATAGGATTGTCTTTATTTATGCTTTTGGGCTTTGGCTCCGTAGTGGAATGTATTTAGGTAAAGTGTAAAGTTATCTACGCTTGGGAAAAAATCAAACTTGACATTGATTAAAGACTTGTTCGATATTCATTATATGGGATTACTCATGGAAAACTTGATAAGTTTCATATGCGTTTTTATGTAAACGTATTCTCACTCATTTCCGTATTGAATACTGCTTGTAGACTGAGTTTACACACTCTTTTCTATAATTGCGCAACATCGCTGAAAACCCTTGTAAATATATTTTTATGATATATGTTACATATGCCTGTATGATCTATATCTCTACTTGTATCTTCATTGCAATAAATACGCAGTACGAGTATACTCATAAATGTTGTCGCCCAGCTCTTTGTATATGTAGGATCTGGAGAACGCTTAACTACCTTCTCATTTGATTTTCCATTCATTTCGTAAGTTCAAAGATCTTATCCGACCTTACTTTATCGCTTGATGTCTAAGGTAGAGTCTGAAAATGTGTCTACTGCTAAAGACGAGCTCTGTAGAGAAAAGTCCTTCAAAGATGCCTTATACATCCTAAGATGTACTCGTACTTACAAAGCTAAGATACATTTTTGATTGTAGTAGTAATGGTCTTAGGTAGTGACTTTGTAGTACTGCTAATGCAAATGAATGGTGGAAACGCGAAAGCCAAAAAGGGTAGACGAAAAAAAGGAAATAAAAACAACACCACTAAAAATTGTATAAGCTGCCGAAAGCGTGTGCAAGGTAGAAAGAGATAGCGAGTTAGACTCGCTCTCTCGAAGGACGACAACGGGAAATTTATTTAAATTAGGACGATGATTACGCGTTGCCATTCTTTTTTCGGATATAAATAAGGGTGAATGTGGGTGGTGGGTGGTGGTAGTAGCTAGAGGTTGACATCCTGGTGTTGGTATACGTATACACAGTTACAATTTCGCGATTTGAAAGGAGTAAAATCTTCTCAGTGGTGAGAATTCCACGCAACGGTAATAAGAGACAATCAACAAAGAAGTAGAAGCAAAGGGGGTGGCCGGGGAGCAAGGCTTTGATGAGCTCCAAGGGTTGACAATCTTCTTTTTTTTTTGCTGTGTACCTACTGGTTTGTTTTGTTTTTTTTTTTTTTTTTCTTATTTTGGGTCTCCTTCGTTACTCTGCTTAGCTTTGGGCGGCGAAAAATGTTCAAGTATTTGTCTAGATTAGAATTTGAATTTAAAATTTTTCCCTTTAACTCCGTCGATTTTTGTTGTTGGAGTATGGGGAAAAAGCAAGGGTGTGGGCATTATTAATAGGGGTTGTTTTATTAAAAGAAAGTATTGATTTTTTTTCCTCTCCATGCTTTCGCTTGACTCCGCTGACGTTTCATTAATTTTATTTTCTTTTCCCTCCAAACCACTGGGTGGGATTTTCTTTCGCAGAATCTTAGATTTGGATGCAATTAAGGAGGCTATATTCATTACACTTGAAATGTCAGTTTTAACGATAAGTAATCTTAAAAACGTTCCACCTAAGAGGTATGAATGTTTTAAGAGATGCACACTTCAAAATTTGTAGGTATTCTGTTTTTTTCTTGCAGAAAAGTGACTATGAACGCCTAGACTCTTCGAATCTCGACGACACACACATTGGTTCTGTGGATAGGACATTTATCAAAGAAACTGATCACATTCTGTTGCGATATTTTAATGACTTGTTTTTTTTTTTTTGAACAGTTTATTTAAATTAGTACATATATATGTGTAAAGGTTTCCTTCTTTTTATGAACCTTGAGGTAAGCTCATCTTTTTATTCATGTCTAGATATTTGCCTCCTGGACCATATTGACTGTTAATTTGACGAACGGTTTATTCAACGTACTCGTATACATGAAAAAGGAGCATTTATTTTTTGCTTGCTTCATATACATAAGTTACTCGTAGATTAGAACATGCCGGGAAGACGAAAAAAAAACAATTTTTCATTTTTAAAATAACAGTTGTTCTTCAAACTGAACGGGTAAATATGCTGACAAGGTGGCTTGGCGACTTGCAGGTTGTCGTCTTATAATTCGTTGTTATTACCGGTTATTGCTTGATGTGCAGTTCTTTGAACAGATGAATACGACGAATGCATGCCATGTGCCATATCGTGGGAATATATGATACTTCCTTAAATTCGAGTGTCCTTACTCGACACTATATATGAGTAGAGAATTGATACTTGTTTATCTTTTGCTGGTTCGATGTTTTCGGGAACCTGGGGGTGATGCTCAGGTAATTCTGGTGATGTTTTCTCAGAAATGTTTATTATTCTACGGATGGTGGCGTTTTTATTTTTGGTAAGGACTTGCCTTATTATGACGATTGCAATAAGAAGATTTGCTAGGCTGTAGTTAATGATAGCGTATATTTGTCCCTCTTCTGCTAACTTAGCCGTTACAGTTCTTTTACCATTTCGAGGATTAGAAGTTCCTCGTTCCTTCGTCTTGACCGATAAGCTTGACTGGAGGATTGCTTGTAATGGTTTTGAAGAGGGTACCTTTGCTTTTTTTTTATAAGAACTTAAGACTCAAGTGGGTATGTATACACTTAAAGTGCCTGAGCACGTGTTAAGTTTTTTGGAAAATGGGATAGAGAGAGAAAGAAAGATGTTTGGGCTCAGTTGTTATTTCGTTCCATGGGTGGCATCCACTATTTCATGGCAAGACTAAATTCTTAGTGGAGGTTGGCTTGTTGTTGATTTCTAGTCAACTACTCATCATACTTGATTTTCGTTAACTGAAAAAATAAGAGTCCTTTGGGCATGGCTGGGATTCAAACACCCGAACCTTCCGATTTGGAAGCCAGTCCACTACCACTTGAGCCACGGCCACCCACAAGTAGAGCTATGGATAGAGATGCATTATGATACTGTAGAATGAAGGTTCCGGTTAAGTTGACTGTGCTATTATCGACTGTGTTAGATCCGTTGAATAGGTTAAGAAATATGGTCCCAGGATGCATTGTTTCTATGTTTGGAATGGATTGAATGTTGGCCTCGTCGTAATTTGAAGGTCTGCTTTCTAGCAAATTTCAAATACGAGTACAGTCATCGTTTTTTAAGCTTACAATTTGGTTATTTTGACAAATATGTAGTTGCAATATAATATTTTCTCGAATTTTTGTTTTACAATTTTATTATTATATTTTACTGGCTTGACAAGTACTCATTCACAAAGAAAATTTTCTGTTGTAGGTATGCTAATTATGCATATGGTATAAAGAAGTTCTTCTTTTTTAAACAGTATGAGGATCGCAAGCGCGTGCTCATAGCAGTGTAAGATTCTTACTCACTAAAAATACATCCCTTTGATAATGATGTTTAATACCGCAACTAAGTAAAACTTATCTAGCAGGTTCTTCATCACAGTATAAGCTCGTTTGGTTGAAAGATCCTACATACCACTTTGATTTATTCAGAAAATTAAAAATACAAGTTTATTCATCTAAATCTATATTGTCCCCTTCAAAGTAATCCCCATCGACTGCAACACACTTATGCCAGCGCTTGATCCAATCCTCGAAACACTTTTTACATTCGGTTTTCGGTATGTCCATCAGTGCTTCCTGCGATTTTTGCATTACTTCCTCTCGGATGCTCAAACGGTTTTTTAACTCTCGATTGAACAGAAAGAAGTCACAGGGAGCCAAATCAGGTGAATACGGTGGCTGTTAGATGGAATTTGTTGCATTTTTTGTCGAAAATGCGACGGTGCGTTATCATGGTGGAAAATCCACCAGTTTTCTGCCCACATTCTTATCTCTTTCGGCAAATTTCTTCGCGCAAACGTCTCATAACTAATAATACTCTTTGTTTACTGTCTGGCCTTCTGGCAAAAAATTCATGATGCACTACACCGTTGTAATGAGCATTGCTTTCTTTTTTGACTGAAAACGACGTGGTTTTTTTGGTCTCAGCTCATTTGGTGAACGTCATCCACATGGGTGATGTCTGGATTGCGTGTTGTACTCATAAACCCATGTCTCGTCTCCAGTAATGATCCTTTTGATGAATGTGGGATCGGATTCAGCCTCGCAAATCATCTCTTTTGTGACGCACACGGTCTCGTTTTTGCATGAAATTTTGGCACCAAAGATGGCTCTCATTGGTGACAGCAATGAGAGCTAGCGAGTAGACGTACTTTCGGTCTGGTGATTTCTGTAGCAAGTTTTTCTCGTAAACTAAAGTTTCCATTATTTTTGATTTTATTTTTAAAGTGTGTAATAGTGATTAAAAGTGACCTGATTTCATATCAAAGTCCTAAAGCTTTAGATCTGTTTAAGCAAAGACACATAAGCGAGGTGAAACTTTTTACTCCCTTGCATACTATTTTCCTGTTTGTGCCCAATGAGTGGAAAGAAAAAAATCGTCTCCGAACAAAAACAAAAGCAAATGTTTGACTCACTGCGCTCCTTTTCTTCTTCGCCAAGAAATATCATGGATGACAGTTCAGAAATGTGGAAAAAATGGAAGATTCCCTTCAAAAGCACAGTGAGCAAATAATTTCACTTCTATCGTGCAAATTATCCGAGACCGAGACGAAGATTTCCACCAAGATTGAAGCAGAGATGGGAGAAATAAAAAAAACCATTGCCGACTTAAACGCAAGAGTTGCTCTTGTTGAAAGCACAAATGTAAACATAAGTGCTGAAAACACAGCGCTTAAGAGTGAAATAAGTTCTCTTAGTTCTTCGTTGTCGGACGTTAAATCCGTGCTCGTAAAAACTTCCTGTCGCTTAACCACTGAAATAAATAGCCTTAACGAAATACAAGAGGCAAATGAGAACAAAAGCGTTGCGTGCGATGCTGTTATCAATGGTATACCACTTGTACCAGACGAGAACCTGAGAGCCATACTCAATCACCTTTACCTGGCCTTGGAAACAAAACCACCGCTGATAACTAACATCTTTCGAGCACGCCCGACGAACAATTCCAGAAACTCTGCAATCATTATTATCTTAAAGGTACTCGTATCTTTCTTCGAGTTAATTTTTTTCTTTTTTCTCGGTTTATTATTATTATTATTATTTTTTTGTTTGTTTTTGAAATTGGACTCATTATTTTTTGTTTTAAATGGTTGAAAATGGTGATGGTGATAACTCGCTTGGTGCAATGCGTGAAGTTTCGCTACTATCGATGATCAGGGTGCTGGAAAATTTAAGAGAAGGCTTGCGAGTATGCCACATAAATGCCCAAAGCCTATTGCCGAAAATTGACGCGTTTAGACATCTGTTTGAAGGTTCTAAAGTTGATGCAATCTGTGTTTCAGAGACATGGTTCCCTCATCAAGATGAATCAATCCTGCAGCAAAATTGTAACACACTATATAAGCTAAATGGCTATCAGCTTTTCCTTGCAAACAGGAGTTATACCGCTCGTGGTGGCGTTGCCGTGTACGTTAGACAAGGGATTACTTGTGTGTTACGGTGCAAGTCGCCACCCAGTTGTCCTATGGAATACATATTTGTTGACCTGGTAAGCGGTGAAGATAAGCTTCTACTTGGGACCGTCTACAGACCAAACAAATCTGTAGATCTGTTACCACTTATAACCGTATAAGAGGACATCGCTATAAGTTCAACAAATATAGTGTTATGCGGTGATTTAAACAGTAACCTCATTGTTGAAAAGCATCTGACTGATAGTATGAGTACATTCAACCTCTTTCCGGTAAATTCCACTTCCCCCACACACTTTGGTCCAAGTTTTAACACACTGCTAGATGTTTTCTTTGTAAGCAATATGAATAGAGTTCTTTTTTACAACCAGCTTTCTACACCGGCGTTCTCAAAGCACGATCTTATATATCTAACTTTCGATTTTAAAACAACTACCACATTCCAGTTTCGCGATTTTCAAAATATCGATAATCTGGCCTCGAAAACAATATACGTGCAATCGATTGGAACCAAATGTATTACATGACCTCGTCCGATACTCAAGCTGAATTCTTACATTCTAACATAGATTTCCTCTTTGATAGATTTGTACCGCTTAAAACTAAAACCATTACCAATGCATCTAGGCCTTGGTTTACCCATGAAATCAAATTGTTGATAGCTCAAAGGAATGAGGCGTATAAAACATGGAAAAGATTTCGTCTCGAAGAGCACCACAGACGTTTTTGCACCCTTCGTAACAGAGTTGTTAGTAAAATAAGATCGGAGAAAGCTAAGGTATTTAGCGAACGACTCGACCTCTCCTTAAATAGCCGTTGCTTATGGAACAATTTGCGTGATATTGGAGTTGGAAAATCTAAACCCGTTTCTGTGCAGAATATCGATGCAAATGAGCTAAATAAAAAATTCGTCCCATCGATGTTACAATCGGAAGCACAGGTCTGTACACTTAGCAGTGACGGTGAAGCCATAAGTCCAGGTAGTTCTACTGTACAACCATTTGAATTTTCTCGTGTTGACGATAATGATGTGGTCGAGAGTTTTTTATCCGTCAAATCAAACGCTACAGGCACCGATGGCATAAACCCTGTGTTCATTAGGGCAGTTCTGCCTTTAATTTTGCCTTACATTACACACTTGTTCAACACTATTTTGACTACTGGGGAATTCCCTAAGATCTGGAAACTGGCAAAAGTTATTCCTTTACCCAAAGGCTCTGGTGGTGGCGATTTTAGACCGATTTCTATTCTACCATTCCTTTCTAAAGTCATCGAGAGGATAATGCACAAGCAAATAAATACACATTTAAACAGGTTTAATTTACTTGCTTCAAATCAATCCGGGTTTAGACCAAAGCATAGTTGCATAACAGCTCTAATAAAGGTAGTGGATGAAATAAGGCAATCCAATCAGAACATGCTAACTTTTCTTATACTGCTTGATTTCACCAAGGCCTTCGATAGTGTAATTCACAAAGTTCTATTAAGAAAATTACTAAATTCATATCGCTTTTCATCATCAGCTGTCAAGTTGTTATCTTCATACCTAAGTGATCGAATGCAGTCCGTGTTTATTAATGGTAAAATGTCGAACTTGCTGTTATTACTAAAGGGCGTACCACAAGGCTCGATCCTGGGTCCATTGCTGTTCTCTCTTTACATAAATGATCTTACAACCGTAATTGTTCTATCAAAGGGTCACATGTATGCAGATGACGTGCAGCTGCACAAGAGTTGTACTGTTGATTTTATTGTACAATATGTTCAATGTTTGAATGAGGAGCTTAATCGACTTTTGATGTGGTCTAAACTTAATGGCCTAGTACTAAACCCTGAGAAATCAAAGTGCATTGTAATACTGTTTCAGTCCCATCGCTTTACACCAATGAAAACTCGACTTATGCTGGCAAAAACTCTAATTGTCCCAATCCTAGCTTATGGATGCGAAATCTTTTGTCACTGCGACGCAAGTAGCCGGAGGAAACTGAATGTGACTTTTAACAACATGGCTCGATACGTATTCGGTTTGAGACGATTTGATCACATTTCAAGTTTCGCAAGGCGTATTTTTGGCATGTCGTTTAATAATTTCTTAAAATATAGAACTTTGGTCTTGCTACGTCGGATAATTCAATCGCAACAGCCTTCTTATTTATATGAACGATTGGTTTTCACTTCTTCCAATCGCACAAACCTGATTAATAACCAACGCTTCACCTGCCTTTCATCTGAACGTCAGTTTTTCATCAATGTGATTCGTTTATGGAACTCGTTGCCCAGAAACTTGCGCGGAATAAACAACTTTTACACTTTTCAAAGGAGTTTGTCGCTTTACTTTTGCAACCTATAAAACAATACTTTTCTCTTCAAATAGAATAATGTAACATACTAAAGATTTATAATACCTATGATAAAAATTAATAAATTAAAAAAATAATTAAAATAAATCATTAACCAAAATGTCTTGGACGGATCCATAGGCAATGTTCAAGTCCTCCGCTATCTCTCTGATGGTTAATTTGCGGAAACACTTTTCTAATATTTCCAACATTCGCGCACCATTAAATCCGTTTTTTTACACAAAATTTAATACAAGTTCGTTGTTGTAAATTTAAATCCATTTAAATTGTAAAACATCGCCAACACACACAAGGATAGATGTACTCTTGGCTACGTACCTTTTGCAAATGTCAAGCTATGACGCTAAGATTTAGAAGAAATATCGCAATAGATTTACCAGCTTAACAAAAAAACAGAACTCAAATCGGAACAATGAGAGCGCCACACGGTGGTTATTCCGGGATCAAGGTGGTATTCTGCTTTTTTAACGCGGTTTCAATTTATCTTGCTAGGTCTTTGAAGATGGTGCAATAAATTTTGTTCGTACAGAATGTCTAGGACCGAATCTTATGTTTTCTTGCGAAGTTTCTTGCTTCATCTTCGACAGAAGTAACTCCAAGATCACGGTGTAGGTCATTATTTCTTATAAACCATGGTGCTTGTACAATTTCTTTTAGCACTTTATTTTCAAAAGTTTGTAAAATACTAATATTTGTTTTCTTGGTACAACCCCAGAGTAGTATTCCATAAGTCCACACTGGTTATATAAAAACAGCTTGTTTTCTACGCTAAGCTTGGAATATTTACGAAGTAGCCAGTAGATTTCTCTGTATTTAGTTTCTAGTTCTTTACGTTTCTTTTTTACGTGCGTCTTTCATTTGAGCTTTGCATCGAGTGTCATGCCTAAATATTAAGCCTCATTAGGAAACGGAATACAGACTGAGTTTATGTGGATGGGCAGGTGACTTATTTTTCTGTAAGTAAAGTTTACTTGCACAGATTTGGTCTCGTTGATAGCGATTCACTAGATTTTTGTCAAGTCATATATGTACTTTATTTAGAGCGATTTGCAGTTTCGCAAATCCACCGACTTGTGGTATATCTCTTGTATATAAGAGGTGCACCGAGCACACTTCCCTGCGGTACACCGGCCAATATATCTTTAAACTGCGATACTTCATTTCCGTTTCCAACACGAAAAATTCTATTTTCAAGATACTTAGGCAAAGTTTCGATGGCAAAATTTGCAGTAATTTTAAATTTAGACCTTCATGTCAAACCTTGTCAAAGGCTTATGAGATGTCAAACATTTTTGACAGGATCGGAAGGAGAGAAATCGGTCTATACGATTTTTTTTCAATCGGAGGTTTACTTAGTTTAAGCACCATAATTACTTCTGCGACTTTCCATTTGCACGGAACGTATTCTAGCCTTAAAACTGCGTTAATAAGCTTAGTGAGTGCTTTCAAGGGCAGCATTTTAAGGACTTCTCCGGTTATCAGGTCGTACCCGAGAGCTTTTTTCAGTTTTAAGTTCATTATAATATTGCTTAATTCAGCAAAAGTTGCGTTTGCTATTGTAGGTAGAGTTATCAGACAGCCTTTCCGATATACTAGTATAGTGTACTAGTGTCTACCAATAAAGGGATTAAAAGTTTCTTCTAAATAAGAAGAGCTCCGTTTTCTCCTTATCCTCCTTCGCCCATTCGTTGTTATCGATTTTAATTGGTGGCGCTGGGGTTTTGGGCCGTTTAAAGCCTTTAAATGCTTCCAAAGCGAATAATTGGTTTCTTTTGCCGTCAAGTTTTCGACATACGTATTTACTACTCCATTTTTATGGTTTTTTAGAGTCTCCTTGAGCAAATTACAAAGTTTATTTAGACGTCTTTTATCCTGCGGAGCTCGAGTAAATTTCCATTTCTTGTGTGCTTTCCTCTTTTCCCTTACCATTTCTTTTATGTCTTTTATTTTTCGCCGTTTTTTTGTCGTTGATAAGGTGTGTTGTTCGACGCAGCACGTTGAACGATATCTACGAAGGAGCCAACTTCGATTTCAAGTTCAAAACGTTTAATTCCACGTTATCTTCGATTTCTTTCCTGAATCCATTCCAATTTGTATTTCTTCCAGTTAGTCGAAGTCGTTCTTGTTTTTCAACGAGCGTGTCACTCATTGTCAGTACGACTGGAGAATGGTCGGAGGAAAGATCGAAGCTTTCATCAACTTTTATATAATTGTTAGAAATTCCTTTAAATCGAAAAGATCGGGTATTTTCATTGTGTCTGTCGGCTAATAAGTCGGCTTACCCGTCGAATGGAAGTCACAGTTTTGTTCCATACCAGCTTTATAGAGCCCCAGTGTGTTTAGCATTAAAGTCACAGCCAATTATGAAATCAGATCCAAGTGAAAAAAATATATTCTTGATAATATATTTTGTGACCTTGGATCGCGGAGGGAAGTAAATGGCTGAAATGGTGAAGGAATTGCGTTCGGTTTTTACGCGTATGCGTCAAGCACAGGCTCGAGCTCAATTTTTAAATCTTCGTTATGCTAAGTAATTTTAGTTTTCCTTTCTTTACTTTTTCGGGCAAGTTCGTTTTTTATTGTTAACTTTTCGAAAATAAGTTCATATTTACTTTGTTTTGCTGCTCAAGTTTCCCGAGTATAATGGAAAATACTTGAGAACCAGAGTCAATAATTCATCGGTACTTTTCAAATTTAGTTTTGTGGTTTGGGCATGTGTTAGACTGCCCCATAGTTTACGGGTAACGCTTGGCGGTATTTCTTCAGACTTAATGTTTTTAATAACAGAGACATTTGGTTTTTTTTTTTGTTTCTGTTATTCCATCGAGCCTTTGCTTTTTTGGGGGCACACATATTGAGGGTGCTCTCGTCTGTTTTGCTGCTCTTAGGCTACTTCACATCTTCGGAAATTAGCTGCATGTTTCCCTTTACAGTTAACACAGATCGCAGGGGTTTGTCTGCTTACAACACAATCCTTTGAAATATGAGTTTCTGCGCATTTGACGCAACGCGGTTCTCTTTGGCAATACGCTTGCGTGTGGTTAATTCTCTGGCAACGTTTGCACTGCGGAATTAATTTTGTGTTTTTACGCAAATGCTCAATTTTCATGACGATATTGAGGAAGGTCACGTTTTAACGTTACTTTTTTCCCTTCTAATTTCTTTTTATCACGCTTTTCAATGTTTACTGCGTCAACGATTTTAAATCGCTTGAGTCTCAGGAACTGTTTCTATTTTGTCGTTTTTTCCAACTTATCTATTGTCACTTCTCGTTGAGTGATCATTTTGGGAGACGAACGGACTTTTCGTTTTTTGCCAGCACGTTTTTGTAAAATCCAATCGGTTTCGTGTCCTAACTCTTCTTCGTCTGTTACGTGATTTTTTTTGTCCGACTCAACAGATACTTTTTTGTTTTCGGTGGCAACGTCATATATCTTGTCTTTAGCTTTGAGTTTTTCCAACCCTTTTCTAAGCTCTTCGCAGATCGTTTCCATTTTGGTTAACCTGGATCTTTTTATTTCCTTTGTATGAGAATCCATCGAGCCGACCTCTAAAGAGCTAAAGAGGGTGGATTTTCCAGCGAAAATGGTCTGTCACCTGGGGTATTATTACCTTTTGTTTTGTTCATTGCATTTTTTTGTATACTCCACGCGCTCGGTATACAGAGGGTGGATTTTAGTCGCCTCTTACAAACAGGCGTGCCTACCTCGGGTATATTCTAACCCCTACCCGAAGGTTGGAATAAAAAAGTGTTCCTACCTAAGTTCGAAGCTATTTTTACGCTTGCAAATTCGAGTGCTTCTTCTAAATGGACAAATGGAATATTAGGTTAGGTTAGGTTAGGTAAGAGTGGCTGTTGGAGATACCAACCCACTTAGGCCTATTGGCCCATTGTAATGCCACGTGGATCTATGATCTTCTTACTACTGGAACCAGTTTGAGCTTATAATAAAGCGTAGGAGACTGTTAACGTCTATTTTTTCTAGATCGTTTAGGTCGTTGTAGAAGAAAGCTCCTAGATGAAGCTTCCTTCTCTGAGAGAGAGCTGGGCATGTGCAGAGTAGGTGGGGGATTGTCTCCTCCTCTTCCTCGTCCATGCAGCTTCTACAGAAATCATTTGTAAAAGCGCCAAGCCTTCTTGCGTGCTTGCCTATGAGGCAGTGTCCAGTAATGACACCAATTATGGTGCTGAGATGTTTCCTATCTAAAAGGATCAGACACTTAGATCGACTCAGATCCAGCCTTGGCCAGATCTGTTTGGTCGCTAGACATGTTTGTCCAGAAGTCCACCTAAGGTCTGTTCTTTTATTGGCATCTAGCTTTAGTGTTAGTTTGCACGTAGCGATTGGTATACCTATACTACCTTTGTCCGGTAGGATAGGTAGAGTGGTTTCAATTTTGGCGAGTTCATCGGCTCTGCAGTTCTCTGGAATGTCTCTGTGGCCCGGCACCCAACAAAGGTGAATATTGAACTGCTCTGCCATCTCCATAAGAGATGATCGGCATTCAAAGGCAGTTTTAGAATATAATGAGACCGAGTCCAGGGACTTGATGGCGGCCTGACTATCCGAAAATATGCGGATATCCTTTGCAGATATCACGTTTTTCTTCAGCCAGGACAGAGCTTCTTTAATCGCCAAAATTTCCGCCTGGAACACGCTACAGTGATTTGGAAGGCGGAAAGAGAGGCTTAGATTTAGCTTATCTGAGAAAACACCGCCACCAACTCCGCTGTCGGTTTTAGATCCATCTGTGTAGAGATGGATTGACTTGTCCTCCATGAGTCCTCCATGAAAGCATCCTCCTCCCAGAATGATCTAGAGGGGAAGCTTACATGGAAGTTTTTGTCAAACCAAAGTTCAGGTAATCGATGTTCTCTGTGAGGATTCGTAATGTATTAAGAATATTGGCGTGGTCAAATGAATTATTTGTCCACTGTTTAGTCGCTTTAAGGCGAATAGCTGCAGTCGCAGCTACTTGCTTGCTAAAAATGTCGAGGGGTGTCAAGTGAAGCAGAATATCTAATGCCGCAGAGGGGGTAGACCGCAAGGCTCCGCTTGTGCATAGACATGCTGTTCTTTGGACTCTGCTTAGTTTAATGCGGTTGACTGCATTCTCCAAGGCCGTCCACCAGACAAGCACCCCGTGAGTAAGTATCGGTCTTATGACCGAGATGTATAGCCAGTGGGTTAAATGGAATATTACTTTCATCGGATTTTTCTTTTACAATTAGTTCAGAATTTGACAGAATGAAAGAGTTTCTAATTTTACACTTTGCCCATAATAAGGCATACTCTATATTTATTACTTCATTAATTTTCATTCATTACTTTAATGAGTTGTATGACCTCGTTTGTAATGTTTGTAAGCTTATCTATTCTCGTTGTGTGCAGTTTGTTTATATGGAAGTCATCATGGTGGGGGCTTCCAGCAACCCACTTCCAAGCGCTTCCAATAAAGTTTAAAGATCTCGCTTATCTTGTCTTCTGTTTTAGGGTATTTAGGTGGTTTTGGATTTAGGAAATTTGGAAGGATAGAATAGGTAGCTGGGAGTTATTTTTATTGGGATAATTTCCTATTCGATTTCCTATATTTTCGATTGTTTTCTCGTAGGAGTTTAAATCTGTTATGTGGACTAATTTGAATTTACAACTTTGGAGTTTCGCTGTCTCAATGTTTAACGAAACGATTTTGGAATTTGAATAGTCCACGATTTGGATTTCGACAAGACTTGTGGCAAGAAAGAATCTGAAATAGATCACTAATTCCTAATATTATTTCTATGGATAATTTTGCAGTTTGGGGCGGTGGCTGCTGGAAGGATGGTGATTCGAGTAAGGAAAGTATCGGGGGCGGATCAGATTATCAGGATTTTCTATTTTTGTACTGAATTCAAGAAAGGTAGATTTTTTTCCCTGGTAAATTTAGTAAGAGAATCGTTTTCTGATGTCACAAATAGTTAGAAAGCATAGTACAATTTTTGCAGGCGGGAGAAAAGATTATGATGCTTACGCACTAAATTCATTAGTTTGATTCTCTTAAATTTTAAAATTGTATGTCGTATATATATATTTTATATTTTTCTCAATCGATTAGAAACTATTTTTCTTTTATTATCTATTGAGGTTTACCACGTATAATAAAATTATTAATTTGCTTCAGAATATTAGACACTACGTTTTTATCTTTTTGTCTTTTGATTTTTCTTGAAAGCAATAACACGTAATTCTTACCAAATATCAATTATGTTTCCTCAATTTTATTCACTTATTTCTCTTAAATTACTGTTGTGTACGAACTACGTTTCTTTTTCTCCTTAACCAATTATTTAAGATACATAATAAAATAATTCATATCCTGAGCGTCTGGTAGCGTACACTGCCTCCTTTTCGCCTGCTTTTTTTTCATACCGTTCTGAGGTTTTGAGTTGGATCGCACTTCACCCGATGTTCTTGGTACACTTTTTTTCCGGTTACGGAAATTAACTGCTAATGCTGATTTTTGACGAATTTTTCCTTTAATCGCGCACTCACTATTTATGGTAATACTTAACGATTTATTTATTAATTTTGCTCGGGCGCCAGTTAGATTAGAACACTTGTGAAAGACAAAAAAAAAAAACAATTTTGAGTTTTTAAAAGGACAGTTGTCGGGTTTATTTAAATCTGCTTTCACAACTGAACTTACTTAAAACAAAATAATACATTTAAAATTAAAATTAAAAAACTCATATGTCATGCGAGCGGTTACCCGAATGCATGACATGTGCCATATCGTGCGAATATACTTTGGAGCATGTTTAGGTTGAATCAATATTTTGGGTGTTAAAATACAATTTACAATTTACAATTTAATTTTATTGAGACATAACAAAATTTCGATCATTTAGGTTTTGTATTCACAAAGAATATAAATGTGGCCGACTTTAGTAAGTATGTCTGGCTATTTGAAACTGAACAAAATGTATCTTTTACATTTACATGAGCAATCAGAATGTACAATTCTACACTTAATTTCGATATTTATTAGTATATGCTTGCTCCCGACATATATTCTCAGTGCTGCTCTTTTTGGCATAACTATACAAAATAAAACATAAAACAACTTAAACTAAAAAAAACAAATACTGGGTTTTACAGTTTCCAAACGAAAGAGATTGGATACTGTTCAATATCAGAGACCGGAGTCCATGAAACATTGAGTGGTTGGTTAACCTCTTAAATTACATGGACATGCTTTCTCGTAAAAGGGAACGACTAAACCTCCATTTGCATCAGGTCTTAATAGCTGTAACGATGTGGAATGTAAGAGATTAAACGGCGAAAGATAGTAATGATCGTTCACACAGCTGTCAATATTGGAGTCTAACAAGGTTCTCACAAGTGGGTTGGGATGCTCTTTTATTCGATACAATTTCTTGAGTAGAAGTTCTGCTTGATAAATCATAAGGGGGGTCATTCTCGTTGTCTCGCAGAGCGTTTGATTAGAGAACCACTTTTTATCCGGTTTTCTAAATTTACCACAGCAAAAGCGTAATATTTTTCTTTCAAAGCACTCCATTTCCTTGGCAACTGTGGGTGAAATTGTAAACCAAGATGCAAAACCGTAGGTCAGAATTGGCCTAATGAGCGTTTTATATATCAATATCTTCGTATTTTGCGAGAGTTGTTTTGAATTTAGTAGAGGTTTGTTAAACAAAAGTCTATTTTGAAAATGAATACCTAGATATTTAGTTTCAACTCGTAGTGGAATGGGACTTCCATTAATTTGAAGTTTTAACAGTTTGCTTTCCTTGACTGCAAGATAGTGACCTTTTCCACTAGCATTTCTAAAACATGTTAAACCGCTTTTATGGGTATTTATCTTTAGTCCCCAATTCTCTAGATAATTTTGTAAGATATTTATTTTATCCTTAATCTTTTTAAGGGCATCGATTGGTCTTATTCCACTGGCCAATATTGTGGTGTCGTCGGCGTAGAGAATAGCGCCAGGATCTTCTATGATAGGGTGCTTAAAAGGAAAGTCGTTGAGGAATATATTAAA
Organism: Volucella bombylans; assembly: GCA_949129095.1. Classification (NCBI taxonomy): domain Eukaryota; kingdom Metazoa; phylum Arthropoda; class Insecta; order Diptera; family Syrphidae; genus Volucella; species Volucella bombylans. The sequence continues at coordinate 25,737,689 of OX422144.1, forward strand.
ATGTACCACAGATCCTTGTGGTACACCTGAACGCACATTAAAATATTCCGATTGCTCAGTGCCGATGACGATATAAGTGGTTCTGTTTTGAAGGAAACTATAAATTAATCGTGTTGTCCACGTCGGGCACCCTAGCCTAATGATTTTGAATAACAGTCCCTTCTGCCAAATCGAGTCAAAAGCTCTTTCAAAGTCAAGGTCCAAACTCACTGTGCATTTTTTGTTCCTTAGGTTTTGAACAATTTTGTCGTGCAAGCTAATGGATGCATGTTCGGTTGAGTGACCTTTTTTAAAACCGAATTGGTTGTTTGTGATTACATTTGATGCATCGAAAAACCTATTTAATCCGTGCGCCAGTACTCTTTCGAAAAGTTTTCCCACGTTTGATAGCAATGAAATGGGCCGAAAATCTTTGACTTCTTTAGCGGATTTTTTTTTGCTATTGGTAAAAGCTTGGCCACTTTCCAGGTATCTGGAATTTATACAGTGGTTAAACAAAAGCGAGAGAAAATGGTCGAGCGAATAAGGACATTTTCGCAGGATAAAGTTAGAAATGTTATCTATACCTTCAGATTTTTTATTGTTTAAAGCAAGCCTAAACTGATTAACTTCATTTGGGGTGGTAAATATTGGTGAATTGGAATTACGAGCATCATTTTCGGTGGAAAATGATGTATACGAACGGTTCAGGTGAGTTTGGCAGAACTGGCTTATTGTTGATGATATTTCACCTTCCAAATTTGGATCAAGCGTAGGCCTATTTTCAATATATATTTCTGAATAGAATTCTTTGAACGCATTTAACTTAGCTTGTGTATCTGCTAACTGTTGACCGTTATGAAAAAGTATGTCTCTAGAGGTATTTGTTCCAAAGTACTTCCTTCCTGTAATCCAATCAATTTCTATAAAAGCTTGCGGGGATGGACGAATTTTCGTAAGCCTTGGCTTGAAGCAATTATTTAAATCAATCCTTACTCGTTCTTTAATTATCTTACTAAGACACTGGATTTTGGAATGAAATATTCTCTTCAGTTGTCTAAGCCAAGTGTTTCTGAGTTTAATTAATTTTTTTGTGAGATCGGAGATGTTATTGTATCTTAGCTTTTTAGTGTTATGGACTTCGGAGTTTGCCACTATACAGAGGTTTATTTGCTCATTCATTTGGGTAATTATTGCATCTATTTCAAGATTCGATACAATTCTGTTGGTTGGGATATAGAGCTGCGAAAGACGGTTATGAAGACTTGATCTAAAGATTTCCCAATCGGTGTTTTTGAAGCTTATGTGATATGAGGGTGGTAACATGAGCGGGAAAAAGTTTGTGAGTTGGACCTCCAATTCTATTCCATAATGATCCGAAATTGTAGGAAATGTTGTACAAACAGCCAGATTTGCATTTCTTGCTGAATTCAGAGTAGCAGAGATAAGAAAAAAGTCAAGAACTGAAGAAGATCTTGGAAATGTGGGACTGTTGGGAGATACCAAATCCAAATCCATGAATGGTGCGCTATAAAACCAGTTGTAAAAAAGGTTTCCATTTCAATTCAAAGTGCTGTCCCCCCATGATGTGTGTCGTGAGTTGAAGTCTCCCCCGATAATCACTGCTTCATATGTATTAATTAAATTATAAAGCCTTTCGAGCTCATTTTTTAAAAGTTGACTAGCATTAGAAGGAATATATATACTTCCTAAAACTAGACGATAAGGTAAATTGGCAGCGTCTTGTGAGGTTAAGGATACCAGGCAGACTGAAAACAAATTACTTTGGAAAGGAATCGGGTCATATTTATACCGTTGATCCAATATAATAGCTGTACCCCTACCAGAGTTTCCCGATATGAAGTTATAGCCTTCGAATTGTGGATTATGTCTGCTGTTTAATCTAGTTTCAGAAAGGAAACATATTTGAGGCTTTTTATTTTTTATAATATCAGACACTGCCAGCCTTCTTTCATGAGAGATTATTGAATTAATATTCATCGATATTATTTTAAGTTTATTTACTTCTATCATTGTTAAACTATTATTGAGGCAAAAAATTCAAGGTAAGCAAACATTTTTTCCTCCTTGGTTTGTAGTTGTTGGTATGCAGGCCAAAATTGCCTAATCTTTATTAATAACTCTTTGAATGAAATATTAACTAGATTTTGCGCTTCGTTAAGAAATTTATTGAGGTCACTCGTAAAACAGTTTGAGTTATTTGTAGCGGCGGCTGTTGTTTTGCCTATAAAGGGTTAATTTGTTGTAGATACAATTTTTTGATTGTTGTGAACATCCTTAACTGCCGATTTTGCTCTTTCTGCGTAAGATACACCAGGGTTAACAAGACTACTAATTTGAAGTTCTATTTCTTTTTGTTTTATGTAAGAAAATGTTTTTGCTCTTTGAGTTAAAGACTGTTTTTTTTCTTTGTATTTAGTGTATGAAGGGCAACCACTGTAGCTGGCTGCATGACCAGTGGAATTGCAGTTAATGCATTTTGGTTGAGGTACAGGCTGGTTTCCCTCCTTAAGAGATTTAGCTAAATTGATGCATATGGTAGAATCATGAGATTCACCACATCGACTGTTATATGCACAGCATTCACCGGAATGCCCAAAACGCTGACAACGATAGCATCTAATAACCGTTCGGTTATGTTTTTTTTCCCAGTAGATACGTTGATAGAGCAAATATCTAATATTTATAAGATTTTTAATAGACTCCCCTATCTCCAGTTGTACCAAAAATATATTCAACTTCATATTAAGTTCCTTTGTTTTAAAAGTAGTAAATGGAACTATTTTACTTATTTTGACATTAGGAACCACTGCCTGCAACGCTTGTTTAATGGTTTCACAGGGTGTGTCAGCATCAAGACCTTTCAACAGAATAGAAGACTTTTTCGTTTCCTTTGGAGAGAAAGAGTATGCGCCTATACCCGTACCGCGTAGTCGATCGATTATCATTTTATGTACATACACTAGCATTGCTGACATAGACTCTGGTTTTCTGATAGCCCATGTTTACAAACTTATATGCTAAATCATTTACTTTACATTCTCTTGATGCCAGAACTATAACCTCACTAATAAGGTCACAGCTCGCACCAAATATATAAATAGGAGGACAGTAAGAAATTTTGTTAACATTTGATGGCCTACTGCTATAATTATTTTTATTGGATCCACTCTGATTAGGAGCACTTCTTGAGTTTGTATTCCATTCCCGTGTTACTGCAAAACCGGTTTCCATTGACTCGCTCTCTGCTAGAGGTGAAAAGGGGTTGTTGGTTAAGATAGCATGCTTAGCTGAGCGAATTGATGTATCGTCTGCGAAATTTCTCTTCCTTTTCTTAATATTGGATTGAAAATGACTAGCTGATCGCTTCAAGTTGCTAATGACTGATGACTCGTTGTATTCGCTGGCACAATTCGCCTTTGTGTTACCAGAAATGTTGATTGACGTCATGGCTTTATTGGTCAACAAATCATTTTTTTTACTGTCTCGCTGATTGATTTTTGAGTCACATGTATTAGCTTGGACTACATTCGAACACTTGCTAATGTTTGATGTGAGCATATACTCTTCAAAATAACTAGGCACTACACTAGGTTTTTCGTAATTATTTTCGATTATAAAGAGTCACTGTCTCGAAGAAATTTGTCGCACGAACTTATTATTCCTTCGTTGCCTCGAAACACGTCACACGACACTCGGTGTTAACATATAGCCTAGTCGATCGTGTTCATATAATAGGTATTTCATTTTCATCCTTTTATTTTGTATTTTATGGACAATTTTTAAGTGATAGTACGTCTGTATGTATGAGTAGTATGATAGGGTATTTATACAATAATTTGGATGGACAGGAATAACTTTCAGACCGTACTGTAATTTTTGACAATTCTTAGATATCTATTGATAGTATTATTTGACAAATCATTATCCACAAATCATAGACCTTCACCAGAAGAATCCTTACGTATCATTCAAACTTAAGTTGAAAAACTGTTTTCAATTCGCTAAACGGCGCGAAATGTACGTTGTTTCCTTGATCCTCTTAATCGACCAACTGAGCTTGCTATTCTATATTTAGATATATTGTAGCAGAAGATCTGGAATTGTCAATTAATCATCCATTGCAAGTGTTCAGCATATTTCCGCCCACTAAAAATTTCGCGGTCTACATCCGTATAAAATCCAGCTAGTGCAGGAATTAAGGACACGAGATAACGACTTGCAATTGAGCTCTTAAGCAGTTTGACGTCGACCCTTATATTTATTTAGTGTTAAATATTACGCTTTCTTTGTAATTTTCAGTTAAACTTTTGGATGTAATCAGATGTAAACGTTCCTTTAAGGATTGTTAATACAATATTATTCATGCATTCGCTACGATATGTCATTATTTAATTTACTTTATTCTTCCCTTTTACTTTTGACCGGCTGAAGTGTTAAGTATTCCTTTTTACTGGCTGTTCTCATAAAAAATTCAAATTTATTTAATCTTGAATGTAAAGTTATAAAGTGTTTTTTTTTATATGAAGTAATTTTATTTCTTATCGGAACTTTTAGCGACAGGGCTCACTTCTGAAGTAGGACAAATCCAGAAGATACTCATGAGACTAATAAAGTTCACTATTTGGATCGTCGGTCCTTATTTTGCTTTTAAATGTAGCTGGATCCCGTGTTACTGTCAGTGTAGAGGACATTGAATCGGACGATATGTGATTCTAGAATGATGGCGCTACGTGGCATACTGCCCAATAAACCATTGACGATTTTTGATTTGAAATTGGGTTGATTATTTCTTGTGGGGCTTTGTAAAGCCTTTGTTTTGCGGCCCGGATCAATCCCGGACAGATTTATTAAGCTTATTGCAAGCATATACGAGTACATACTTAAAAGTTACATTTTTACTTAAAAATTAAAGGGTGGGAGCGGTTAAAGAAAGTTAGGACGTGAATCATAGGTGGAAATAAGTATATTCTTGAGGGAGAGTTTGCTGAGATGATACTCGAAGAGAGGCAGAATATCGTTAACTTCGCGAAGCATCCTAGACATTGGCTCCAGGTGGTGTCCGTAATTCGTTCTGTAAAGATTAAGCCGGAAAAATGGCACAGACCTAAGATTGCGGGGATTGATGTTAAAAGAAATAATTTGAAGTAAGGAAGGACAGTCGATATTACCTACTAAAATTTGATGAATAAAGAGAATGTCGGCAACTTTTCGGCGTATAGAAAGGGGTTGTAAATTTATAAGTTTCAGCCGGTCAGTGTAAGGTGGTAAGTTTTGGCTATCATCCCAGGGAAGACCACGTAAAGCAAAGCGTAAAAACCTGCGTTGAACAGCTTCTATCCGGAGGATGTGAGTTCTGTAGTGGAGTGACCAAACTTGACTTGCATATTCAAGAAGAGGCCTAACAAAGGTTATGTAAAGAGATTTGGTAACATAAGGAAAACTCCTTAAACCAGCGCTTGATGAAGCCAAGGGCAGAGTTGGCTTTTTTTATCATATTATCAATGTGAGAACGGAAATTGAGTTCCTTATTGCAGATAACACCTAAATCACGCAACTCATTCACTAAGGGAACTGGCAGTTTAGGGATCAGATAGCAACGAGGTGAAGTAGGGGGCCGTTTACGGGTATAAGTAAACGTTATGCTCAAGAAAATTCTTCTGACACCAAGTACAAAATCTGTCTAGATCTTGCTGCAGAAGTAGGCTGTCTGAGGAAGATGATATATACGAGTATATCTAAATATTCTCATATAATCTGCGTAAACAGATATGTATGAATTTTTAATGATACAAGCAACATCATTAATGGTCAGAATAAATAGTAAGAGATCAAGGTGACTGCCTTGAGGGACACCAGAGGAGGCTTTAATTGGGTCAGAAACCATGGAACTAAATGGAACATAGTAAAGTCGTTCATTTAAATAGGATTGAACCCAAGTTATAAAGTTTATTTGGAAACCAAGATCCTTTAATTTTAGAAGGATTATATCATGAGAAATTCTATCAAAGGCTTTGCTGAAATCGGCGGCAAACACATCAACTGATGGTCGTAGATCTGCTTTGAAAAATTCGTGCTGGTTTAGGGAAACAATAGATTTACAATGGAAAAGCATAATGTCATCTCAAAAAGCTTAGGCATGCAAGACAACTTAGCAATCGGTCGATAGTTGGAAATATCGTCTTTTCTACCTTTTTTATGTAGGGGAATAATAAACGACCTTTTCCAGGTTGAGGGAAATAATCCCTGGGTGATAGAAAGCTGTAAGAGATTGGGCTAGGTGCATTTGACATTTCTTTAAAAATATAGCGGGAAGATCATCAGGGCCAGCAGAATAATCATCTTTGAGTTTTATTATTTTATCTCTAACTTGCTCTAAAGTTATAGACACTGATTCCAAAGTTGTTTGTGGGCAGCTGTTTAAGTAGGAAAAGTAACAATGGCTCTTGGGAATGGATGGCGAACGCTTGGCCAAAAAAAATTGCGAAGAGATTTGTAATAATTTGGGGATCGCCCGAGGATCTATCAAGAAAATTTAGAGATGATGGATAGTTATTCGATTTGCTTTTAGTTTTGATGAACTGGAAGAATCTTTTGGGGTCGGAAATGAGTGTGTGGTCCATTCGGTTTAAATAATCGTCATAGAGGGTTTGGCAAAGTACAGAGAAATTTATTTGGGCAGACTGGTAGTAGAAGAAATCGGTGTCGGAACGCGATTTTAATTAAGTATACCAGAGCTTCTTTCTCTTGTTACGAAGAGATCGCAGCGCAGCTCTTTATTATATCAGGGTGGTGACGATGAGGGATTCCTTTTGGATAAAAAAGGCACAGATTGGGAGACACATTTTAAATTTCGGTATAAGCATCGTTAACCGTAAGGTTAGGGTTATCCTAGAAAAAGTTAAAATTTACCATACCCAGGAGGTTGTTCAGTTTGGCGTAGTTAGCCCTATGAAAATTAAAACTGTAAAAATATTCATAGGAAACGGGATTAAAACCATTATCATATGTCAGTGTCAGAGAAAGGAGTGTGTGGTAACTATCCAACTTAGAAAGCAGATGTTTACTTTTTAAAACGACGCAATTATCTGTATCAGTGGCGAACACTAGGTCGAGTTTTGTGCCGTTAACACCACTTAATTGATATAGGCCACAGTCAGTTAGGCAGTCGATGAAAAGATTTTCTTTATCAGAGGTAGGATTTGTTGCAGTATAGTAGGGACTGGTCAGTCTGAGCCTATAGAAGCTTAGGTAGACTAAAATCACATAAAAACATAACAACGTCATTAGGATCAGCAGCATTAAAAATGCAGTTCATTGCATCAACAGCTAGCTGGTAACCTTGAATTGGTTGAGAGGGGCGAATATAGCAGCAACAAGTATATAGGTTGCGTTTGCAAATATGAATTATAGCGCAAACGAATTCAAAGGATGCAGTGGACGATTTTTAAAGGATCTAGACTCGAGACGAGAGTGTATAGATAGAAGTGCACCACGGCCATATAAATTCTCCTCTTTATCTAGACCATCGTCACGATGTAAATCGAAGTCTTGGGAAATAATTCATTATTCTAAATATCAAGTGTGAGATTGGTTTCTGTGAGGGCAAAGATGTCGTAGGGCAGAATCTGCGAATTAAGATATATAGCAGAAATCTTAGTTCGTAATCCTCTTACGTTTTGATAATACAGGGACAGATATTTTGGAGGCTTCGGCAAAGAACTGAATGTTGGGTTAGGAGCGATGGTAGTTTTTAAACTAGACCGTGTTCTCTGGAGGTGTAGTATGCGTTTGGAGCTATCATGAGACCCAAAAAGAGAGAGATCCTTAGCCACGTCATCAGGAGTCATATCTAATTGGTCATGAAAACGTATAAAAAGTAGCCACAGATCATTATGATCATTATGATGTATGCTCATAAACTGCAAACTATTCAATCGTGGGGAGGACATATTCAGCTCGTTATTTGGGAGATAGAATAGCCCAAAATCGCGCCGAACACCATACTTGAAAGAATTGCGCGGAACTCACAAGTGGACACAGGGTGGTTTAAGCTCCAGTAATGTGCCCTTATGTGATTGGCAATATCATGCAAGATATTTTAAGTATTCTCATCATAATTCTTAGGAAAAATTTGAGCTCACCACCAAACTCAACCCTTTGGATTAACACAGCGATATTACGGCGACTGGATCTCAGAAAAAAAAAATAACATATGTAACTTAACTTAACAGGGTACAAATAACAGCAAGTACAACGAAGACAGAACCGGAACTTTCGACGATTATTCTTTATATTTCACCTACATATTGAAAAAAAGGCAACACAGCGCGATCGGACTCAAATAGTGTTGGAATGCTACAGTTATAATAGTTTTTTAGGTTCATAGCCGTGAGAACTCGAACAGACTTCAATAAATTACATTACGCTTCCTCCCAATAATCGCCAAAAGGACACAATGGTATTTTTTTTTTTTTTTTAAGGAAGTAAAAGATCTTTTGTACCGCAAAATCAGTTCTGTGAAGACAAGAGAAACTCAACTCTTTTGATGAAATTGAGAATCTCTCTGGTGGAGATTTTAAAAATTTCCCCAGGGATTAAAATTTCTCTAAGTAAGTGTCGTCTCCTTAAGGGAAATAGAGCCATGCATTCACATAAAATGTGTTCCCCAGTTTTGTCGTGGTCCATCAAAGACCTATTTTTTGTAGATGATATCGAAGTTGGCAGTGTCCGGTTAGAAATCCAACCAGTCTTCTGATATCATCCTTTTGAATTGTAGGGACTCTTTTGATTTTTTGTGAAAGGGTTGATGGTTCTTTTAGTCTGTCAAAGCCGTGGTATGATTTCCCAATGAGATATATACATTTTGTTCTTCCACCTCTTTATTTCTTGATTGCTGAATTTGAGGTATAACAGAACAGCTCAGGGCCGATAAAAAAATCGGCCGAACTGCTTCTAGCCAATTCGTCGGCTTTTTTTATTTTCGCCAATACCTATATGACCAGGCACCCACCAAAATTTCACCTTGTTCTTATGGAGAGATGTTGTAATGTATTAAAGTAGTGTATGGCTGATTTGGAGTCATGAAATTACAGCTTAATGCTTTAATAGCTGATTGGATGGGATTTGCGCACACGTGAATGGCATGTATTTCCGCCTTAAATACACTGGAACTTTTTCCCATTGGTTGCGAAGTTTTGGTGTTTGGAACAAAAATACAGTACCCACCCCGGTGTCCATCTTCGATCCATCCGTATCCCACTTGATACCTTTAATGTTTAAAGTGGAGATTTTGTAGTCCATGCTTCTATCTGCAGTCTGCATCTTATAGCAAACGTCTTTAGGGTATTTACCCTTTACTATTATGACTAAGTCGTCAGTATATCCTATTGTTTGATAGTACAGATTATTAAGTTTTACTAAGTGATCACAAGAACAGTGAGAGAAATCCTCCTTGTGGGCAACCTTTGACATCTGCTACAGAGATTTTAGTCTCACTGGAAAATGTGGAGATTTTCCGGCTTACGAACATCGCTCTAACCCAATGGTTAGTGGGATGGTCAACTCCCTTTTTGGAAATGGCTTCCGAAATGGATTCATATCCGGTATTATCAAAGTCATCTTCTAGATATTGAAGATATTGCCATCCCCTTTTGTCGGTAGGCCTCTTTCATCTGTTACCAGATTTAATAGAGCGCCTTCCGTGGATCTTTCTTCCCTGTATACGTATTGGTGAGGGTGCAGAGGTTAGTTTCTGATGAGAAGGTCTCTGATGTGTAAGTTGATAAGTGTCTCCATGGTTTTCTGAGCAAAAATGATGTAAGACATATGAGTCGATAGGATTTAGGTAGTTCATTAGTTTTATCTGGTTTGGAGAAAAAACTACGTTCACCTCCCTTCAGGCTTGTAGGATGTATCTTCATTTAAAGCTATACCTAAATAAGGCGGTTAGAGCGGGAAGAGTCTGGACCAGACATAAGTGATGGGAAGATTCCGTCTGATCCAGATGCCTTATATGGTTTAAATAAGTTCATGGTTCATTTAACTTTGTCTGTACAGAACACATTTCCAGATAGGCTGTTAATTCTGTTGTTGTAGAATAACCTTTTGGCTTCAGAATTGGCATTATTGTTGTTTAAACGAGTCGAGACTTGGAAATGAACCTTAAGTAGTATTTTTAGAGTTTCTTCTCGACTAGCTGTGAAAGTACCATCTCCAGACCTATGCTATTTGAAGAGTCTTTGGATATAGCTTTTTGGGGACACGAGATCTCTGGCAATTTTTCCAGATTCTGGCAATTCTTTCTAGAGGAAGCTCTCTTAGACTTTCTCAATGCTTTGTTGAAGTTGCTCAATGCGGACCTGTAAAAGTTTTTACCGGTGTGCTTAGATTTGTTAAAAAATCGTCTCAACATTTTGCGCATTTATTCAAGTTGAGGGTTTCGCCATGGTACACACATTTTAACCATTTTGCGTTTCAACGTGCAACTGCATTTAAATGACTTCAATTAGCTGATTCGCTGCCTAATTTGCATCCCCAATGGACTGTATTGATATGGGCTATCAGTTAGCTTTGATAGGGAGATTTTCTTGAAAAGTATTCTAGTTCGTATGTATCTGGTTTAACCATGTCCGATATTACATCCTATATTGAACCTTATGTATGGTCCGACAACACTTGATAAAATTATGAAGAAAGGAAGACGAGATGGTGAGATCAAGTAGTTCCGTTCTTACAGAGTTTATAAAGCTGTCATTTACAGCTTGTGGATGAGATCTTTCTCTTCCATTATTTGCAGGACTCTCCAGATTCTGGTTAAGACCTGAGGTATGCGCATCTAATTTTCTTGCTAGCTAGGCCAATGCACAATGGGATAGTGACCAAGTAGTTATACAGCCAATTACATGGACTGAGAGATTGGTTTGTGTTTCTTTTTGGGAGTTTTGATAGTGTCAACATCATACAGATGTCCGGATACTGCTAATGTATTGCAGGTGGAATTACTCACCAAGGAGAAAACGGACAACCTCATAAAGATAACTCGGGCCACGCAATCGGGTATCACCAGACGGACCCTACGGCGAATTTTAGGGAAAGACTTATACATGTTCCCAACATCCTCATCGTGTACACATCAGTTAATACCTCCTGACTGTCAGTCGCGTGTGAATTACTGTAAAGCCATCCTCAATCAACAACGAAGAGGACGAAGATTTGTGTCGAAAATCATCATGTGCGACGTGGTGCATATCCACTTAAGCGGTTACGTCAATAAGCAAAATTTTCCTGTCTGAGGCACTGAAAATCCGCGTGTGTTGCACAAACAGCCATTACATCCACTCAAAGGCACTGTGTGGTGCGGCGTTCACGCGGGAGGAGTGATTGGGCCGCATTTTTTGAAGACGCCGTTGGCAATACGGTCACTGTTACTGGCGAACGCTACAGGGCCATGACAAACGAATTTTTACTACCGGAATTGGATGAGCGTGGTTTGGTGAACATGTGGTTTCAACAAGACAGTGCAGTCGCACACACAGCACGAGCCACAATGGATATTGTGAATGAAGCGTTTCCTGGTCGCGTTATCTCCCGTTTTGGCGATATGGCACAGCCAACAAGATCACCCCATTTTACCATCTCAGACTTCTTTCTTTGCTACTTGAAGTCGTGGGTTTATGCCAAGAAGCCTCAGACAATCGCAGCCCTTAAGGATAATATTCGACAGGAATGCGAACAGTTATCATCGGAAATCTTGCGGAAAGTCATGGAAAATGAGATAAAACCAGCACAAATGTGTATCAACACTGGCGGCAGCCACTTGGCGGATATCATCTTTCCACTTAACAGGAACACTCAAAATCATTTTTTTTTATTTAGGAAAAAAGTAATTCAATTACAAAATTGGATGATTTATTTTGCGCCACCTTGTATGATATTTACATAGATAGAATGATTCACAGATTTTACTGATTTTTTTAATTCTACTGGGAATTTATCAAAAATGACGCGAAATTAGTTTCTGATATAAATAGAAGTCCACACTGCTCATTTTCTTATGAATATATTTTAAACGTATGAATTTGGGGTGAACTTAATGTCACGGTCAATGACATTTGGACAATACGTAGGCCAATCATTTTTAGCTAAAGATACACATTCGTTTCCAAGTGATACGAAACCAACTAGAAAACTGAAACTGTTGTAAGCATTTGAATAGCAATCACGTACATCTGTTCGCTTGCCTCTTCGGTCACTATGTAAATCACGGTTTGACTACTGCAACGAGCTCATATATTTAATTTTTTAGTAACTTCTTTACAACAGATATGAAAATTTGAAATTTACTAGCCCAATTTATTTAACTAACCATGCATGAGTTTTAAGTTCGTTTTCTTCATTATTTATGAAATTTTACTTCTATAACCTTAATCATATCAACCCCCAAAACGCCAGTGGCAGAACATTAGTATAGATGCAAACCATATTTTCGAGTAAAAAAAATGCTTTGATCTTCTTACACTAGATGTCGATAGATGTGAACAAAAAAAATGTACGAGTAAATGCATGTGTTAATAAGGGTGTTTATATTCTGATGCAACTGGTGTTTTTGAAATAATTTTTCATTTTGTTTCTAGTAGAATATATTCACAGTGCGTGCTACAAATGTTGGATCCGTAAGTGATTGTTCAAACAATGTCCTGCTTTCTCTGTCCAATTTCTGCAGCATCAAATGTACAATCAAAGGGTCCCAACCATGAGTATCGAAGCCAAGGTTCTCTATCGCCTGCAAAACCTTTGTTGTATCATGCGGCTTCCTTAGACTGTTTGCCGTCCCTGTCGTGTTTGATTGTGTAAGGATTCTTGTGAGTTGTGCTGTCAACAACAACCTCTTGTTATTATAACGATCAACAAGGGTTTTCCAAGCCACCTCATAGTTAACGTCAGTTGGTTGAAAATGCTTGATTAAATTATGAGCCTCTCCTGTTACGTTGGCTCTCAAAAAATATAGCTTTTGTGCAGGAGCAATAGGATTATCATGAATGAGTTGTTTGAAGAGGTCGTAAAATTGTCTCCAATTCAAGTAATCCCCATCAAATTTGGGAAGCTCTATTTTTGGCAACTTCATTGCTGTGTTGATAGTTGCTGGCCCTGTTTGCGGAACCATTGCATCACCATACAATTGCAATAGAGCCCTTTCCACGCACTCCTGTATCTCAAAGTAACTTTCTATGTCTTGAGTTGTTATATCGTCCTCCATTCTATGATACAGTGTTGATATTTCATCCCAATTCTGTTGCACTGTTTTTAGCTTTATCTGGCAGAATTGCTGTGAAAACTGTTGATTTGTTTGAGACTGGTACTTATCTATAGATTTTTTTAAAATTTCTACTAGTAAATAAAATCTATCTTTCACATTCATTGCCATAGGCTTTCTCAGGCTCGTCTTTGGCTCGCACTCAGATGTTCCTTTAGGTATTACCCCTTTCATCGTATTCGTCTCCACGGCTGGCTCAACATTTTTTTGAACCTGTTTCTTCTGGTGTCCGCTATCTGCTGGTAAAGCGTCCAATCGGCCCATGATATCATTGCGCATTTGTTGTGCAATCCTTCGAATGGTTTCGAAGTAGTCTTTTTTGAAATATGGATGTTCTAACTGCTGAGAAAAACCATCTCGAATTATGTTGTCGACGTTATCAAATTGATCCCAGTTTCTGGTCAATTCTGCCAGTCTATCCTCGAGGTATTTGCGAGTTTTTCTTACCTCGCCGTCCTTGTTGTAATTGCGAAGCATTCTCACAATTTGTTCTCCAACAAGTTCCTGTTGATCGGCGAAGTACTCCAAATTCTCTTCTTGGTTAGTGCTTTCGTGCTGCGACATTATTTATTTAAAAACTTTACACTGAAGTTTATTGAAAAAAAAAAGTTTACTTTGTTATTGACAGAATTTCACTCATTTGTTCACTATAAATGTAACAAGTTATCACTATAACTGTCCTGTCACGGTCGCCAAAAATTATGTTAACTTTATAGTGACAAAAACAAAAAGACAACACTTTATTTGATATTTTACTGAGTTTATATTTATTTAATAAGTAAAACTAAAAAAATTGAATGCAAAGAACCAATTACTTTGCTGGTTGATGGTTCTGTTGGAACTGACTTTAAATTTACAATTTTATCATAGACACAAATAACATATAGTTCAGTTTTCAAGCGTGAGACCAGATTCAGACTTCGCACTTCACGGTTATCGCATTTCAATTTTCTTGCGTCTGATCTTACGCCTGTAATGTGTACCTGATTAAATTGCAGCTTGAGAACATTTGCCCTTTTTGTTGGACAGGTATTCTGAGGTATTATGTTCTCACATAACAAATGTGTTTGTCCATATGCGTTGTGTACTTTTAAAAAAGTTACAGCATAAACTCTTACGGTTTGTCTATTAATTTTGTAATTAAAAGAGTAACCGTTCTTACGAAATACAAATATAAACTTAACATTTCACATAGATTGACATTATGTTAAAAAAAAAAATTGTATTTTACATTATTCAACAGTATTCATTTATTTATTGTTTTATTTTTAAAAATTGTTGTTATCGTAATCAGTCTATTGAGCTTGGTTAAAGCTATTTAAAATATAAAAAATTAATTATTTTCAAATTTGTTTAAATGAAATAATATTAATAGTCAGTACCAAGCGAACTCTTAACCAGAGTAGATAGGTGATCGAGCGCGGTATTATACGAGTGAATTTTTTGCAAAGAAAGAACAGTAATTCTCCAAACCAAGTAAATAACTTTTCTACTTCAATTTTATTTTTCTTGTTCCAATTTAAAATCCAAAGTATAAGCTTAATCATCCAAAACAAATATAACTTACCGCCTATATGGCGGTAAACAATAAAAACCGGTTTGATGGGTTGAATGCAAACGATCCCATGCTGACCGGTCATCCAGTAAAAAAAAAGTGTAACAACAACGATTCACAAGGTCAGTGGCCAACGTTAATTACTCCGCACCAAACAACAACTGATTTTTCACGCTTCCTAATAATAACGAATTCCCCAAATGACAACGGTAAAACACATATAGCTAACAGAAATCCAATTATTATAGGAAAAGGAATTGATGGCATTACAACCAATTATAAAAGTATTAAGGCACTTAGAAATGGTGACTCGTTAATACAGGTTGACAACAAGACAATCGCAGATAAGCTTGCTAAATGAAAAATTCTTGGACATATCAATAAAATAGTTGCAATAAAATATCATCGGTCTCTTAATTCTATCCAAGGTCGGGTTTATTCATATAACGATATCGCTCTTTCAGAAATTGATATCTTAGATTCCTTAAAAAAGTTTAATGTAACAGAGGCAAAAAAAATTATATAAAAACGATGTGGGAAATATGAAAGCAACGGGTGCTGCAATCCTTATCTTCGACGCGGCAAAACCACCAAAGGAAATTAAACTGGGTTGGCAGGTATTAGAAGTAGACCCCTATTACCCCAACCCAATGTCTTGCAGAAAATGTCAACGTATTGGACATACCAAAAACCACTGTAAGGAAACCCAAAGCATATGCCCAACCTGTGCTGAAGTTATTCCGCATGCAGAAGAATGCAAGAGAAAATTTTGCGTCAATTTTATGGTTGAGGAGCATCCGTCAAATGACCGTAATTGTCCAACTTTCATTAGAGAAACTATAATGATTATAAAAACCATGAAACTTTACACTGTTAAGGAAGCTAAAGAAGAATACGTAAAGTCAGGACATCTTTACACACCAAAGGTTTAACCCCAGAGACCCATTAAGTCAATAGCCGAAATAATCAAAGAAAATGTCTCTAAGGTAACACCGTTAATTGACAATAACGCTATTTCATCTACCTCCTATCAAACTAAAAACTCCCCCTCTCATACTCGTACCTCGACAACAACAATAACAAAAACAACACCACCAACCCACCAAATAGAAAAACCAAAAAATCTCAACACATGCACAAATGCTAAACAGACAGCCGATATTGACGTTGTGAACAAATTAAAAGAAACTCATGATCTTTCATTAACATACTCACAACTTAATACAGAAGAACATTCAAAACATTCAAGAAATAAACCCTCTTTGCCCTACACTGAAAATAATACTATAGCAAGTTCTTCAAATGCCGGCAATAAATCAATGGTTTCAACGTTGCCTTCAGCATCGACATCAAGCTCAACATTGCCGATAAAAAAACTTTCCTTTTTTTTTAGCTCCAGACGATAATAAATCCTTTACACAAAATGAACAGACAAAATACTAAAATTAAACTGAAAATATTACAGTGGAATTTTCAAGGATTTTTCAACAATCTTTCATCCTTGGATATTCTTATTCAAAAGTACTCACCTACGGTGCAAGAAACGTGTTGGTAAAAAATGCTCCAACCAGGTATAAAAATTACGTAGCGTACTTTAACAACAAACCTGTCGTTGAGGGGTGGCTACAGAACTCGGATCTGATTTTATTAAATAATGGATCTCCCACTCACTTTTCAACCAAAAATACCTTCACCGCAATAGACCTGTCATTGGCTTCGTCTGCACTCGCACCTATGGTTAGTTGGAAAACCCACGATTGTTTAATAGGCAACTACCACTTTCCAATTATTATTGAAACCTTGGCCACTTATACAATTCCAAGACTTTTCCATTCCCGTTTTGTAGAAACTAAAGCAAACTGGTCTAAATTTGCAGAAAATATCCAGCAGGTAAGCTCTTCCACTTCAATTTCGGAAAATATAAATAATGTAGCAGCCAACATGGATAAAATAATCAGACAAGCAGCATCCACATCTATTCCCACTTCGCATCCCTCTTGCAACTCCTTTCAGCCCATTTGGTTCAATTCAAATTTAAAAAGCTTAACTAAGGAAAAGCAAAAGCTTTGGCGGCAGCTAAAAAATAACTTGAATAGGGTAAAAGGGTAAAAAGAGAAGTACGGATAGCCAAAGCGGAAGCCTGGACAACATTTTTGTCGACCCTGACCTTCCCTGTCGACCTTCCTTCAATGGAAGCCAGATCTCTCTGGAGAAAAGTTAAAGCAATAAATGGATATCATTCCAGAAATGGGATAACCGCAATTAAATATAACGCTGCTTCTGTTGTTGATGCTAATGATATAGCAAACCTTTTTGCAAACAAATGGGCGGGATACAGTTCTGACAAGAATTTTTCAGATAATGTCTTGCAAAAAAAAAAACATTTCAAATCAGTTCACTCCTCCACAACACTCAGAATTCTGAAACCATACCGACAATCAGTTTCCCAGAATTCATTGAAGCTCTTAGAGGTACTAAAGGATCAAAACCCGGTTCTGTTAAAATATCATTTAAAATGTTAAAAGAACTACCAGTGGGTACAATGTTAAGACTTATTAGACTATCCTCACGAGTGGAAAAAGGCTCCAATACCTAAACACAATGCTAACCAATATTCATTAGATAGCTACCGTCCGATCTCCCTCCTTTCCGTCCTATCCAAATTATTCGAGAAAATAATTGGAAATAGGCTCAGGTGGACAATAGACAATAAGTTAAGTAGTAGCCAACACGGGTTTAGAACAAGAAGAGGCACTCACACCCTGCTCCATATGCTGGATCATACTGCGCATGCAGAGTTAGCCTTACGCAATCATTCGATCCTTCTGTCCATGGATCTGGAGAAAGCTTTGTGACTGCTTACGAGTATATGGTAATCAACTATCTTAAGAACTGGGGAGTTAACAAACATGTCCTACAGGTCATATACTCCTTTATGTTAAATAGAACTATCATCGTTAAAATCAACGGATATTTTTCAAAAACCACCCCCATCGAGAATGGAATTCCACAAGGCTCACCAATCTCCACAATGCTATATAACGCATATGTAAACGCGCTCCTTTTAAAAATAGAAACGGAAGCAACTAAGGCAGTACTTACTTATGCAGATAATATTTTCGTTTTGGCATCGGGTCTTAAACTTAACTGTTTCAAAAGCGCTCAAATGGTGCGCCGACTCTGGTGCTAGGCTTCCAACTAGCAAAATGGAAGCGCTACATATATGTAGGAAAAGAAATTGTTCAAATACAAACATACTTATCGGTGACGCGTCGATTCCTCTTCTTAAAAGGGCCAGAATTCTGGGACTTATATGCACCAAAACATGGAAATGGCACGCTCATGCAAAAATAGTGGCACAAAAGGTTGGAAAAATTCATAATGTCATCAAAATAATTTGCAACAAGCATAAGGGTCCACATACTCGTATCAATACTTCAATTGAGATAGCAAAAACACTTATAAGAGAAGCTACGCAGCATGGCCTAACCATATACTCTCATTGGACTAAACAAAATGACCAGCAAATCCAAGTTAAAATTAATGCAATATTAAGAGCTGCGATCGGAGCACTACCATCAACGCCAATTTGTGCCTTACTCGTAGAAACAAATACGGTCAGCTTCAAGGATATGAAAGCAATTGCGCAAACAAAGATTATGGCAAACAGCTTATTTGATAGTAACCACCCATTACATGAATCTTACAGGTCAGCTTAGTTTTCATCCGCATCTTCTAAGAACAAGAACGCTATTTTTACCTCCATCCGCAACAGTAAGCTCCTGAAAATAGCTTTCCAGGAAGCAATAAGCTATGATTATATAACACCTTGGATGTCTTCTAAAAATGTAATAAATATGTCCCTGGATTGCACACAAAAAAATCAAACACCAGCCGAAGTATATAGAAAGAAGTTCGCTGAAATTTTAGCTCTTGGCAAATTTGGTTGTATATTGTACACTGCTTCCTACAAGGATGGTGTAACAGGTTACTGTGTTTATAGACTTGACAGCACTAAGGATGAAATCATTACTCAACAACTTACAACACCTGATCAAAATGCATTTATTGGAGAAGTTATGGCGCTGGTAGAAGCACTTGATTTTGCTCAGCCCTTAAAAGCAAAATCAGCTATCTGCAGTGATTCCCTTAGTGCACTCCGTGCGATTCAGAACAATAAGTGCAGAGTCCCTATCATACAAGCCCTGCGAGCTAAACTCTATTCGAACAGAAATCGAATTCACATGATATGGTCACCGGGACATGTTGGTATACAGGGACATGTAAAAGCAGGTGCAAGGGATGCCCTTAACATGGCTTTGGAATACAGAACTCCGCCCTTTGCGAAATTAATGTGGATCCAAGTAGTGCACCATCTGGAAAAGAATCAGAACGCAAATGGGATCAATCCAATTCTTTTTTAAGGAAGCATCATTTTTCACTGACACCTGTTGTTTACAACAGCTGCTTAAGTCGATCACAAGCAGTACAAATCTGTCGAATGAGATTGGGACACGCAATTTTTAACAAGTCGTACCTGTTTAAAAAGGAAAACCCACCTTCATGCGATATTTGCGCAGAAGCACTCACATTATAACACATTTTAAAAAACTGCCAGCTTACAAAAATCACTTCAGAAGTGAGATACCAAGTATTAAGGAACTGTTGGATCCTTCTCTACCACCAAAGGAATCTAAAATTCTCTCCCTTATAAAAAAACATAAATTAAGTATATGATAAAATTTTAGTCTACTTAAATGAATGGAAAATTGTTAATTTAACACCATTATTTTGTTTACTGCATTAATTAATTGGCATATAGACACATATTATTTGTATAAACCTAATAATTGATATTATGTACCTTATCTATTTATAACAGCCATATGGGCATTGTACCCTGGTGTTATATCCCGGACAACACAAATTTATTTGTATTGTATCCTTTGTAAATAAAATAAAATAAATAAATATTAATTGTACTTTTAGGAATCCAAGGCCAACAAATATTGTGTATGGTTTCCAGAGCTGAATCTCGCATCAAGTTTTGCGGAATATGTTTTTTCGATCTTTCGTTTTGTAAACTTCGCATAGCAAAGTTACAAATTAAGTTTTTCTTAAGATATTCTGATTCCGTTCGAGTGTCAGACTTTGTAAAAGTTGGAAGTGTACGCAATAGTTTTAAAATTTTAAACATTTGCTTGTCATAATTAATTCTTCAATCAACCAATCGACTCCGAGGCAAAACGTAACCAGAATGAAGACAAGTGAAAAAATTTATTTCGATCAAACCATTTAGTTGGTAATTTCAACACGTTATAGGTGCTCTTAGCCGTCTACTTGGCAAAGAAGAAAGATTCGTAAAAAATCTTGTCCTCAAAAATAAATAACCATCCAACAAATCGCAAAACCCAGTAACTCGTTTTACTCTTTTGTACTGTCTTTTGGTCAAAGGGAGTATAGTGCTAGCATAAAAATGAGGATCACGCTTGATGGCTCCTACAAAACTTCTTTAAAAACATACCTAAATGAAGCCCATGAAATTGGCGCGTCTATACTCGTATAAAGCAATTTATTCGTACTTCTTCTTCCCTCTTGACATCATACGTGCGCATTATTAGTAGATATGCTTCGCTAGAGAACACATCCAATCACAGCCGATCAAACATTTTTGACCACTTACTGTGAAATATGGAACATCATTACGTCGGCTTATAACAGACTCCTAGAGAAAGCTCCGGATATCGGAAATCTTGTAATGAACCTTTCAAAAATTTAGTTATGAGAGATACACAACCAGCCGCGGGTAATGAATCCCCTCAAATGGCAACTAGACCTGGAATATACTAACAGTGTACACCCCAGGTGCTACTCAAAAGCATGAATCTGTTCTCATGCGGTACAGAATATACGATGGATAGGATCAGATAAGATGAAAAGGAAAAATTGCGACATTTATTACAACTGCCATACAAAATTGCATGTGTTAGGATGCGGATTCGTGGTGGGAAATCGACTTAGGGAAAAAGTCATGGACTTCAAGCCGATAACTGATCACTTTGCTGTGATCTGCATCAAAGACACCTTCGAAACCATAAACCTAGTACGTGCACACGCACCTTTCGACAAGGCTGGTATTCGCGTGGGCTCATTTACAAGCTGCGTTAAGTTGTTTTCTGCAGCGAAGTTCTCAATACACCGTTCTTCGGGTGTTGTCTGTCCAGAATGTCGAAGCCACCCAGAATTGTGTATATTGAAGTCTCCCGTAATAACGATTTCAATATGAGGATATAGGGATACAATTCTTTGAATGGAGTCAGACAGCGCATCAAACTCGTTAAAAGTCGAATTGCTGTCCATTTTGGGGCTTCTGTAAATAAAGCAGTAGTGGATAATTTGCTTACGGAGATGGAATTTTAACTCCATGAAATTGAATTCCGGATTGGAATATGGATCACATTGTGGTGGAATTTGGTAAGCTACATCACTACGCAAGTAAATGGCGAGACCGCGGTGAGAGAAGAATAATGGCACTAGTTCGTAGCCAGGTAGTTTAGTTTTAATCGACGACTTCAGTGTCCTAATCTCCGGGTCTTGTCGGTCAGTTAACTGTCTGTACAAGTTTTTGAGTCTTGTCAGAAGTCTACTTTTCTGTCGGTGCAGTGCGTCAATAGTAGGATTGCGGAACAGGTCTTCGTTAGTTGTACGTCGATACCGCGGTATTGTAGTGTCCATAGTTTGTTTAATTGCCTCGTCCATTTGTTTTAGGTAATTGTCGATCTCCTCGTTTGACAAATTCCTATTGGACGGTGGATGGAGCGTGTTCGAGGAGAGTGCTCTTGTCAAGGTTGCGGAGAAGCGTGTCCATCGAGTCTTACTGTAGTTGTAAGAATATCTTTGGACAAACTCCTCCAATTCCGCAATTTCGTTGGGAACCGTAATTTCGGTGCTAAAACCGCAATGGTCGCTGTCATACACGAATGTGCGCAGACAGTTTAATGTTTGTAAATTCGTACCTGTCAGTCGTATACGTTCGTCGTACAGCAGTAGATCCAAATAAGACCCGCCTCTGGGAAACGCCGGTATATCCGTCGGTTTAAGACCGAGTCTGTACATGACATCGTGCTGACCCCACCAATCGAGTGGTAGGTTCCCTCTAGTATTTGGCAAATTATTTCCCCAATCTCTGTGTCTAGCGTTGAAATCCCCGCCGATTATAAAATAATTCTCCCCCGATTCCAGCCTCAGAAGTCGAAAAAGCGTGTCGAGCTCTGTAGTGAATAGGGTGGATTGTGAAACCTCAGGTGCATAAACAGAGGCCAAGTACAGCC
The DNA here is from genome assembly GCA_949129095.1 of Volucella bombylans. Lineage (NCBI taxonomy): Eukaryota > Metazoa > Arthropoda > Insecta > Diptera > Syrphidae > Volucella > Volucella bombylans. Next base: position 25,759,890 of record OX422144.1, read on the forward strand.
GCTTTCCACTGCGAAGCGGTATGTAAATGACGACTGCTTCCAACACCAGGAACCTGCGCAACACGCCCTTGTAGACTCTGTGAAATTTTATACCTTCTTTAATGAAGATCGCGACACCGCCTCCACGTTTGGATCTGGGCTGATTTCTTCTTCTAACAATATAATTATTGTACTCCAGTTTGTGATTATCGGTTAGCTTGGTTTCGCTAGCGAAAAGCACATCAGGAGTTTGGCCTTGTAGCAATTTAAACATTGCGGCTCTTCGTTCGATCCTAATCAGTGAATTAACATTCACCGCAAGGACCTTCAAAGTTTGCTCCACCATGTGCGTACCCATTACGACATGTGTTGCGTTAGGCCCGGCAGCAGCGCGTAGATCTGGTCCACCCGCTTGGCCTGTTCTTGTACCTGCTGTTGCAGCTGAGCCATTTGTCCGCAGAAGCAACAGTCGCTTGCTGTACCGTAGCCCCCCTACCTGACGCCATTTTAGCGTAGGAAATTTGAGACGAGACGGCTGGTGTTTGAAACCGAACAGGGGAACGTTTGACCTCCACCTTCTGCTGGCGAGCCGGTTTTGCTTTTTTAATGTCGGCGAACTTAGGACAACCCCGACAGTTTGCGGTGTGTCCCACGTTCCCACATAACACGCACGAGAGCTGCGACCTATCTGATGCGCCGTCAACACCCAGAGCACACTCTTCGGAACTGTGGTTCTTAGCGCACTTCACGCATCAAGGCTGCATTTGGCAGTTCGACGCGGCGTGCCCAAACCTCTGGCAGCGAACGCATTGTATAACGCCATCGCTCCTTTTTAATCTTTCCCAGTGAACCACCTGGTAGTCTAGGACATTGACTATCCAGACGGCTTTCGGGACTGAGCTGCACCAGGAAGAACGGCAGACTCCGTTTCTCCCGCCTGGCTCTAGCTGTGGTAAATGGCTTTACCCCTACAAACTCGAGTCCCTCGCACTCCTTCTCTTTGAGCAGTGCCAGGATCTCCTCAGGATCAGAAGACGGTTCCAACCCTTTCAGTAGCATCGATTGCCGCTTTTCACACTTAGGTGTGAATGAGTAGTGCTCCGTCGTCGTTTCTTTTAGGAGCTCTTTAACTTTCGCGTAGGCCTCCACTGTAGTACAGTGGATGGCATGGCGATCGTTCCCCAATCGCTTAATATTAAAATTGTTCCCAATGACCAGCCTACACAGGTCTTTGGTTGCACTTACCTCTAATTTATAGGTATTAATAGGAGGTACCTTCTCCTTCTTCTTCTGCTGCTGTTGTTGTTGTTGCTGATGTTGTTGTTGTTGTTGTTGTTGCTGCTGCTTTTTTTTAAGCTGCTGTTTTTTCAGGTGTTGTTTTTGCAGCTGTTGCTGTATCTGCTGCTGCTGTTGATTCTGCTGCTGCTGTTTTGTTTGCTGCAGTTGTTGTTTCTGCTGCTGCTGGATTTGTTGTTGGGAGCTCGCTACTTCCAATTGCTCCCTCTGCCTGCGTGCTGTTTGTTTTTGTTTAATAGCATTTGTATGCTGCTATTAATTTCATTTATTTGTTCATCCTCATCATCCGATTCGGATGCGGCTAGAGAGGCAAAGTTGTTATTGCCCCCCTCATAACGGATCTCATCAGCCGTTAAGACGGCATTTGTTCTCCTTTTTGTGAGAATAGGAGGGGTTTTCAAGCTCCTCCTCCTTTTAACGGCTTTCGCCACGGCACCGGCAACTCTATTTTTGCCTTTTCCCACTTCCGTTATGGGAAGAGCGGAGCGCTCTCAACCATCACGTTATTTTGTTTTTTTTTTTTTTTGTAAACACTTTAATTTCTCTTATTAAAATTGTCTGTTTAATTAAATAGGAAAAGCAAAACCCGTTCGCAAGGGCTGGGAAGCGAACCCACAACCCCGAGATTTGTCGCCCGGGTTTTTGCCACTTAGGCTACCGAACACTCGATAAATTATTGAGTAAAAGTATACTTCTTTTCTTGTTTTTTTTTTTTCTTCCACACTTGTGAAGCCGAACACGAAATGAAATGATCTCGACAGAGGTTTATGAACCAGTCAAGAGCCTTACTGAAATCAGTTGTTATGACGTAGTCAGGTAGCTTCAGATCCGAATGATCTGAGAGGTGTGGGAGGGGATCTACCTGTGTTTCCCTAAGTGCCAAAACTGCTGGTCTGTACTTACAGACGCGGACGTACGCAGAAAAGCGATTACTATTTAGCCCGCGTATATTGGCTACCTATACCCTGAATTCCCTAATCATAATCACAGACAAACACAGAAAACACAAACACCGACGATACCAAGCAAGGCTGCAAAAATTCTGACATTGATTTACCGGATCAAATTGCTGTAGGTGTTATGCCCTTACAACAATATTAAACAGTGCACCAACAAAATACAATAGTTGTTACATACACTCAGCCACTGCCCGTACCGTATGGTAAATACAGTAATGGCAGTGATTGAGTGCAAGCAACAGTACTTCGACCAGGAGCGGGAGAAGTGGGATACCCGCACTGTGTGATATTTATTTTTTTTTCCACTGCACTGCATTTTTTTTAAACTGAAATAACAAAAAATTAAAAAAATAGATAAATAATTCAATTAAGGAGGCAAAAAAAAAGTTTTAAGAAAGAAAATTAAATAGTGAAAGAATTAAAACATCAACAATCTCTTGGCCTCACTAAAGTTTGTAAGACCAGCGAACTCTACAAGCCGCGCAGTGGCAATCCAGGTACTTGGGGGATATACGAGTATGTAAGATTAGTTGTAAATATAAGCGTTACATATTTCAACGGTTAGATAATAATAACAGAAAAGGAAGAAGGAGATAATGCCAAATTCCAATGTTAGATCTGAATGGTAGGCTTTCCTCCAATTAATAACACACATTTCAAATCCAAAATAGTAGGAAACTTATCACCCCAAGGAATCGAATATTCAAAGTTCATCATTTGATCGTGGGCTACTACAGGACATATTATGATATAAGTTGGTATTGGGTTGGCAAATAAGTAATTACCGATTTCACACATACCATAGATGTTTTTGGCCATATTTTTAAATGGTTTCTGTTAATGACATATTTTTTTCCTTTTGGCATTTGTTAGCAGTCAGTCTTACTTTGCTTTCTAGAGAATAAAATTGCGCGTATTTTTGTGAAGAAGTATTAGTTTGGCATCAGTTTTAATATAGAGTGCAAAAACGAGTATACTTTGGCCATATTTTACATTTTTATTTTCGTAAAGGAAAAAACATTGCGCAAGCTACTAAAAAGTTACGTGATGTGTTTGGTGAAGAAGCCTTAAAAGAAAGACAGGGCCGGAAATGGTTTGACAAAATCCATTCCGGAGATTTTTCACAGAAATCGGAGATCAGGTCTACCAAATGAACTTAATGATTATCAAATTAAAGCCATAACCGAGTCGGATCATCATGTAGCCGATATAGCAAAAAAAAAACAAGAAACAACGTTAAAAAGCTTGATACTTGGGTTCCACATGAATCCGACCCTTTTTTGAAACGAACCATCACTGGCGATGAAAAATGGATTGTCTACAGTAACGGCAATCGACAACGATCATGGTTCAGACTTGATGAGCCAGCACAATCTACTTCGAAAGCTGATATTCACCAAGAGAAGTATTTGCTCTCAATTTGGTGGGATTGGAAAGTTGTGGTGTACTTTGAGCTGCTTCAAAGGATTCAAACGATCAATTCGGATATGTACAGTCAACAACTAGACATATTAAATGCAGCGACCAACGAAAAACGGCCAGAATTAGTCCATCGAAAACTCGCCAAAAATTATTGGAGCTTGGTTGGAAATTGATGTTACATCCACCATATAGCCCTGACTTTGACCATCAGATTACCATTTATTTCGATCTTTACACAACTTTTTGGATGGTAAAACGTTCAATGATGATGACGCTATTAAATCCCACTTTGTTCAGTTTTTTGCCGATAAAGATCAGAAGTTCTACGAACATGGAATTATGAAGTTGCCAGAAAGATGGCAAAAAGTCGTCGAACAAAATGGAAAATATATCATTGATTAAAGTTTCTTCGTTGTAAAGGGTTTTCAAATAAGGACTTGACAACTTTGAATTTAATTTGTGAACGCACTCTTTCACTAATCATCAAACTGTCACTGTCATTTTATTCAGTAAACTCAACATTTTAATCATGGTAAAGTACACGAACGAGCAACGTCTGCAAATTATAAAAATTTTCTACCGAATTTCGGAGTCGGTGACTGCAACTTTAAGAGCATTAACTCCAATTTTCGGGCGTAATTCTCGCCCTAGTAGACAGGCAATAACAAGTTTAGTGCAAAAATTTGAGTCTACATATTCGCTGTGTGATGTTCCCGTTTCAGTGAGACAACGGGTTGGTCGAAATGTCGAAAATATCGCTGCCGTTCAGGCGTCCGTAGCAAACGATCCAAATCAGTCAATTCCACTGCGTTCTCAAGAATTGGATATCGCTCAAACCACATTATGGCGTATTTTGCGTAAGGATCTTGGTTTACACTCATACAAGATCAAGCTGACTCAAGAATTGAAGCCGATGGACCATTTGTAGCGACGTACGTTCTCCAATTGGGTTCTGGAGAAGATGCGCCAAAATGATGAATTTCATCGCAAAATCATCTTCAGTGATGAAGCTCATTTTTGGCTCAATGGGTTCGTCAATAAGCAAAATATGCGTCATTGGTCGGGTGAAATCCACATGTGCTTCATGAATCACCACTTCATCCACAAAAAATATCATGCGGTTTGCATGCCGGCGGCGTTATTGGGCCATATTTTTTCGTCGACGATAACGATCGTCACGTTACTGTGAATGGTCAGCGTTATCGCGCCATGATCACCGATTATTTTTGGCCCGAATTGGAATATGGACTTGGACGACATGTGGTTTCAACAGGATGGTGCCACAAGCCACACAGCACACCCTACAATCGATTTATTGAAGAGTAAGCATGGTGAGCGTGTTATCTCAAGAAATGGGCTAGTCGATTGGCCGCCTCGTTCGTGCGATTTAACGCCGCTTGACTATTTTCTGTTGGGCTACGTTAAGTCATTGGTTTATGCCAACACGCCGACGACGTTGGAAGAGCTCAGAGCCAGCATTGAACGTGAAATAGCGGCCGTTTCGGCCGAAATGTGTGGCCGAGTCGTTGAAAATTGGGTCCAACGAATAGACCGCTGTAAACGTGCCTGCGATGGCCATATGAACGAAGTCGAGTTCCATTCTTAAATGTTTTGATTGTACTTCAAGCCGATAAAATTTTTGAAATATCTCAAATGGTTTGCGTTTTATTTAAAAAAAAAAGTTATCAAGTCCTAATTGGAAAACCCTATACATTCTACATGACGCGAGGCCAACAACGCGTCAGAGTTGTACAGAACGTTGTACAGAACGTTGTACAGTACGTACAGAATAAACTATAGCCGCTATGAGTGAAAGTGTGGCTAAGGATGCGGAATTGTCAATTTGACTTCAAACGGATTGAGCTTTGTCCGTCCACTTTGTGAAAAAGTTTCCGAAAAGATCTCGGACTATACGATGACGCAAAATCTAAAGCCATGAGAATTTGCAGCCCTGAGTTGATCCTTATTTTTAGCGAAAAATCGTTTTTAGTGATGCGGCTCACTTTTGGATTAACGGGTAGTGTCATGAATTTCTTCTGAATTTGTCTCACTTCACAAACGGCAATTTTGCTTATTTATAAACCCATTGAACAAAAAGTGAGGCTGTGCACTTAGTCCACGGACAGAAGCCAAACTGTTGCCGTTCACGCCGCCGAAGTAATCAAAAATTTAAGAGTAAACACTCATTTCTTCAACTAGGGCAAACGATAAATGCAGTTAAATGTTGTGAGGAAATCGACATTGGCTGAAGAGAGGGCTGTGTTGGCAAATAGGCATGTTCCGATGCTATTACATGGCAATGCTAGACACCATACATCACGCGTAACGGTGCAAAACCTCTACAGTCGGGATTTGAAATTCTTCGGTGTCCACCGTACTCTCCTGATATTTCTCCAAAGGACTATCACCTTTTCCGCGTCCAAAAATCAAGTCTTCTATAAAAAAGGAATAATGGACCTTGAATCACGTTGAAAAAAAAATTATACAATAGATGCTAACGGTTCATATTTTGACTAAATAAAAAATTATGAAAAAAATGTTGGCTTATAAATTTGTACCTCAAAATACGGATATTTCAAATATTACAACCTAATAGATCTTACTGAAGAGATATACCTACTATTAAACCCCATTGCAGTTAATGCAGTTTTGTGGAATTATAGAAGAACATCGTGAAGCTCGATTAAGAAAAGGCGTTCAACAAAATTCCCAGAGATCTTATTTGGATGGCTTTAAGATCTCAAAATGCACCCGAGACATACGAGTACATATGTAAGAATGATACACGATATGTACGAAATTGTAATGCACAGCGGGAATAATCGGAAAATTCAAATTAAAGTTGCAGTACACCAAGGCAGTGTACAAAGTCCGTTGCTTTCTAATGTCGTGCTAGGTTTTTTATTCTAACTTCTCTTTATAATTGGAGAAAGCGCTGGGAGAAAACAGGCTACGGATCAGTTGTACTAAGACAGAATATCAACATTACAATTTTTTTCGAAGCAGCAAATCCAACTTCTGACATCTATTTAGAAGGAGCCATCATGGCAAAGTGCTAAGACTATTTAAATAGTCGTTAACCACCAAGGAAATTGTGAGTCAGTGTGTGGCTTAATGGCGCGAAGGCCCCGCTTCTGTGATAGAAAAATGCAGAAAAGACAGTCATTCGTCTAGCTTTAACTTACGCATCGCAATGTCGGACGATTTATGATCAATCTTATGTATAGGATCATTCAACAAAAGGTGTTAATTTAAATCAACAGAAAAACACAATATTCTTATGAAAAGTGGTGATATTTTTATTTTAGTCTGAAGTACAAACTCTGGGGTTAGTAATGAAATACAATAACTGCCAAATATCTGCCTCGGCAGTAACAAATGGTTATTGTTTTGATAACATTTATCATCACGATTTCGCATAACTGCGACCGTATTTCGTGAATAACAGCTTTGATACGAGCATTTTCTTTCAGTGCTTGAATCGGAGAATTGGTGTAGACTTTATCTTTAACATACATAGCTCCAAAGAAGAAAGTCTAATGGTGTTAAATCGAATATTGAAGTCTTCATTTCATTTCACCAGGAGTGTGGCATGTGGCGCTGCCCTGCTAACAAAAAAAAAACATCAACCACGTCGATAGCATCAATTTGAGACAGATGTCTCATGTTTTTAACGTAAGTACCTGCCGTGTGGGCTTAAACTTACGGGATGCCCATACATCCATGGGAGCAAGGATACGCCTTGCCATCGCTCACCAATGATTTTCACTGTTTCAGATACCAATTTGGAACTGCGTTGCCGTCACAAGTTCCACCCTTGGTATGAGTCGAGGCCGACCTAAAACCTCTTACTGCTCTTAGGGTCGCAGCACCCAGCACTTAATGCAGCTCCACATTGAGTCAACCAAAGGAAAACCAAGGAAAACCAAAAGAAAACCAAAGGAAGACCCTTCCCGCGATTTTGGGTTTAAACCACAGCCACCATGACGCTCCCACAAGGGGGCCTACCTCTAACAAGTCAGGCCCGGACCGAGATCCGGGGGGCTCCTGACTCCCATGGTACCGTGATTTAAGTCCTGGTAGGGACTACCAGTGGTCCAGCCGCCAACAAGACCTATGACCGGCAGCTTGTGACTGATCAAATCGTAGCAACCTTCGGTAACGTCATCTGCTGATGTTTACGATAAGACCAGTACTTTGCTCTGCCCCCGTTCATTATTAGACAACGTCATTAAAGGGCGAAGCCTTGATAATTGGGCGGGGGCCCATCAATTTGAGACAAAAAAAGTCAGTCAGTAATGCAATCCATTCATTGAAACGGTCGCTCCAGCATCAATTTCGAAAAAAAATTTTACCCAATGACACCGCCAGCCCAAAGACAGCAACAAACTGTCACTCGTTGTAGATGGAGAGGTTGTTCTAGTATTTCTCTTCGGTTTTCAGAGCTCCAGATGCAACAATTTTGTTTGTTCACGTTCCCAGACAAATGGAAATGTACATCAATGTACATCTTGTTCTTTCATTTCGTGGTCTGCTGGCTTGAATTCTTGTGTCAATTGGACCTTATAAGCATGTAGGCCAAGTCCGTTGTGCAAAATGCAGTGCAAAGTGATTGCGGATAGGCCCAATTCCTGTGATTGTCTCGAAATGGACACACGTGGGTTTTCAGCTACGGTTTTCACCTATCCAGACGAATACGAGTTGGAGTCCACACATCACTAACCTATCAGAGTCTAAATTTGTCGATTAAATTCGCTATAGCTGTGCGAGAAGGCGCTTGAAGATGACCAAAAGCAGTACAAACTTTACGAAATGGTTCACAACTTTTGCAGTGAATCTGTATTTAATAACCTCCAAGTCTTTATTTAGCAAAAGTCATCGCAACATTAAATGTTGACCATTCAACTATGGCGGGAAATTTAAAATGACACCTCTTGAATAAACATGACAGCGATAAATAGCAGAATGTTAAGATTGTCAGCGGGTGTAAAAAAATGTGGTTTCATAAGAAGTGCACGAATCAGCGGAAGTTCCTACACAAAGAAACCGATAGTGGAAAAATTACAGGCTGGAAAAATCAGCCATCGTCTGAGGCTCCAATCCAAAAAGCAGTCAATGCTTAAGTTCCAGCTGATGTTCAAAGAAGACGCCAAAGGAAAAATAATAGGTTTTACAAAAGTCGCGTCTAGCTATTAGTAGTGAATAATTTCTGAACACTTCCTTTTTTATGTCAACTTTGATATTTGTGAAGTAGACACACGTACAATTAACCATGGATAGTTACACACTAGAGCAATGCATTTAAGTTATTCAAATCTATTATGAAAATCGTCTATCTCTACAAAGTTTTTCATGTTAAATCGTCATTTCACATCGATGGATGGATTCGTCAACAAATAGAATTGCCGCATCTGGGGAGAAGAAAATCCTCAAATAATTTCAGAAAATCCTTTCATCCATAAAAATGTACTGTTTGGTTTGGTTTTTGGGCTGGTGGAATTATTAGTCCATTTTTATTCGAAGATGCAAATGAAGGAGCGCATATACAAATGATTGAAGATTTCTTTGTCCTCAAATTGAAGAAATATACACAGACGACCTTTATGTCCAACAGGATGGAGCTACGAGTCACACCACACGTGCAAACATTGAGCTATTGCAGTCTAAGTTTCCAGGTCGATTAATTTCATGTAATGGTGACATAAACTGGATAGCTAGATCATGCGATATAACACAATTAAATTACTTGCTTTGGAGTTTTTTGAAAAGTAAAATCTACCCAACAACAATTCCATAGCTGAAAAACTTAAATTGATGAACTTAATGTGGTAATGTGTGAGAGAGTCCTTGCACATTTTGATGTTCATATAAGAGCTCGTGGTGGGCATTTAAATTATTTTATTTTTCACTCATAATTGTTAAGAGCCATAATTTTATAAAAACAAAAACTCAAAAAAAATTTAAATATTTACATGTACAATATTATTTAAAAAAAAGCATCTGGGCGCGATTGTTGAAAGACCCTTTAATAATTAGATCACTCAAATGCGAAAAAAATCAGTAAACTCTTGGCCTCATTATCCTAACGAGGTGATACCCAAAATTAGCCAACCTCGCAAGCGGGGCGGTTGGAAGATACCTAGGAGAAGTAGGGTCTTTTCGCAAACGCCGTGAAACTGTCATTTTAACATGGAAATACGCAGTCAAAGTCTTTTTTTTGCAAGTGCAATTGATGTTTCCGAACACTTTAACCATGAGCATATTCAACCCCCATATCAAACGACTTTTATTGGACAATTTAATGCAAAATGTAAATACCAGCAACCAGAAGCAGTGTAAAAATATAATTCTACGAGTAAGTATGCGAGTAAATTGCGAAAAACAAAAACTATTTGGAATCAATTTCTGAATTTGGTTATTTTACTTTTTTACAGTCACTTCAGAATGCTTAAAAGTGTTTTTAATGTAAGTTAGCTACTCGTATATTCCGTTTTCAATATCCAAATAAATAAAAATGTACTTATTGCAGACATTCAAAGAAGAGTTGATTCAATCGGGGACAACTGCAAGTACAGGAAGTACACATTTAGAATAATGTTTATACGTAACCCCATGGGCTTTAGGAAACAAAAAATTCTATAGAGAAATAGAACATGGTGAGGCAAGAAATTTTAGGTCGGCGTTCAATCGTGCCAATTTTGGCATCACCTATGAATTTTATCGCATGGTTTCGAATCTTATCCGGCAAGTGCCAATACGAGGGGCGTAACATATTCTCGGTATCGGGGTGAAGCTGTGGTTGTATATATAAATTGACTTATTTATCAAGTAATACTATTATTTTAGTGCATTCATGTAAAATTTCATATAAATGTGATTATTAATTCGCGTTTTATCTCTAGTTAAACAGAATCATAATGGCAACTGAGACGATGATGGTGAAAATTGAGCATCGCGCTGTAATTAAATTTCTCACTAAGCAAGGAAAAAGTCAAAAAACTATTCATGAAGAGATGGTGGCTGTTTACCAGGGTTCCGCACCTTCATTATCAACTGTGCAAAAGTGGTCAAGTGAGTTCAAGAGAGGCAGAGAGAGCATTGAAGACGATCCCCGCTCCGGCGCCCCGGCTACTGGTTGTACGGGAGAAAGCATCAAAGAAGTCGAAAAACTTGTTCTTGAGGATTCCCGAATAAAGGTGAAAATGATGGCAGAGATCACCAAGCTTTCAATTGGTACCATTCACACCATTCTTCATGACCATCTTAACCTTTCAAAGGTCAGTGCAAGGTGGGTGCCACGAATGCTCACAGCGCCTCAGAAAAAAGTGAGAATCGCATGCTGTAGAGAGCTTTTGGGGATGTGTAGTGAGAACGCGGACGGTGTTATGGATCGAATTGTTACTGGGGACACGACCCCCGCTCCGGCGCCCCGGCTACTGCTTGTACGGGAGAAAGCATCAAAGAAGTCGAAAAACTTGTGCTTGAGGATGCCCGAATAAAGGTGAAAATGATGGCAGAGATCACCAAGCTTTCAATTGGTACCATTCACACCATTCTTCATGACCATCTTAACCTTTCAAAGGTCAGTGCAAGGTGGGTGCCACGAATGCTCACAGCGCCTCAGAAAAAAGTGAGAATCGCATGCTGTAGAGAGCTTTTGGAGATGTGTAGTGAGAACGCGGACGGTGTTATGGATCGAATTGTTACTGGGGACGAAACATGGGTCCACCACTATGACCCTGAAAGCAAACAAGAGTCCATGCAGTGGCATAAAAAAGGAACAGACCCCCCGAAGAAGTTCAAAGTCACTCCGTCTGACGGGAAGCTCATGGCTACAGTTTTTTGGGACTCAAAGGGAATCTTGCTCATTAAGTACAAAAAAAAAGGTGAAGCCATCAACGCCACATCCTACGCTTCCACTTTGCATAATTTGCGGGAGGAAATTAAAAAGAAAAGACGGGGTAAACTCGCAGCGGGTGTGTTGCTTCTTCATGACAACGCGCCTGTTCACACGGCGCGAGTTTCCAAGGCTGCTGCGCGAGATTGTGGTTTCGAAGAAATCCAACACCCACCCTATAGTCCAGACCTTGCCCCTAGTGATTATTTCCTGTTTCCGGATTTGAAAAAATGTCTTCGTGGAAAAAGATTTTCGGATGATGAAGAACTCAAGTCGGCAATAAATAGGTATTTTGCAGAGAAAGAGGAAATTTATTTTTTTGAGGGTTTAAAAAAGCTTATCTCAAGATGTAACAAATGCATTGATGTTAGGGGAGATTATATTGAAAAATAAAAACAATTTAAATTGAATTCGCATTTTCCTTCATATCGATACCGAGAATATATTGAACGCCCCTCGTAGGTCTTATGGGCACCTGATCAGATTTGGGTATTGTACTTAGATTTTGGGCCGATGAATGCCTTATATACTGAGTCCAGCTCAAAGTGGGAAAAAAATATTTCTTACATCACTCGTGGAAACATAGATATTTTGCAGAATTTTTGGAGACATCGAATATGTGGTGATTCCAACGTAGGTTGTCATTGACACACATACCGAAAATTGAAAGTTTTTCGGTTTCGGCAATGCAAGTGGCATTCATTGATAATTCCACTCTGTTGATAGCTCCTCAATTGGTTATGCTGTTTATATCGGAATTTATTGAGCTTAACATGTGCTGCCGTTCGTTCGTTCGCTCTACGGCCGAAGAAAAGGGACGTGAGTCCGGGAACGAATTCAGAGAGTACTGTCTGGATGGGCTGGACAAAAGTTATTTTCCATCTGCTCAGAGGATTAATGAAAAGGATTGCATGGAAAAACACCTCTTCAGAAGAAGGGTATACACATATTAAGATCTTTAAGTCCCTACTACAAGTGTAGGTGGAGACGAAGAGACAAAGTACAATCTGGATCTGTTGAGCTGCTCGCAAAGTGTGGAGCAAGCAGATTGGGCTTGTCCAAAGAGCTGACAGTTGAAATGTCATTTAGTTGGGATGGAGGATGAGGCAGAATTTTTTTTTTTTGGCAAACAACCAAAAACTTTTACTACCTTTGGGACTTTGTAGTATTTTTTGACTCAGTTTTTCGTCGTATTTAAATTTCACACGCTTAAAAAAGACGTTGCAGTCATTCCTGACTCGTTTGAATTTTTTTTCTGCTTTCCTCTGTCGGGTTGGCCTTGTAGAACCGACAATTTTTTCTCTATCCCTGATACTCTCTTTTTGCAGCGCGAGCCGTACCACGCCATTTCCTTTGGTTTGACACTCTTCATCCGATGAGGGATAAAGGATCTCATTCCAAAGAGAATAGTCAGTATCGAGGAAACGTAACGACCAATTAAAATCCCTAAAGAAGCTGTTAAGTCCGCTCCAATTGGCTTTCTCGTACTGCCATACAAATCTTTTAGGAATTAGTTGATATTACACAGTGGTCCGACGTCGGCACACTGGCCTTTTACTTATCAGTGTGAGAAAGCAAAACGAAGTCCGGGGTGTGGCCGGTATGACTTTCAACGTCTGGTATTCGCGTGGGCTCATTTACAAGTTGGGTAAAATTGTTTTCAGCGGCGGAGGTCTGTCCAAAATATCGAAGCCACCCAGTTTTATATATATTGAAATCGCCCGTAGTAATTATTTCAGTATGAGGATACATAGATAAAATTCTTTGAATGGAGTCTGACAGCGCATCAAACTCGTTAAATGTTGAATTGCTCTCCAGTATGAGGCTTCTGTAAATAAAGCAGTAGTGGATAATTTGCTTACGGAGATGGAATTTTAACCCCATGAAATTGAATTCCGGATTGGAATATGGTGGAGTTCGGTAAGCTACAATACTACGCACGTAAATGGCGAGACCGCGCCGAGATAAGAATAATTGCACTATTTCCTAGCCAGGTAGTTCCAGATCTCAGTGATCCGGGAGGTGTGGGCGGGGATCTACCTATGTTTTACTAAGCGCCAAACTAGCTGGCCTGTATTTGCAGACGTAGACATACGCAGAAAAGTGATTACTTTTTAGTCTGCATATATTGACTACATCCAGTTTGAATTTCCGAGTTATAATCAGAAGCACCAAAAATACAAATACCAACGATGCTAAGCATCTGTAAGCCTATTAGTTCTTTTAAGAGTAATGGGCTCCATAGATTCCACCCATTTAAAAATTCCGAATAGGTTTGCTGCCATGGTACTCGTACTTATTCATGTGGGTCATTCTTTTCTAGCTTTTGATGGCGCTTTCACAGACGTGTTTTTTTGGATTGCCTTGCAGATCTCATGATGCAGTTTTACTATGAAGGCGTTTTCGAATAAATGATGTTACTTGCGTTTCCGGAAATACCCATACATAATATAAGATGTAATTCTACGCGTTATATATTTCAACAGTAGATAAACGAAAAAGAGGAGACCCCCTCAACTATAAAGGCATATTTTAAGTCTCCTCATCATCGCTTAAATATCTTATCTGCCATATTTTGTGAACGTCTGAAACCCTTAGTCAAGAACCTGATTGGACCCTATCAGTGCAGTTTCAGACTAGATAAGTCCACAATCGACCAAATCTTCTCATTCAGGCTTATCCTGCAAATAATTTAAGAAATCCAAATCGATACCCACCATCTTTTCATCGATTTAAAGGACGCATATGACAGCATTTATAGAGACGAGCTATGTAGAGCCATAAAGACTTTATGCACTTGCATAAAGACAATTTAGAACGCTCGGTAGCGACTTTACCCAGACCTTTAATGTCAAAACAGGTTTTACACAAGGATGAGGAGACTTTGGAGGAGAATATTCAACGGCGAACTATGCGAGCTGTACAGCGACATAGTCCGAAAAAAAAAACTGCGCATCAATCGCCTGAGATGGCTGGGACAATGCTCCGACCCGCGGAGTCTTCGAATCAACTCAGTAGAGTGAGACCTCACCTTAGTGGAACTCAACCGACTCATCCGTAACTGGGGTCAATTAGGCAGTTGTGCCGCCTATGATTAGCAGTAGTTCTTTTGTATCATATTTACTTTTTGGCAAATTACCATCATTTAATATATATCAATATCTTCCATTTTATTAATTAAATGCATTTAATTTTAATTTGAATTGTTTTTTTCTTTTTTTTTCAATATATAATATTTATAATTAGAATCTTATTATTTATTTAAATTGTTTTATAACTACTTAAAGATACGTTTAAACATCAACAATTTTAGTTTTGTGTGAATAAGTGCGCGCCACTTTAGTGCTCTATAGTTAAAAGTATAATAATATTTTTCTAATTAAATTAGTTACAATTTGAATTATTATTTATATATATATATAGTTTTGTTTTTTATTCCATAGTTTTTACACAAACAAACTTCATATTGCACATTTATTTGTTACACTTACTTTGATGACTACACTTACAATATTATATTTACATAACAAAAGAAATGAGAATTTGTTTTTTCTTTAGGTCTCAAGGACCTTTCTTTGATATTTGCCAATTATGTAGGTCATAACATAACACTTATATTTCCTTTTGTTTTTTTTTTTTAGTTTTCAAACTTAAAACCAGATTTATTTTAAATGTTTTTTTTTATATATGTTTTTTTTTTTATTTATAGTTAAATATATGTATTGAAAGATTAGTGCTTATTTTTTTCATTAATTTTCTCTCACTATTTTCTGAGGAACTTGTATACCATACTTTGAATGATTGAAACGAAAGGATTTATCGTTACAAACCAAAAAGACAAAAACGAAAGAGTATATATGAAATTTTTTTGAAATTTTTCATAACTAAAAAATATACAATATATCATGTTAATTTGTTTAATTTTGTTTGTTTATATAAGTAATGTATATATATGTATATAAGTTTCTTTTGTATATAAATATGACTTTTTACTAGTATATGTATATAATTGTTTGTTTTTTTTTACTTTTATGAAGTGAAATAACTTTTCGTTGGAGGTATTTGGTATTCCTGGATTTGTCTTCAAGAAAGGAAAACTATGAAATGAAGGAGGATGAAGGAATAAAGTCCTTGTGCCAACAAGAAAAAAAAACAAATAAATAGATACATAAAACAAATCAAAGAAAACAAATGAAAACAAAGTATTTTTTTTTTTTTATTAATTTTTTGGTAAATTCTCTTTTTATTTCACAAAGATTTTTTTATGAAACTATATATAAAAACTGTAACCGAAAACAAAACAATTTTTTAAGCCTAGTTTTAGTGTAAAATTAAGCGCGCAAAACAAATTTAATAAAAATAATATTTTAATAAAATATATATTTTTTTCGTTACGTTTAAATAACTTAAAGTTAATTTTGATTATAGTTGTTGTTGGTTGTTTTTTTGTCGTTTTTTGTTGTTTTTTGTTGTTTTTTGTTTGGAGCAAGGATTCTTTTAGAACAATTGATTACTTAAAAATTAACTCTTAAGGATAAGATCATAAAGGTTTACTAAAAACAATTAATTTTGAAAGAGAGGCTTCCCCTAAAATTTACAATTCGTCGCATCGTTTATATACAATTGTCTTCCGATTAGTTATAAAAATTATAAAATAAAAATTGAAATATAAATTTAAAAAAAAAACTATAAAAATGGCACAAGTGAATTAGAATTTTTTTTAAAAATTGGTTTTGGGTAGATACTCGTATTTGTTCTTTTTCCTTTGTAGCTTATTATATATTTTGTACATTTAAATTCATAAATAGTTTTAATATATAAAAATTCATTTGTTTTTTTTTTTTTTTGTTTTCTTCATGTGTAACTCGAGGGGTTGTACTTAGATTAATTCCTGTTTCTTAAAATTGTTGTTTTAATTAATTTCGAATTTTGTATGGGTGTGTTATTTAACATATGTTAATATTTATTTACAATGCCTGTTCGGTTTTTGGGGGTAGGTAGGTGCCTTATTCGATGTGAACGTTGCGTTTGAACGCAATCATTTGTTCCTCCATTTGTTTTTGTTGCTGTTTCATGTACAATGTAGCCGCATCATCCAAGTCGTCGAGATCGTCGTCGTGATGAGAAGACATCGGTGAAGCTGATTCCCGGTGAGATCGTGGCGAATGCATGCTCAAGTCCTCGGGTTCAGTTTGGACCGGGATATCTGTAGGAATGTGCACGATTTGCGGTGGCAGGCGGAATACTCGGCGGATGTCATGGGGTTTTCTAGATCGCTTATCTCCATCCACACTGCCATTTACCGACATGACTCCATCTTCGGAGAGGTCAAGTGGCGTTTCGTATACGGCTGGTGGAACTACAGCTCCCGACATGGATTCGTCGGAACCTCCAAATGAACTGATTGCCGATTTTTGGTCACACAGTGGATAATCGGATGACATGGCAGGACTGATGGCTGGCGTTGGTGGAGATTGAATACCACATTTGTGATGCATGAGATGATGTCGCCGGCGGAATTTCATATGGCAGCGATCACACTCAAACGGTTTCTCTCCATTATGAATCAGCATGTGAGACTTAAGTTGATTTGAGTCGCTAAAACGCCCATCACATATGTCGCAGTTGTAAGGGCGTTCTCCGGTGTGTACTCTAAGGTGACGTCTCAAGTTGGCAACCTGCACAAATTGCCGATCGCAATGACTGCAGTGATATGGCTTCTCCCCGGTGTGCAAACGCATATGGGTCTTAAGGTGATGGTCACGAGTAAAACGTTTATGGCACTCAGGGCATTCGAATGGTTTCTCTCCAGTGTGAGTACGCTCGTGATTTTGAAGAACATGCTTGTAGCCAAAGGATCGACTGCATATCTTACAGGTAAAACTCTTATCCCGAGAGACATCTTTGTTGTTAATGGGTCCTTCGTTAGTTGAATTTGGTGATGATCCACTTGATGGGGGCGAGATTGGACCGCCTGGTGTGTGATACATATCTCCGCCAACACCAATTTCCATAGCCGACGGTATTGATTGCAGATCCTTCTTTACTGAAATTTTTTTCGTTTTCTTCTGCATGGCATCGGAATTATGACCGGTACTCGTCGGAGATTGCATAAGATGAGCCGCTGCGTTCGATTTATGGATCATTGGCGGAGAAATGGGGCTGGCTGGTGGTGAATGTGGTCCCAAAGGTAGATTTGCTGGTGGCCATCCGAACAATGCTGGATGATGTGGAAGCAACGAAGACGCCAACGCAGACATGGGTAATTGTGCTGCCATAAATGCCGCCGCTGCAGATCGATTTGCGGCCAACAATTGCGGTGACAACATTCCAAATGCTGATGCTGCGGCAGCTTGCATTGCTTGACCACTTTGATAAACGGAATGTGTGTTATTACCCGACATTGGTGGTGACATTGAAAGACTGTCAACTTCTTCTCGTTTCATACCGGCTAAAGCGGCAGCTAATCCTGAAATGACAAAGAAAAAAAAAGTCAAATGGTGAGTTGGTTTCGTATAAGCTAGTACGAGTACTCGTATGCAAACACAGCAGGATACAGAAGAAATCCTGATGACCTGCTGTGAAAATTGTAGCACGGATATGAGTTTTTCATTATTTCGCTGTCCTATATTATATATGTGACTTTCACTGACCTGAGGGTGACTCGCTTAGGTAATATGACACAAAAGGGACACTTCTTTTATTTATTTTTTTTTTTTTTTTTTTTAGAGTGAAAGTGATTTCATTCCAGCTTCCTATCTTCTTTTCAATCTCATTCTACCCAATTCTATTTCTACTGTCCTCCTTTGCAAATTCATCTTTGTGTGGCACGTGCGTTTGGCAAATCATCGCACATGCACGAGAAACTGCCATCACACATAGTGCAAAGGACCTTAACCTTTTGCACCGCAGAAAAAGGCGCAAAAAGGAATGTTCGTCATATACACACGACGAACGAGTGCTCACACTACGAATTCTACTCGCATAATCCCTTTTTCAAGGTTTTCCTCTACGCCACGGTGAAGTATTGTATATGCTCATATGTGAATGAATTGGAGTGAATTATTTAGCCGGAGGGGAAAAAAACTGTTCATTCACAAACCCATGCACACAGCTAATAACGGTAAAATGAGCATTTTAAGAGAAACCACTTGCACATGTGTGTAGTGTAGTGCAATGCATATGGGCTAGAGCTATTCTCTTAAAAAAAATTCGATTTTGACTAAGCGGTCTTTTTCTTCTCATAGCCTTTTCGATAAGGGTGAATGGGGGCGTGTTACGAAAGCGTTTCCCACCTACCTCTCCAAATATAAAGAACAAATGGCAAAAAGTAAGGAAAACAAAAAAAAACATAATAATAAAGCAGACGACAACCGGCAGCGACAACAGTAGAGAGCAACTGCCATTGAGACGTCGTAATTGCTTTGTCGCTAGACATGTGTGTTGTTTCGGTCATTGAAAGGAAGTAAGAGGGTGGTATTATATCTGAATTGTTGCTACACATAGAATGGAGTAAAAGCAAAAGGAGTCGCTAAGAATGATGGTGGCACAGAAGGTGACACATAAAACTTAAAGAAAGTTGTAAACCAAAGTACATATCTACAAATGTTGAGGGGGTTATTGAAGAAAATCTTGAAGCTTTAAACGCATTGAAAGCCTTTTGATTTTATTCGACCAAATTTTTTTATTAGTTTGCTTAAATTTTTAAAAGGTTTGCAATTAGTAGTTGGCTTAATTGTAGAGTACTAAGGACTACTTACATATGTATGTTTGAAAGCCCATCTAATAATCGAGCTACTTCAAAATACGTTTCCTATAAACTGCTAGTTTTACAGCTTATTGATTTAGATAATGTCTCCTGTTGGAATGGGACGTGCCTACATACCTATAATAGTTTAAAAGTTAAAATTCATATTCATGGCTGACCACAACAGGCTGATGAATGTATCTTGTACTTTTTCAACGACCAGAACTGATTTCAAATTTCACAAGCAACATACCTACATAGTTAAGTTTAGATTAATAGTGCTTTCCCATGTTTTACAGATGAATATTCATTTGAATTACCTCGTATCCCCAATTCGTGATTTGTCAAATAACTATTAAGCCATTGCAACTGGCAACTGATGCCCGAATATTAGACTTTTGAAAGACAAATTAACAAGAAACAAGGGTCGCAAGTATTGCTACATTACCAATGCAGATGCAGAATCAAGATAACATTTCCGATTAAAGTATACTATCTTTATTAAAATGAAATATGAGACCTGGGTTCTATTTTTAACCAACTTGTATCTTAAAGTTTGAGACACCTGGAGGCTATGGAGCACTGTTGGCGAATTAGTCTATTATTTGTCTGCATAAAAAAAAGCTCACTTAAATGGCTTTAAATACATACCTCTGGTTTGGGCATCCTGCAGCAAGGATAGAGCCATGCTATTGAGTATTGTGTTGGCTGAATATTAAATTGGTTTACAACAAAATATTTTGTTGCTCCCGGTTTTTTTTTTTGTCGTCAACAATTCACAATTTCAACTTTTTCTTCTTTAACACAACACTTCTGGGAGCAAAATATCCTTTGCCGAGAGTTCTTCAAATTTCAATCTAATCCCAGTTGGCAATCTTTATAAGTTTCATCACTGTCGGTGTTTTTGTTTTTAATTTGAACTTATCTTTAATTATATTTTGTACTTAATGGAGGTAGTTTAACTTTGTTTGTTTTGTTTTTTCTTAATTTTGCACTAAGTAACACTTAAGGAAGAAATTTTAATAAAAATGAAACAATATCCTTATTTCGGTTGGTTTCTTATGTGAGAGGTAGTTGTAATGAGGTATTTCGTTTGCACAGAGTAAACAATAAAAATAATGTCCTTCCGCTTTGATATTTTTATCTATTATTTTTTTTTAAACTTAAATATTTTATTTTAATTTTTGATTTAAGACACGTTCGTGTTTCTTGAGGTTTGTAAGTCGAGTGATTCGTTGAGTATCCTTTACACGTTCTTAAATAGGTACGTTTGAACTGGTTCTTATCCTTGCTTTACGTTGAAGTATAAGAAAATAAATACTTTTTTGTATGTACATATGTGGTAAAAAATAAACTGAACATTTCTCGTTCTTCTTTCCAATTCACACTGAAAAACTCAAGACTTTTAGTTGTTTTATGTTTCTTTTTGTCCTCCTCAATCCGTATACGAAAACTCTGTTCCAGAATGGTTCACAACTCGGTGAGAGCCAAATCACGACTGAAATAATTCGGAACGATGGTCCTAAAGAAATATCAAACCGAAACCGAAATCGAGACCGAGAAAGACTGTTTGCTAAGCAACCCCTCGATACTGGCGATGGCGAGTTATACTCGTACACCACTACAAGGGTGATAGATACTTTTTTTTCTGACTTTCATTTTTGGTGTTCGTTTCTAATGCGTATCTATGAGAGACGCGCATATACCTGAGTTAGAGGGTTGGTTTGGTGTGTGTGAGCTGGTTGGTTTTTTATTGCTTTCACACTGGAGAAGGAACTAAACCGAAGAGAAAGAAAGATAGACTGAAATGGAAATTGAAGGGAACAAAAAAAAAAAAAGCGGTTTGGTTTTTCTTTTCATCGTTTTTGGGTGATTATTATGTAAGCCTTTGTGTGTAGTGTATTTCTTGTTGCTATTCTGAATTTTGATTCTCTCGTTCACACTTAACTCTCTTTGGCGGACTCTTCAACATTGCTAGCGGGTTGTGGGTCTACTTGGCCCGGCTACTATGTACTTGATGATTCTTATTTTCTTGCCTTTAACCTTTCTAGGGGAAGCAGAAGATCTCCACAGTAACTTCCTTCATTTCGTCCATCTTCCGAAACTGTTCCATTTTAGGTGTTGATTTCTCCATCCACACCCCTCTGCGCTACATATGTGCTTCAGGAAACCAAAGAGAAACGGATCGGTTTTGTTTTTTGTTGTTTTTTTTTCCTCTTCATTCACCTTCCCTTTTTCTTTTTTTTTTATTATTTATTTGCTTTTTTATGTCTAGTACATAACAGAGCACTCAACTTGTATAGGCACTGCTCGTTGACGTACACCTAGGGGTACCGCAGGGGTGTGTGCTTTGACAACTTCAACAGCCTGTGGCATGCTATTTTCAGAGCTGCATATGGAAATGCATTTCTTCTTTGTTTTTTCTGTTTTTTTTTTAGCATTCCTTCGATCGTTAAAAAACAAATGGGAGCAATAAAATATAAAAAACTGTTTCTCAAAAAGAAATCCAAAAACACACAATGCATTGGGCTTCCTTATTTTTTTACGATAAGCTCATTAAAAAACTGAGTCCACAGCAAGGACATTTTTTTGTATCTTCACTTTGTAGATTAGGTGGCGCGCGCAGTTTTTCTTTTATGGTGATTTTTTTATGAATTTGGGTATTTTTTTTATGTATATTTCGGTTTTTTATCGATTTGAAAGGAATTATTGACATTTTTAATTGCACTCGAGCAATTGTTGTGTGCAAAATAGGTAGCTTCGGGTGATTAATAGAGAACGTAGCACTTCCTAATTAATGAAATATTTTAAACTCCATAAATAATTCATAAACAAACAGCAGAGACTATGGTTTTAGTTATTTTGGACCATCCAAATCAGGTTTCTGTGTTTGACGGTGATTTTTCTTAATTTACAGACAGAAGTTATTGCAACATGACTGATTAACTTTTAAGTATATCAATGCAAGTACGGTTTTACAAATGTTTTCAGACGCCTTCAAGGCTATCAGATGCGTTTTTAGAGCCGAATTCAAAATTCTTTGATTGGCCAAAGTTGATTGTTGCTTACTTGTATATGTTAGTGTTATGGAAAAAGTTGATTTTTTTTATAAACTCCTATTTCATTAGAGTAGAAATATGATCAAAGCTGTTCGTACTTTCGGCAGCAATTTTTTTATTTCGATTACTCATATAGTTTTCGAGACGAAACAAATTCAACTTAGAAACATGTAAGCCAGTAAGCAGTCTATTGTATTTTCTGCAGAGGAACACCACGAAATAACTGAGGGAAGCATTCGTATGGTCAGGCATCTGCATCTGCAGTGATGGTCATATGAAACCCAACTGCCGATAGAGGTCCTGAACAATTAACCTCTAAAGCTTGCTAACCAACGTGAGCTCGGACCCAAATAAGACTCAATGACTTCAGCCTTCCGACTGAGTTCAATGAAGTCATGGAGGGGCCAGCAAGCTGTATTTTTCTTTAAGACAGACTCCGATTCTGGCCGAAACAATTCCTGATAATATGGAAAACCGAGTTCGTATCTTTTTCTTCCTCAACAGTTCTGCATCAGACAGCATGTCCATTAGATTATAGTGAAAAGGCGGTATGCACGCAAGGTCATCCAAACTCCAGTGCGTGTTATGCCAAAAACCACTTTTCTTTAAAAGAAATATAGAAATATATATATAAGAATACCGCCCACGGTATGAATATCAAGGGGAGTGAAAGCCAGGCGCGCTATGGAAGTTCATATACAGTCGAGACAAACCATTCTTTGGAGTCTGGCATTGATTCGTCTATGCCATGTTGTCTGACCGAATTACACATGCCCTCAAAAGTTGTGTTGTGGAAAGCATCCTCAGTGTCGATGAAAACGGGCAGCGAGTACTCCTGCCCTCAATTCTTCGATTTTCGGTTCGATTCTTCGATTTTCGGTATAAAGGCTACGTGCAATGTTCGCAGGGTTTCGGTATGTAAAGATTCACTTCAGAGTTACCGGCAGCTGGTATAAAGCTGTTACTTAACACTTTGCCATTTTAATTAGATATAAAGTGTGTTTTTTGAAGAGCTATAGCATTCTTTTTAATAATAACGACAGGAATTGAGATTGATTCAAAAATCTCTATTCACTATGAATAGCCAATGGCTTTATACCCGAAGAAATAACCACTGATTATTGTTGGGAAATGATCAGTGGCCATTGACTGCAACACTGACTGTGGGTATAATTGAGTCTGATAATTTTCTTCTGAATTTGCCTCACTCCAGAAACTGTAATTTTGCTTTCGCTTGTTTACAAACCCAGTAAGCCAAAAGTGAACCTCGTCAGCTGAAATTCCCCTCGCTAGCTATTGTGTCGTGGCTTTAGTTTCTGTATAAGCTGGATCTTATACGGGTGTAGGCCGAAATATCTTCGGAAAATTTTACAAATAGACAATGGCCAGACTGTTGCGATTAATACCGAATTTCGTCTGAATACACAGCTGGTAGATTATGAAGACCATATTCTGATATACGATTTGAAAATTGAAGACCGATTTTTTAAGTATGATAAGTTTGAATGATACGGTGTGGTTCTCCGTATCTCCTGGTGTAGTTCCATTAATGCTGATTTTTGCAAACATAACTGCACTATTGAAAGTATCTCCAGTAGAACCCAAGTCCTATCGCCGTTTAAATATAACCGTAAGTCATGCTCTTAAGTCTTGAAACATTGTTTGGATGATTTGAATCAAAACTACTTTAATTTCATTGTTTTTGGCGTGAGTTCTTCACATATATGTATTTTAGCCTCATCTTTTAGGTTCTAGGAAGTTGTCTTGATCCAATCCCTCACTGCAAGTGACCTCAAGTAGAGAAGAACGTGAAGACTGTAAATGGCATATTTAATCCCACCAAAGGCGCGAATTAAGATTCGTATTATTATTCAATATCAGTCGGCATGGTGTAGGTAATGGTAAAATTCGTTGACTACGACACTTGATGGTCTAGGTTCGATTCCCAGGCCGAGCACTGAAAAACAGAGAAATCATAATTTCTGTTATCCCCATCCAAACAACGGTCACTCACAATTTTGATATTTGTCAACCCGCAGGCGCCGCGACTTGTGTCCAAAATGGACATAGTCCATAAGGGACTTTTGAGACATTACTGTTATATCTGACCAATTGTAACCAACTTTCTTAATATTTAATATGAATAGTCCTATGATCTATGAATGATTCAATTACTTTTGTCTGAAACCATCCTTAAAGAAAACATCTCTCGCTTGGCTTCTATTTAAGTGTCTTATAAAGTGTTGTAATATCAAAACAAGACTTGGCAAGGTAAGGTGACTCAGCCAACTTGCTCCAAACAACCAAATACGAGTAAATGTCGTCAAATGCCAACTGTTTTGATTAGGTAATCCATAACCTTCATCCACAAGGTTACAAAGTGCATGAAATTTATGTGAGTGTATCCACCGGAATGAACCCGCTTTATCTGAATTTACTGACGAAACCTAACTCATGATAGCTTAAGGCTTCTTTTACTGACAAGTTCCAAGATTTCCCAATGATCTATGCTCTAATGTATATGTGGCTGCTATACCTCCCTTTTGTCGAAACACATAAATAACTCGCAAATCTCGTTACGCGACTATCAACTATCATATCAGTGAAGTTTTTTTTTTTTGTAAGAAAAGAAGCAAAACGAAAGTAAAATTGTCACCGAAAAAGGTATACAAAATACGCATTGCACTCAAGCAATAATAAATCCATTATCATGCTTCCAAATTTCAAACACCGGAGTGAAGGAACGAAAAACTCAAAACAAAAAAAAAAGAAACAACGTAACACCCACTTTCAAAACTGAGGCTCTAATTCCTAGTTCCTAGATTCTATGACGGGTTCTTCCACTGAATCGATGAATCACTTTCACAATTGCAATGCTTACGAATTTGCATACCCCAGAGCCGAACACATGCAATATGATACAATTTTTTGGATTTTTATGAGGGGACATCTTATTTTATGAGGACGCTATCTACTCGTATTTAAGTACAATAAAAAATAAAATTTTACAAAAAAAGTCAACTGAAATTGGTTTTTTGTGAAAAAGTTGATTTTATGATTTTTTTTCGTCGATTTACTGCTGAGTTTCTATGTTTGTTAAATCAGTGGGATTAGTACTTCTTTTCAGCTTTTACCTGTCGTCCTTGTGGGTTTTTTAATATTTACATAGGGTGGAATGATTTTTTTTCCGGAAAACGGTTCACTTTTTCTCTGCCAAATTAAGGATGACTGATTTACAAATTTTTATAAATGTACATGTGCATATTTTCTTCCGAGAAAAAACTTGCATTCGGTTGAAGATGCTTGAAAATCAAACATTATCAAATGGTAGTGTGGCGAAGTTTTCAGTTCTTGTCTATCTGGCTGCACTCGGAAATGAAACATTTAAATGAGATTGATGTCTCAAGGATATTAGGCATTTTGGCCAGTTATTTCCGTCAGGTATTATTGAAAGCGATTTGATGTTCTTGTACCTCAGAAAGTAAGAACACCTTACAAGCCGGCAGTGGCTTAATCAGGTCTATCATCGTAACAGATCGGAACGGAATTTTCTCCGATCTCTCCGATTTTTACGAATTTTGTATAATGGTATCTGTTCGGTTGACCTAATCGGACAAACATCCGAAAACAAATTTTCTTGTGTGATGTATGACTGCAAAGTGTCAAAATAACAGCAACGCGTCTAAAATTCACGCGCTGCATTCCGATGCATGACATGATTATCTTTCCGATTGTCTCCGACTTCAAAACAAATGTGACAAAAGTTCCGTAAGCATGGGTACTCAGGAGAATCTTTGCGTTAACGAAAAATTTTTTGAAGCTGTTAGTAGAAATTATGGAAGGATCATGTACGAGTACTACCACAAAATGAAATAATTTAGGTTACGCTGCATCTGAAAGTTCGAAAATATTTTGATACATTTTTCAAAAATCTTCTTTTTGCTTTGCTTAATGTTCTCTGTTCATATCTTTCTGCTTCCAAAGATATCGCTACGGTATCCATGATTCTGTGAATATTTTGGAAATGTTTTATTTTCACAAATTGAATGTCAAATACATGCGTCATTTCGTATACGAGTATTTTGGTTACGATTCGGATACCATGAGGGAAATAAATCCTCCGATCGGAACTTCTCGCCGATTAAGATGAGGATTGTTCAACATTTACTTTGTGGTCTCTTGAGAGTTTCGCACATTTTTTGCAAGAACGCTTTTCACAGAAGCGCAGATTGTAGTCTCAAGCTGGTCTTTTAAATGCTTCGATTTTCAGTTTAAATTGCAGTGAATGTGTTTTCAAATTCATTACAAAGTGACAGATAGTTCAATGCTAGTTGAATATTTTTAAGATTTAAAGCAAACTTAATGTGTGTACGTCATATTCAAAGTAGGTTCTGTACAAGGTACGTTTTAAAAAAGACAAAAATTCGTTCAAGAATTCAAATTACCCCCAGTACGTTTAATGTTATTTTTTATACAGATCAATTCAATAATAGGTACTCGAAGATTAAAGCGTATGCAAAGCCAAATATTTAAACTATGTGCTTTGACGTTATGCGACATAGTTTACACAATTCGTTACTTTTAATTAAAACTAAGTAACAAATTTAACGCAAAAAATAAAGGGGATTCTGTTATAGGCCCTGAACCAAACAGGGTAGTAGGGTGGCCCAAAGCTAGTTGGGTAGTTGGCCTAAGTGAGTCATTCAGTAATTAATTCATCATAACAATGATTTCCCACACCATAGCTCAGTAGGCATATTACAGTGTTTTGGTCAGATACATGCGGTCATTCTAAGAGGAAGGATGTACGAAGTATTCCGACTTAACTGGTAAAAAAAAAATATTTTGTCTGAGCTGGTCTTACTATGGTGCTGTGTATTTTAGATTTCGCTTTTGAAAAAGTGCGGTTACTCTGACCAATTAACCTAACTTGTGCCAATCTCATCAGAAGAATGTGCAAGTGCTGCCTTGAGTTTCAATATCATTCTTTCTGTGCGGCTCTACCAGGGCATCAGCTCTCAAAAATATTGCGTGTCTATAAAAATAACAATTTTTTTTCAAATATATTATAAAAGTAAGGCAAACCTATAGTATGAAAATGGCCTTCGTTGCACCGGAACAAATTGTCGATAGTTCCCAGGAAAAAGCCTTGAAGAAGCACCATTACCATAAATGAAATTGCAAAGTCTTTTGCTGGGACTCTGCCTCTAAATAAAAAGAACGCAGTTATTTTCCCATACAATAAGGAAATATTTCCATTCACTAACTTTGTTCCATCTTATGTCACAAGATTCGAGTGTTACAATGACACAATTTCATAATTTATCTTTATAATTTATTGGCAACGAGGTGATAAACATATTATACCATTTTTAAACAAAATTATTCTATGTCTTCTGATGTCTGATTTTGTCTTTCATTTCATTCAAAAGTAGCCCAAACCTTAAACACTCAAGTTTCCTTCAACGCTACCACCATCTTTTGCGAGTGTGGCTGAAATGTCTTTTTGTTTATTTACTTATTTGTCAATTTGATGTAAGGACCCTCCTAGACAATTTAAAAATTGTAATTAATTTAGATGATGAAGAATGTGTATACATGTTAGAGATACAGATTCTGTTAAAAAATGGCGGAGAAACAAAATCTCATAGTAAACAATTGCTTAACTTGGTCGAAAGCCTGAGAGAACGTTATTCAACAATTTTTTTACTGGTACTAAATTTTCCGAAGACTTCGCATTAAGCAATAGTCCAACTCTAAATTCTTTTAATTTATGTCATATACATTCTCAACCAGCAACTTTTGCTTTCAATGAATTTACTGCTTTTGAAATTCACAAAATCATAATGACACTTAAAACAACGAGTTCGCCTGGCTTTGATCAGATTTCTTGTTCTGTTTTAAAAAACATTTCATTTCAAATATCTGACGTTCTGAGTTTTATTTTCAACCTCAGTGTTCAAAAGGGCATCTTCCCGGATTCACTGAAGAAAGCGATAGTAATACCCCTTCACAAAAAGGGTAACACTTTTGAGCTTGATAACTACCGCCCTATTTCACTACTATCAGTTTTTTCAAAAATTATTGAAAAAATCTAGAAAATCTAGGATTGTCTCTTTCTTAGATAAAATTCATTTTTTTAGCATTTCACAGTTCGGCTTCAGAAGTGGGAAATCTACAGAAGATGCTTTATTGAAACTTACTGCTGAATTATATAACAGTTTAAACATATCAGAAATCCCATCCGCCCTGTTTATAGATATTACGAAGGCGTTTGATATGGTGGATCACACAATATTATTAGACAAATTATACAAAGCGGGTTTTAGAGGTTTTATTTATTCTTGGTTCTCATCATATCTTACAAATCGTAAGCAAATGGTAAAGATCCAAAATCAGCTTAGTTCTCCGAAAGTAATCAATACTGGTGTGCCACAAGGTTCTGTTTTTGGCCCCATTTTATTTTTGATATATGTTAATTCCCTCTTTATTCAACCTTTTAAAGGCAAAATCACAGCATTTGCTGATGATACAGCGCTTTCGTATTCCAATAATAATTATCTCGATCTTTTTTTCGACGTCAATCATGATTTGGATTTATTGCGAAGATGGTTTACATACCACAAATTGGTCATAAGCAAAAAAACCAAATTTATGATTTTTAATATTCTGTAGACGCTTTAGCTTAGACTATGGTCGCAATTCTTTTCCATTTAACAATAGTTTAAATTGCAGTAATACATGTTTTAAAATAGAATGTGTTGACAACTTTAAGTATTTAGGAGTAATATTGGACAAGAGACTTTATTGGAAAGACCATACTCTGTACCTTAAAAAGTACCTTAATTGCGTTGTAAGGCAACTTTATCACCTTAGCCTGTATTGTCGACTGCCTACTTTAAAGTTGGTATATAATGGTCTTTTAAAGTCTAAGCTGCAGTACGGTGTATCATGTTGGGGTGGTACACATCTTAATAAAATACAACCTTTACTCTTAAAGCAAAAACATGCAATCAGAATAATGTGTAAAGTGAATCGTAGAACTTCTAGCTTCGAATTATTCAAAAGTCTCGAAATCCTTCCAATAAGGCATCTTTACTGCTACAAAGTTTTGAAAATATTTTTTTTAAAGTCCGGGTTCTATGCTGTTCGACTCGATGAAAATTATAATTTACGAGTCAATACCAGAAATTTTGCAATCATTCCGACAATCCATAAAACACATTATACGCGTTTTTATTCCGTAACTGCACCCCGTCTTTTTAATGCATTACCGGCAAACCTTAGATGTGAGAGAGTGTAAGCAGTTTTTCTTAAAAATACAAAGAAGTGGTTATTCTCTTTTGACCATTCTACTATAAATAATTTAATATAAATTAATGTATAATAAATACAATTTTGCTCTATTGCTGCACATCATGTACATGTATCATCACTTTTTTACTATTACTATATTTTCTTTTTTACTTTTTACATCTTTATTTGTTTTCTTTTAATGAGTTTATTTTATTGTATTTCCCCATCGATAAATTTTTTAAATAATTTATTGTATTTCGAAATGACAGGTTCATTCACTTCTTGTTATTGAACAGCGGATTGTACCTAACTATTTCATGCAAAATGTATTCCATTATAATATACACTGTAATTTAGTATAAGTTTTGTTATGAAATAAAGAAGAAAAAAAAAAAGAAAAAAAAAAGAATCTGCATCTGCTGAAACTTTGCTGATTTTTCTTAGATTTTTTATACAATGTATCACTTCAACGGCATTGAAAACGTAGCAATACTACAATAAAAAAAACCTACGAATAGCCTTCTTATTTTTAGTCCATTCTTGAAAACGTTGCAGCACAGATCCAAATACGTGCTTACAAAAAAAATCTTCTCTAGCCCAGTCATCGGTTTAAGTTTTAACTAATTAGTCGACTTTTTTTTTAACTTACTATATTCAAGAACTGAAACTTTGCATAATAAACGACAGTCCCAGGTTTTTCAACCAACAGATTCTTTTTTAATTTTCGATTTTCTCATAGCGCTGAATACCTCGAAATGCATGACTACGATAAAATTATAGCAATTTCTAATACTTAATACAGAAACTGCCAATGGAGATACAGAGATATTGCCAATGTCTTGCATTGGTTTGGCAATAGTGCCTTTGTATTTGCCCATTTGTCTCTACGAGCAATTATATGACGAATAGCAATATTGCTGGCAAAAAATTGCCGAAAATATATAGGCAGGATGAAACAGAAACGCACTATCTGCGACCGGTCTCTTAGGCATGACAAGATATCGGTGAGGGTATTTTTCTTCATATAAGCAATTTTTATACAAATTCAATATATCCTACGTTAATTTTGAAGTGAAGTACGAGTACTCACTCGATTAAAAAAGATATAAATATTTACATTAAATTTCTCTCTTTTTTCTAGACAATATTTTGAAAAATTGTAACTGTGGACACACATTGCTGGGCCTTTACAAAAATTAGAAAAACAGTCTTGACTTTTATCTTTGTATTGATTGAAAGAATTAGGCTTTTGCATTTAAAATTTAAATATTTAGCAAGATTTTGCTGTTCGATCAGAAAATAAATTACGAAGCAGCAGATACTAGTGCCCCAAGTGTTGGTCTATGGGACACAAAAAACAACTTGCTGCCAGAAATACATAAAAATAAAAAATAAAAATCGATTGTTGAAAGCTACATTTTTTGTTCTAATTCTACAGAGTGTCTATATACATATGTTACATACCTATGTCATATGTTCCTACAGTATATTGAACTTTAAGACAATATACAATCTATACATATGTAGGTTGTGTTTGAAAGTGTAATTTAGGTGAAAATATATATATAACTTATGCAAGACTTCTTGGTGCGTATTCCTCAAATCCTGATAGTATCGATGTTCGCTTTGAAAATTCGGTAATTTATCTAAAGTCATCTAAATCGTGTGAGCATAATAAATTGTTCAACCCTGGCATGATGCGCACATTTTGCATATGACATACAACACTTGACTTGATCTTGGCACTATTGAAAGCACTGATCCTCACACCGTTCATTAACAAATAACCCGCACCGATATGATAGCGCCAAATACTTTTATAAACATTTTAAGATCCGGCGCCTTTGGAATAACCATGAGAATGTCAAAAATACTTCTTTTTTTTTAAAGACCACAAGAATCCGTTGATAACCGCTTTTGATTAAAAATATCATACATACTCGTACCACTAAGCGTAAAAGTAAAAAATAAAAATAAAAATAAAAACATATAAAAAAATGTCAACTCTGACTTAACCCATTACCACATACAGATAACCAACCGCAAATAATTTTTAAATTTGTTTTCGAATTTTCTTTTTTTTACGAAGAAACGAAAATCGAAAAAAAATATTCTTATCAGTTCGCGCGCCTATGCGTAGTAATTAATCCGACGTAGCGACCTACCCCAAAATAGTACGCAAAATGGGGTTGCCATGAAACTGCGTACAAATGCTACTACGAATGCCCAGTTTCAAAACGTACCAAATCGAGTAAGGAAAGGATAAGGAAGCGGAAAAGAAAAAATGACTCTTATGTACATCCTGCTTTGATGGATATATAATTCTTCCCCAAGTTCTCTTGCAGCGCAACAATTTCTCCTTTATTTGGCTTCATTATTGATGAGTTTACGAGTATACTTTATATACATGAGCTAGTGAAAAGTGAGAGTATATACTCGTACTTTCATTTCTTCAAGGGGTATGTACATACAGAATACAAATAATACAGAAAAGGATATTTCCTTAAAGTTTTTATGGTGTGTCCGTGTATTGGTTCCGACATCGGCTCTCTTTTGAAGAGCTCTTGTCGTGAATGCGTACGAATTTTGGGGGTTGTTTTGTATTTGTTTTTTGGTCTTATGCTTGCTAAGGATTGTGCGGCAATGGTGAGTAGATTTCAGCAGAAACGATATCAACACATGGGTGCTTCAAATTTTGATGGATACATAAAGGTAAAGAAACACACAACAGCAACATTACACCAGCGCAGTACATTAACGCGACATGTAATAAATGATTTTTTGCTCAAGAGTCCAACAAAAGGGAGATTGAAAGTGTAGAGACTCAGTTTCAAATGGCAGAGATGGAAGCACTTACTGTTCCAGAGCACATTGGAGGGAAAACACAGTGGATCAATGGATGAAAGAAGTGGGTTAAGATTTCACAATCTAAGAATATTGAATTCATGGTGGATACCGGTTATATTAATCAACAACCATATATGTATAATTTCTTTGGTTTAGTGATTTAAATTAAATACGATATGATGATAGTGGTCCTCCAGAATCTATTGAATAACTAGTCCCTACCTGCGACTTATCTGAGTAAAGCTACAATATCATTTTTCCAATGTCAAGTCTACACCTCAGATAAGTCCACTGATTCTGAGTACCATTCGTATCTACATACAATTATTTCAAATTGCTATCAGTTCATTATAATTAATGGGACAATCACTAAACAAAAAATACTTAATTAAAATAAGTAGGTACTGCTTCAGTAGAACTTCGAGGCAAAGGAGCTGTGGTTTATTATTTCCAACTGATAGTCAAATAGGTACATACTCGTACATAAATAGATTACTACCACTTTCTGTTCCGCTAACTTGGCTTAGATATTAAGCAATGAATCCACATACACAAATCTGAGGTCTACAGCTTTATTCTATATTATTTCTTCCAATACATCTTAAATATTTAAGCTATTTAGATGCGAAGCACGAATGGATGCACATGCGAAGTAAGATGTTTTGAAAGTCCAATTTCTTAAGTCGCAACATTTCTATAAAGAAATACTCGTATTTCTATAGAAGAAACTATAAGCAAAAGTGATTTGACAATATCGGGTCGTGATATTTATATCTTTAGGCCGGAGCTGTGGTGTTCATTCGCTTAACATGGCTCATGTATCTTAGAAGTCCGTAGACGACTAGATGTCGCAGCACGTACAGTAAATCTCCTTACCCAATCCCCTTATCTAGTACCTTTCTCTAGAAATGATCAAATACCTCTTCATCTACTTTCCAAGCGTCTGCACCATAGAGCAGGACTAGAATAAAAAGGGTTTGTGTGAATCCAGTTTCGTTTGACGAGAGAGGGCGCTGTTACTCAATTGCCACCTGAGCACAATGAAATAACTATTAGCAAGAGTAATTCTGCCCCTGATTTCTGCGCTAATGCCGTTGCTATTTGTAACTGCGGAGTCAAGGTAGACAAAGTCGCTAACCGCCAACGGCAATCTTCTTGTAAAGCTGTCTGTGGACAGTACGTTAGCGTGGGACGTATTTTGGCCATTCAGCCTCAGTGCTCACGAAAGATTCATTGACGGCTTCCTGGGCTCTTCCAATCACGTCAATGTCATCTGCGAATGCAAGTAATTATGCGGACTTGCATTCGTTTTGCACGTTTTTTTTTAGGTGTCACACGACAGCGGGTGGCCTTGTCTAAAACCTTTATTGATATTGAAGGTATCGGTTAATTCATCACCGACCTAAATGGAGCAGCTAAAATTCTCCATAGTCATTTTGATTGTTCAGAAGCTCGCATAATATGGCGGAAAATATTTCCTTTCTTTTGGATCGGACAAACGATAATGAGCTTCCAGTCTCCGCGATGCTTTCCTCTGACCATATTTTACAGATGAGCAGGTGCATTTTCCCAACCAGGCCATCTCCACCCGCTTTATATATTTACATACGAGTACTTTAGCAGGCAGTCCGTTTGCGTCAGTAACATTATAGGACTTTAGGTTCGATATTGTTTCCTTACCTTCGTTTAGGTCATTGAAGCGGGATTCTGTCGTCTTTGTGCAAGCTGAATGGTTCATTTTGCCTGACAGCGGCATTTTGACCAGCATCGCCGTTGTACACTCTGCAGAAGCAGCACCGGGAGCAACTCTACTACTAAAGGGGTTTCCAATAGAGACTTGACAACTCTGAATTTAATTTGTGAACGCACTCTTTCACTAATCATCAAACCGTCACTGTCAATTTATTCAATAAACTCAACATTTTCATCATGGTAAAGTACACGAACGAGCAACGTCTGTAAATTATAAAAATTTTCTACCGAAATTCGGAGTCGGTGACTGCAAATTTAAGAGCGTTAATTCCAATTTTCGGTCGTAATTCTCGCCCTAGTAGACAGGCAATAACAAGTTTAGTGCAAAAATTTGAGTTCACATATTCGTTGTGTGATGTTGCCATGTCAGTGAGACAACGGGTTGGTCGAAGTGTCGAAAATATCGCTGCCGTTCAGGCGTCCGTAGCAAACGATTCAAATCAGTCAATTCCACTGCGTTCTCAAGAATTGGATATCGCTCAGACCACATTATGGCGTATTTTGCGTAAGGATCTTGGTTTACAAAAATAACTGTTTGGTGCGGTTTGCATGTCGGCGGCGTTATTGGGCCATATTTTATCGTCGACGATAACGATGGTCACGTTACTGGGAATGGTCAGCGTTATCGCACCATTATCACCGATTATTTTTGGCCCGAATTGGAAGATATGGACTTGGACGACATGTGGTTTTAACAGGATGATGCCACAAGCCACACAGCACACGCTACAATCGATTTATTGAAGAGTAAGTATGGTGAGCGTGTTATCTCAATACATGGGTTAGTCGATTGGGCGCCGCGTTCGTGCGATTTAACGCCGCTTGACTATTTTCTGTGGGGCTACGTTAAGTCATTGGTTTATGCCAACTCGCTGACGACGTTGGAAGAGCTCAGAGCCAACATTGAACGCGAAATAGCTGCCGTTGCGGCCGAAATGTGTGGCCGAGTCGTTGAAAATTGGGTCCAACGAATCGACCGCTGCAAACGTGCCCGCGGTTTCCATATGAACGAAGTCGAGTTCCATTCATAAATGTTTTGATTGTACTTCAAACCGATAATAAATAAGTTTTTGAAATATCTAAAATGGTTTGCGTTTTATTTAAAAAAAA
This sequence comes from Volucella bombylans, assembly GCA_949129095.1. NCBI lineage: Eukaryota > Metazoa > Arthropoda > Insecta > Diptera > Syrphidae > Volucella > Volucella bombylans. Next base: position 25,795,254 of record OX422144.1, read on the forward strand.
AAGTCAAGTCCTTATTGGAAAACTTGATAGTTGTACATTTTTATCTTTGCACGCTTGCAATCTAGATTTTTAGCTCTGTCATGATGGTTTTATTTTCTGATAGAACTTTCCAGCTTTACATGCTTCTTGTTTGGCGGCATGTACCGGTCTACATTCATCATCAAACTGAAGTTTCTTTGTGGCGGCGTTTTGCAGCTTCACTGATTATCTCATTGACAACCCATTGGTGTTCTACGGTTTCTGTACGGAGCCTAGGATTTTGAGAGTTCTTGAGAAAAACGCGATCGGCAAAGATATAGGTCTTTTGCGTATGCAGCTTTGTGCTCCGTTGTGCCTGTGATATCTGAATTTGTGCAGTGGCTGCAATATGGTAATGATCCGAGTTGATGTTGGCTCTGACAGTTCTGACATCCAGAATGATGTAGGGATTTCTGGCATGGATAGCAATATGATTAATATAGTTGACGGTTGATTGATGAAGGGATATCCTAGTCCATTTATGGGTGTTAAGATGTGGAAACCGCGTGGTGGCTACTAAGAGGATACAAATTCTAAAAAAAAACAGAATTCATTGTAGGACGTGGTGCTTGACTTGGTTTTCCTGTAACCTGTTCAAAGGCGACTCCTTTACCCAGCCTTGCATTGTGGTAGACTATATTTATCAAACGACGTTGTAATGTTTATTTTGAGTGTTGAAGTGTTACGGCTAAATATGGGAAGGGGAGAATCTTTATTGTTCCTGACAGTCCAAAGCAGATTATCACATAGGGTTAGTTTAGCTTGATGTTTTTGGTGTTCTTGGGGTTTAGTTCCTTGATATTTCCAACGAGAGAGACTCTTCAAAGTTTGCTGATGGTTGCTTTACTGCCGTACTCGTAATGGCTTGTACCTAGCTACCATTTGGGATGCATAGCTTCTGCTGCCGATAGTTACTGTAGCATTCTCAAACTTTATCGAGAATGTCCCAGTTACGAGTAGATGAGATATTTTGTTATTGGTTAATACTATTCCGTTGTATTGATTTAAAAATATTGTTCCTGACGAAATTAGTTCGACGGCCGTTCGTTCAATTTTATGGAAGCCTTTCAGTAGATTCGCTATTTACCTCTAATATCTTTATTATTTATTCATGGTCTAAATTTCTAGCAATTCACTTCCATGCGCTTTCGATAAAGTTTAGGGATCTGGAGTCAGTCTGTAGAGGAGATTGCGGAATCGGGATATCTCATGTAAAGTGAAATGATAGGTTGAGCAGCTTTTGCTTACATTGTGTTGGACTGTTTTTTCAATTTCATCGACTAACTTTTCATACATTCCCACATCCATGTCGTGGATTAGTTTTAAGCTACCGGTCGGCACTTTGGATGTTCAAACTGATTGAGAATTTGTATAGCCTAAAATTTGTACTTCTGTTAAACATTCTACGATGTAAAGCCTGGAAGGGGACAAAAAAAGTTCATCGTATGCTAGTCTTGTTTCGAATATATATAGCTTTTATGAACAATTTTTCCTGACTTGGTTGTCACTGTAGTCTTTCAGTTTTCCTCAAAAATTTCTTTATGCCAATAATTATTGTAGTCAATTTTGATCTTACCCTCTTGTTGCGTTAAACATGGTCTATATTTTTTATTGTCTGAATTTTGTGTTATGAAAGTCCTTCTTTTGCTTTGCCTTTAATATCTCGATGTCTATTTTTCGCGTCTTTTCGTAGGCATCAGGGTTAAAAGTAATAGTTCTCCTGAAAAAAAATATCTACCGGCTTTTTCGTGGAAGTGGTGTGTAATGTGTGCTCTTTCCAATAGTTCGTCAAAATTTCTGTTGATGATGTTGTGGCAACTTACCAAAACCTTTTGCCCTGGTAACTCTTTATCACTTCACTAACGCATTTTGACAGCTTTACATGTCATAATTCTTCCGCTAAGAGTTTTGTCAACTCCATTAGTCGGCGGTCGCACATCGCCATTAAATTCATTTAATTTTTCCTATTGTAATTACACATATGAAGTAGTTGTTTTATTTAACACGAACACCACATTGATGACCACGACGGGCGGACTTAAGGGGGAAGGCGGCTCTTTCTGACAAAATCTTAGAGGTTAGTGACGATTATCAAGTGGATAGGTTACGAGCACCACGGCCTCGTCTCCAACGTCACCAATCGAGCACCGTATTGAACAGATTGATCGACAATTTCAACAGCTCCTCCGAAGAGATCGTCACAACCGCTCAACTCACCGATCCATGAGCAGAAACCGTAAACCGACCGAACCCCTGCTACGAACACCACCGATCTTTGTGATAAGTGTTGCTCTCCTTGTACTTTCGTGTCAAAAAATCATTAAGCCAGCTGTTTGAAATGTCAGACAAGTCGGACAAGTCTACAAAGCAATTCATGGTTGACTTCGGCGCAGATGTTTCCATGATACCTACACAACGCTCTCTATCTTTAAATCTCCACACTCGACGAAGTTTTGCGTACAAATGGAAGTGAGGTCAAAACTTTTGGGACTCAGCAGCTCACGCTCGATTTCGGTTTACGCAGTGGCACTTTATTGTCCTAAAAGTCAGAAGTCCCATCACACGTGTTGATTTCTTGACACATTTCGATCTTTTAATTGATCTTTGCAGACAGAAGGTCATTGACCGCAAGACGAAGCTGGAATCAGCGGGGGACCCATTTAGATCGGGTAGAGCTTCAATTTATACGTATAAAATAAATGATACCTTCGGATGCATCTTAGGCGAATTAAAAGACATCACGAATTTTAATGCAGTAAAAAAGCCAAATGGCAAGTGGCGATGCTGTGGTGACTACCGGGTACTTAATGCACGAACCGATTTGGGATTTTTGCTACGTACTGTGTATATGGTAAAAGAATATTTTCAACGATTGATCTTCGTCGGGCGTATCACCAGATCCCGATAGAAGCAACAGACGTACCCAAGTCAGCCACTACCACGCCGTATTGGCAATTCGAATTTGAGTACATAACCTTTGGCTTAAGGAATGTGTCTCAAACGTTCCAGAGGCATATATGCATGGTATTACAAGACAAGTTGGATTGTTGTTTCCCTTATTTAGATGACATTTGTAAAGCATCAAGTGACATCGAGCAGCATAAGCAGGATTTACGCAGAATTTTTCGAAAACTGAATGAAAACAACTTAACAATTAATGTCGCCAAATGTATTTTCGGCCTGAAGGAAGACAGTTTCTTGGGAAATTTTTTTTTTTTTTTTTTAAACAAAAGTTTACAAACGCTGTTAAAAATCAAATGCTGCTGCAGAAACTCATTCTCGGTAACAAAAAGAAACACAATACTGTCATCCAATCGGATAATTTAACTCTGAAGGCTTTCGAAGATTGCAAACAGGATTTAATTGATGCAACCATTTTACACCATCCTGCACCTAACGCTGATTTAGTTCTTTTCACTGATGCCTCCGATTTCGCTGCAGGTGCTGTATTACATCAAGTGATAAATTCGGTTTTTTTTAAAAAAAAACTAGCACTTCCACAACTGAAATACAGTACGTACGATCGAGAGTTGACTGTGGTTTACCAGGCCATCCACTTCTTCAAGCATCTTTAGGAAGGAAGGCGTTTTATGATTTTGACCGATCACAAACCAATTACTTTTGGCTTCCATCAAAAGCTCGACGATTGACACTCATCACATTGTCGACCAAGAAAACAAGGTCGAGGACGAGTTATCTCGTATACAATAAGTATCATTGGCAGAGATTGACTTTGCTGAGATGGTTCAAGAGCAGCTATAGGACGAGGAATTGCAATTCCTTTTTGACGCAGGAAAGAATTTTGAAACAAGTCTTAAAATCAAACCATTTCCTATGGATTGTGACATTTCCCAAAACACCATTCGTTCCTTCGTGCCACCGTCGTTTCAAGTAAAAATCATGCAGCATTTTAATGGAATTTCCCATCCTGGAGACAGGGCTACAGTGAAGCTCAAAGAGAGTCTTGTCTGCCCGAACATGTCAAAAACCATACCTGAATTCTTCAAGCACTGCATAGAGTGTCAAAGCTCGAAAGTTCAGCGTCACAACCAAACAAACAGCATACGATTTGTATGAAGCTCCGGCGGATCGTTTCGAACACCTCAACGTCGATCTTATTGAACTTCTTCCACCTTGACGAGGTAACCGATATTGTTTGAACATGGTCGATTGCTTTTAGGGTTGGGCTGCAGCCGTGGCTTTTTCCAACATGACGGCGGATACTGTAGATCGAGAATTCGTTGCAAGGTGGATTTCTCGCTTCGGCGTGCCGTAAAGGTGACCGGAGACGCCAATTTATATCCAACATCTTTAAGGAACTGACGAAGTATCTGGGCAGCACACGTCTCAAAACGACACCATATCATCCGCAGGTGAACGGGATAATTGAGTATTGGCATAGAACTCTCAAAACATCAATCAATTGCTACGACAACAAGAACTGGTGCGATTCTTTGCCAGTCATCCTCTTAGCATTACTCCAGCCGAGATGATCTTTGGGGCCAAACTCAAGTTGGATAGTGAGTTCTTCCAGCCAACGTCAATGATCCCCACAGAATCCGAGGTTTTGAGGAAGCTCAAGAGAAATCTATCAAAAACAAGCACAATACCAATAACTCACAAAAACAAGCAATCGATTTTTGTTCATCCAGAATTGCAGAGCTGCATTCATGCATACGTTCGATGTGACAGGGTCAAAGGTCCACTTCGATCACCTTACGATGGTTTGAGATTTTGGACAAAACGGAGAAATTCTACAAAATCAAGGTGAATGGAAAGGCCACAAATATTTCATTAGATCGGCTTAGGCCTGTATTCATCTTAAGCGAACCCACAGTGGAGCAGCAAAAAAACACTTTCGATGGTGAAGGCAGATATTAGTGATGCGACGTCTAGAGGGGAGTACTGTAGCAACTTATCTGGTAACTCTTTATCATTCCACCAACGCATTGTGACAGCTGTCTTTGTCATAACTCTTCCGCCAAGAGTTTTGTCACCTCCATCAGTCGCCGGTAGCACATCTTTCTTTTCGCCATTAAATCCATTTAAGTTTTTCCATTACATTGTATTAAGTTTAGATTTTTTTTTAATCAAAGTTGTAGTTACACATATGAACTAGTTGTTTTATTTAACACGAACACCACAATGTCCTTCTTGTGACATCGCATTATTTCGACTAGAGTGGAATGAAAACGTCCCACCCGTCCATTTAATTTACTTCGCTTTTGAAAGGTATAAAGAAAATTTTTTACAAGTTTAGAGATTTTTCATTATCAAATAAATACTATGTACGTACTGGGGGACGCCGAATTGGAAAACTATTTCACGTAAAGGTAGCCTGACATTCTCTATGGCTGTTAATTTAATCGTTTCGGCCATGGCAAACTTAGTGAACATGTTAATAGCTCTAAGAAAAAAGTGTTTTCCTATTGTGGGGCCTGAGTAATTTGGTATTGGTGTCTTTCCTAATATGGAATTGTTTAGGTGACAATCATACTTGCTCTTTATGCAAGTCGAGCACAGTTTGGCAAATTCTTTTATTTCACCAGTAAATAATAATACTGCTCCAGTATTTATTTTTTGTTCTCATCGGGCCTTCGATGAGGTCTATTGTGACATTCGATTAGGATTTCCACTTGCCTGTCTGGAGATGGGATATCGTCAATGAGAGATTGAGTATATCTAACTTTATAACTGAAAAAGTGTAAGAGATATAGGAGTAATTCTTGACCTACATAGTCCCTTTACTTTCTCAGGGTATGATAAACCATTTACTAAACTTGGCTCTAGGAATCCACGAATTCCACTGATGGAATCAGATTTTCGCCTGAACTTTCACTACTATGCTGCATTGGGGTTAACAAATTTACTTATGACTCTTGTGGTTGTCGTGACAATGCATCTGCGACAAAATTGCATTTACCAGGTTTATATTTAAGTGTATAGTCGTATTCTTCTAGGATGACTTTCCACTGATATTAACATGAGCGGGACCGTACAGGTAATTACGAAGCGAAGTCAGAGCTCAAATTATCGAAAACATCTATTGCCAACATTTATCCCAAAAATCTCTTTCTCGTTTGTGGCGAATTGTTCTTCTGCTTCACTCAAGGGGATAAAAGTTTCAATGTCTGGAAAATCTGTCTGATATTGCTCAGTGTGCTCTGTCTCAGTTTTACTGAAAATTTAAACGATATATATCATTCCAATATGTTCACGAATGCCATGTTCAAGCCGTTTTTTTCAATATCAGTTTGCCTGTTTCCCTACTGAGAGAAGACCTCATTAATTTCGTGGATCGGGTAGCGATCTACTATACTGACAGAATTTAGACACCTGGTGGCCGATGTGGCTCCCAGTCGAGCGGAGTGTAGTAAGACCCCAACACAATGATTGCACTATTGACAATTTTATTTCGTATTACGTTGTGGATTCCATAATATTCCGGTGCTCGATTAGGGGCTCTTCTTCCAGCAGCTAAATACCCATGTTTCGCCGGAAAATTGCAGTGGACTTCGTCCGGGATTTTATCCATGTCATTGAGCTTGTTTCGGTGCTCGGGGGCAACTGCCTGGACTACGAGTACCGACAGTGATTGGAATGAGTTTTTCGGGTTTTGCGCATTTTTACTATGTCGATGAGGGAGGCCTAGATTGACATGGAAATTATGTTTTCTAGTAGAAGGATCTGGTTGATACGGATTAACAGTCTAAGTTTGAATTCTTCCAATTATTAAATTATTAATTTAAACTTTAAAAAGTAAATTATGATATCTTAACTTATTACATCATAACGTATTTTTCTGACAACTCTAATAGGCGATACATCCACGCTGGTATCTTGGATTTCTCTCTTTTATCCGTTGCCGGTGACTTGGGATCCTTGTTCACCATAAGCACTGTCACTTCTTGGCGGCACTGGCTGGCATTTTGGGGTTCACTTAACTATTCACCTGATCAGCTTTATCTGAGAAGCGCTGTCACTTCTTGAGGGCAGGGGCTTTTGGGACAGATGGTTTCCTTGTGCTTTAGTAAGTGTAGGCCAAGAAGTATTCAGCTCGGGCACTAGACACAAATTTAATTTTACGCTGTAGCATGGTCACTTCTTGACAGCACTGGCTATTTATCAGTCCACAACTATTTTAAATCTGCGCACTAGACTCTGTCTCTTCTCGGGCGCCAGTGAATTTAATTTGTCTTATTCTATTTATTTGAACGTCAAAATACCACAACTAACTTACAATAGAACTTATCACCTACCATCTTACATGCGGGAATTCAGGTTTTTTTTTTCTAGGTGTCGGGTGAGCTCCAGAAGTCCTGGGGACTGATTGCGCAAAGACGTGTCGATATATCGTGGGAAACATCATTTGGATGTTGTGCTTATGTGGTTTTAACTTATATCATACGCCTAATGTCCCACTGTACTCCTTGGCTGCGCCAAGGGTTCGATTTTTAAGCAAATCTGAGAACTGAATGTCATGATTTTGGTTCCATTTTCGTTTGATTTTTAACTACTTCCCTCATCTACTTTCTACGGTAATGTGTACCCAAATTTGTAAGAATTACCCCAGCAATGGCTATATATTCAAAACAATATAGCTCATAAATATCATATCTACTATATGTGTTCATTATACCATATGTGATCGAGGGTACTTCTGTTTAACATAAAGCTATCAGCTAACTGTGATTTGTCCTTTGCAGCAATAGGTCTACTCTAAGCAGTTGATACATAAATATGTACGAAATGTACATGTATGGATATTGGACAAAATGCAAATGAGAAATCATGACCAGACGACTTTCTTCCAATATATGTATGTGCCAAATTATGGCAATACTAGCTGATAAATATATTTCGCAAACCTGGAAGGTATAGGTTGCTTTTCATCCTCATCAATGACAATTGAATTCGATCGTCTCTGTTGCAGGTCGGTCGGTTTTGAGTTTAAAAATATTATGTGAGCTTTGTTACAATGAACAAGACGCTTCTTGAACTTTGTATACATCTCCATAAATTCCAGAAATAACAAATATCTCTTGTACTTAATATGTCATTCCTGTTCTCAGGTGTGTGGGATAAGAAGTGGGTTTCTGAAAAATACTTTACGGCACTGCTTTTTGCAGGTTATCTTGTAATAAAAGCACAGCCAATGCATTTATACGCGTATAGGCCATAGTAATGTGGATATAGCTCCTCATTCTATAAAGTATCGAAAATGGTCTCCCCGATATAGAGTCAGACACAGGCATGTATAGGGTTTTCCAATAAGGACTTGACAAATTTTTTTTTAAATAGAACGCAAACCATTTGAGATATTTCAAAAAGTTTATTATCGGCTTGAAGTACAATCAAAACATTTATGAATGTTACTCGACTTCGTTCATATGGCCACCGCAGGCACGTTTGCAGCGGTCGATTCGTTGGACCCAATTTTCAACGACTAGGTCACACATTTCGGCCGCTATTTCGCGTTCAATGTTGGCTCTGAGCTCTTCCAACTTCGTCGGCGTGTTGGCATAAACCAATGACCAGATGGTATATCTCCCCTTCTTCTGAAAAGGTGTTCTTCCTCGCTGGCAAAACCACTGCGTAAGCTTTTTCATCAATCCTACACTTTAGGACTCTTCCCGAGCAAATGGAAAACAGCATTTGTCCAGCCCGTCCCTAAAAAAGGCGAATCATCTTCTCTCTCCTCCTACAGACCCATTGCACTTACGTCCCTTCTTTCCAAGGTCATGGAAACACTGATAAATCGTCAGCTCATGAAATATCTCGAAACACGAAAACTTCTCAATCACCGGCAGTACGGTTTTCGTAGCAACAGGTCCACTCGTGATTTGATTTCATGTCTCACCGAAAAGTGGAACCAAAGCGTACATCAATCTGGCGAAAGCAAGATAGTTGCACTTGATATTTCTAAGGTATTTGACAGAGTTTGGCATCAGGCTCTTTTGTCGAAAATGCGTGCATTTGGGATCGACGACTCTCTTCTTCAATGGATTAGAAATTACCTTTCGGAACGTTCAATTCAAGTTGTCTTGGACGGTTTCAAGTCTGATATTCACAAAATAAATGCTGGTGTGCCCCAGGGCTCTGTTCTGTCACCGACACTCTTTTTAATTTTCATTAACGATCTCTTGTCTACTACTTCTAATCCAATATATTCCTTTGCTGATGACAGTACTCTCTGCTTTTCATATTCGTTCCCGGACTCACGGCCCTGCTCTTCGGCTGTAGTACGAGAACGGCAGCGTATGCTAAGCTCATTAAGTTCCGATATCAACAGCATAACCAATTGGGGAACTATCAATAGAGTGGAATTTAATGCTTCCAAAACACAATGCTGTCTGCTGTCTTTAAAGCGAAATTTAAACACCCAGCCATTATCTATGAATGGCACTTGCATCGTCGAAACCGAAAAACTTTCCATTCTCGGTATGTGTGTCAATGACAACTTACGTTGAATGACCACATACTCGTATTTGATGTCGCCAAAAATGCTGCGAAATGTCTAGGTTTCCTCAAGCGATGTAAGAAATATTTTACCCCCTCTGATCTGGCCTCAATATATAAGGCATTCATCCGCCCAAAATTGGAGTACAACTCCCACATCTGGTCAGGTGCTCCTAAAAAATATCTGCACCTGCTAGATAGGATTCAAAACCGTGCGATAAAACTTATTGACGATACTAATATCAGTCAATCAATGGACACCTTCGAACACCGACGAAATGTCTCGTGCCTCACTTTGTTTTTTCGCTATTTCCACCACCAGTGCTCCACTGAAATCGCCAGTAGCATTCCGCCCATTAAAACTTTCAACCGTAACACCCGTCTCGCAATGAATGCTCATCAGTATACCCTCAAGCCCATTTTCGGACGTACTCTAAAATATCGTGATTCGTTCCTAAGCCGTACAACTCGCTTATGGAATGCCCTGCCGATCTCTGTATTTCCTGGTCGTTATGACTTGCAAACATTTAAAAACAATGTACATCGGTACCTCTCTTTTCTTCCTCCCTAAATTTCCTTTGCCCGCGCTGTGTACAATCACCTTAAGGGTACTTAAACCCCTTGAGCGCGCGCTCATTATAAAAAAAAAAAAAACTTAAAGTAGCCCCACAGAAAATAGTCAAGCGGCGTTAAATCGCACGAACTAGGCGGCCAATCGACTGGCCCATTTCTTGCGATAACACGCTTACCATACTTACTCTTCAATAAGTCGATTGTAGGGTGTAGTGTGTGGCTTGTGGAATCATCCTGTTGAAACCACATGTCGTCCAAGTCCATATCTTCCAATTCGGGCCAAAAATAATAGGTGGTCATGGCGCGATAACACTGACCATTCACAGTAACGTGACAATCGTTATCGTCGACAAAAAAATATGGCCAATATCGCGGCCGGCATGCAAGCCGCACCAAACAGTTATTTTTTGTGGATGAATGGTGATTCATGAAGCACATGTGGATTTTCACCCGACCAATAACGCATATTTTGGGTATTGACGAACCCATTGAGCCAAAAATGAGCTTCGTCACTGAAGATGATTTTGCGATGAAATTCATCATCTTGGCGCATCTTCTCCAGAACCTAATCGGAGAACGTATGTCGATTCAAATGGTACACCGGCTTCAATTCTTGAGTCAGCTTGATCTTGTATGGGTATAAACCAAGATCCTTACGCAAAATACGCCATAATGTGGTCTGAGCGATGCCCAATTCTTGAGAACGCTGTGAAATTGACTGATTTGGATCGTTTGCTACGGACGCCTGAACGGCAGCGATATTTTCGACACTTCGACCAACCCGATGTCCCACTGACACGGCAACATCACACAAAGAATATGTAGACTCAAATTTTTGCACTAAACTTGTTATTGCCTGTCTACTAGGGCGAGAATTACGACCGAAAATTGGAGTTAACGCTCTTAAAGTTGCAGTCACCGACTCCGAATTTCGGCAGAAAATTTTTATAATTTGCAGACGTTGCTCGTTCGTGTACTTTACCATGATCAAAATGTTGAGTTTACTGAATAAATTGACAGTGACAGTTTTATGATTAGTGAGTGCGTTCACAAATTAAATTCAAATTTGTCAAGTCCCTATTGGAAAACCCTTTATAATACTTGGATTAATTGGAAACAGATAACATTAATTAGATGGTGGTAACTAGTAGGCCTATGCGAATCATATTAAGCAAACACATGCCTAATACCAAACTCACTGGTGTCTCCAGCACAATCTTGAAATATTGCACATAGCGATATGAAAGGATTAAAGTCATCACCAGGTGCTTACCATATTGTCTCATTCACGTGGAAATTTTCTATAAACAATTCGCCAAATCCAAAACATTTAAGTATGGCTAGATCAATCTCTTCAAATGTCTTTTAAATTCTTTTAAATATATGTACCTCATATCAAACGGATTGAATGGATTATACTATGTCCAAGGTAGACGGCAAAACCAGGAAATACGCCAACTAACAGTGTTTCTTACAGAGATTACCCAGCCACGAGACATAACAATAATCCAGTGGTTGACTTAAGTATATAATCCCTTTTAAAGTCTTTCTAAAAGGATTCTTCGACAAATTAAAACAATTTATAATCCCGAATAATAATCATGTGGTTCCCTAATACATATCTCCACTTAAGAAGATCCTCTGAAATTTCTCAATTTCCCTAATGAGTGGGAAGTTTCCCAGCCGTGCATTGTTTGAACACATGAAAGGATTATTCTATCACACGTAGTGCGTTTGCAATACGAGTACATCCCCTTTTACGATCGCTTGAACAACATCAATGACAGCAATCTGCTCTATCTACAAATTGAAATTTCTTCACAAATAAAGGATATGAAAATCCTTTTTCTCCCCCTTTTTTTAACTGATTTTTGATTGTCATGTACGCACACCCCTTTCATTGAGAAGCCATCCATTCCTCACGCGTGTGTTGACAGTCTAAAGTATGTATTTTCGCATTAAGCCCACCATTGTGCACCCTACAAAAATGCTGAGTTTTTTTTGTGTTTTTTTGCTACTTTTTACCACATAAATGAGACATGCCATCGTATCTGTCAACTGTCAATAAAAAACAGTTTTTCAGTGCTATCCCTATGCCTCTATACACTTTGATTCACTTCCCCTAACGATATGTGCCTAAAGCAGGGTGCGAATAAAAAATGAAATTAAAAAAACGAGCTGCGCGCGCAGCATGCGTTTGGCATACGAGGACGATTATTTCCAAAACAAACGTAGAACGAATGAGCACTCGGTAGAAGAATAAAATCGTATAGAAAATCATATCAAAAAAGGATCTTGTTTTTACCTATTTGACATGCATTCGTACCACATACACATTTAGGCCTCTTGCTTCTGTTGGATCGCGTGCTGGCGAAGTAATCTCGGGAGCATGCAAGAAAACAGAGTCCCTCTTCAACTAAAAATCCACGCAGAGTGAATACCATTATCCTTGGGTGAACCAAAATGCTTGGCTCCAGCAGGGAAAATTGTAAGGGAGAGCAACTGAGCCACCTTATACACTGTAGTTGATTTTTTTTTACAATTTGGATTTTTTTAATTCCATCCCAATGAATGGAAAGGACATTTCAGTATGCCTATATTCAGGTTTTTTTTTTGTGTTTTCTGTTCTTTAGCTACCGGTACATGGCAATCAAAGGTGGCTTTAGAAATGCATATGTGTTGAATTTGAATTATAGAGCAAGGAGAGATTAGAGGAAACCAAATAAGTAAGGAAACTTGTAGAAACCCAGAGAATCAATTTCTTAAAATGATTTATCCTGAGGACTTCAAGGCACGCGCGTAAAAAATGATGCATTTGTTTGAAGTACGAATAAGGAAATCTAAAGATGTACCTACGTCATGCGCGTCGTTCTTTGAATTTATCTTTTAAGGATAAATGAATTGCTGGATGCACTTTGACTTTGAAAATTGTTAATGAATAGGATTTTGTAGTCTAGTGAATTTTGAGGATTTTTTTCAAGGGTGTCACATATAGTACGAGTACATATGATTGATGCCTAAACTAATGGGATCCACGAATACGGTGGATCTAGGCTAGATGAAGGATTTGAAATGTAATTATTTAACTTTTGTCATGACCTTTTGTATGTAAATATGAATATTTATATGTAGATCCATTTATCTGTGTGTTGATATAATGGACGTAATACGATGGAAAGCGAAAGAGGACTGCTCTACGCAAAGAGCCTTCTTCATGCCACCGTCCATTTACTCGATATTGATATTTGCTGTTTTTTGCAATTCCAGGATGCACGCAAATTTCTTTCCAGTGTATGAACTTCTATTTCAGAAAAGCTATTCATTTTTTCCCGCCTGTCTCGATATACAAGGCGTATACGCTTTTGGCTGCAGGTCATTGCTACGAGGGCGGGTCAATAAGTCCGTGACTTTTGGAATAAAACACAGATTTTTTGATAAAAAAATAATTTTATTTTTCAACGTAGTCGCCCTTGAGCTCTATACACTTTGTCCAACGCTTCTCCAATTTTTCTATCCCTTCCAAAAAAAATGATTTGTCGAGGTCCTCAAAATAGGACTTTGTTTGCGAGATGACTTCATCATTGGAGTCAAATCTTTTTCCACCAAGCCATTTCTTCAGGTTTGGGAACAAGAAGTAGTCGCTCGGAGCCAAATCTGGAGAATAGGGTGGATGAGGGAGCAATTCATAGCCCAATTCATGGATTTTTGCCATGGCAACTGCACATGTGTGTACCCTTGCATTGTCTTGGTGGAATAGAACTTTTTTCTTGGCCAAATGAGGTCGTTTTTTTTTCAAATCGTCATTGAATCAGTCCAATAAGTTGGCATAATATTCCCCATTGATTGTTCTTCCCTTTTGAAGGTAGTCAATGTGGATTATCCCGCGTGCATCCCAAAAAACAGTCGCCATAACTTTATTGGCTGACAAACCCACCTTGGCCTTCTTTGGCGCCGATTCACCCTTAGAAACCCACTGTTTTGACTGTTGTTTGTTCTCTGGTGTGTTGTGATGGATCCATGTTTCGTCCACGGTTACAAAACGGCGCAAAAACTCCTCCATATTGCGATTAAACAACGCCAAACCTTCCTGTGAAGTGAAGCACACGAAATTCACTTTTTTCCATTTTCTCCTCAAATTAGTGAGTAGTCTGATAAAAATAGCTGTCAAACACAAACTAACTGACGCAGCAAGTTTAAATTTTGACAGGAGTCAACTGACAGATGCCTGGTGACAGGAGCAGTATTGCTGTTTTAGTAAAGAGGTCAGAAATTCAAAAAGTCACGGACTTATGCTTTCCGTATATAACTTTCGAGTGAGGTTTTTGCTAGAGATTAAAATGCTAGTATTATTATTATGAATTGTAACTTTGGAAATTTCATATTGTGATGGTTCAGAACTGAAGCGAAATATTACCTGCATATGGTAAGTTTTTGCTCGTTTAAAATAAGCAGAGGTGCCTAAGGTCGCGTGTGGTTGCGCAAGAAAGTTGTGATGCGCAATAAATGTGTATGAAAATGTTTTCTTTCGATGAAACTGTTACTTTTACAGAATATTGTCTATATCTTTGACCAACTGTTGACTCCCTTGTGGTGCTGTAGACGATTTTAATCCTTCTTATGGCCTTGCAGCCCACCCAACCATATTTCGTTCCTCTCTTCTTTAAGATGACTTCAGTTTGCGTTCAGATAAGACTTCAAAAAGCCACGTTCACTTTTTTTTATCTTTCGATATTTTACAACATTTTAATAACCTTGGATGACTCCTTCCATTTTATTGGCTTGATATCCTTCAACTGACGTAGTATGTATGTAACTTGAGAGTTGCTACCATAAACTGGTACTCTAGAGTCTTGTTCTCATCTCTTCGAAGTCCAATTCGAACATATTCGTACTCGAAAGATAGCTTCTAAGAGCCCGATCAAGATTATCACTCTAATTTTTCATTTGCTTTACAGATATCGGGCTGGCTTTTAACACAAACATTGACGTCCGTTTGCCCATCATTGTTAATATCTTTGAGATGGCTGCCTGCCTATTTGACAAAATTCATTTCGCAAATCTTACTTCGCATTTATCGAAATAAATTGTGTTTGTCTCGCAATAGCTGTTGCGCGAATTTTCACTTGGCCTTTAGAGTCATATCGCAACAGTAACCTTCGGAATGCTTTTCCCGCACTTTTCCATTTCGCTTATGATGGGGCGGCAATTTGTTGTTTTGAAAGAATTTATTTTTCTAACTATTACTTCCCGTTTTGGTACGTCGCCGTTTATGTAATTGGTACGTATTTCAAACGCCGGCCGCGGTTAAAAGTGAGGTTTCGCTAATTCGCAAAATGGATAGTTCGGAAAACATTTGTTTCTTATTTAAATCAATAACAAACAAAGATATGCTAACATTTGACGGTTCTTCATTCGACTTTGAGTACTTAAGGAAAGAAAAAACTATGCTTGGTGCTGTGAACTTAGAAAAAATATTCAATATAAGTGTAAAACCCGCTTGGTTACAACTCAAGACAATGAACATACCCACGAGCCTTCTGCTATACGGAAACCTGTGTTGGATGTGCTCTTTGACATTAATACTCGGTAAAATAGAGAAAGGTAGAGAAGGTAGTGCAATATGCAATTGCCTCCTGCAGCTCTCAAGTTGCTGCAAATCTACCATCAAGGTCAGCTATGGTGCCACAGATAGCACGTGTCCGAAAGAAGAGAGTTATTGTAGTTTGCTGGTAGAACCCACAACATTGATCTTTGTAATACTCGTACCAAATGATGTAAAATATTTAGATGGACAACTTTTTGTTGTTGAAGATAAGACACATGGAACAACGATTGGATGATGGACGGCACATTTAAGATTGTTCCTCTACATTTTACCAACTTTACACCATCCACTATGACGTTAACTGAAGCTTAATAGCATACCCAATGGTGTACGTTCGAATGACGAGGAAAACAACAACATTTTACGATGAGTTGCATCAAGGCGAGGCCTACACTTAAATCCGAAAGTATGCATCATGTACTTCGAAAAAGCACCAATAAATAGTGTACGACATTGTAGTTTTCATTTATTCCAATTCAACTATCGACTTGTCCAAAAATCTGGCTTGGAGTCAAAGTATGGCTCTGATTCGGAGTTTTCGTTGAAAATTCGACAAATAGGCGCACTATCTTTTTTGTCACCGGATCTCATTCCTTTGGCCTTTAACAAATTAAGGAAAGTGATGCCAATTAAGAAAAAAACTGGTTTGTGGATTATTACGTCCATGGTAAAAATGGAAATGTTGGAAATTACATACCAGCGTTTTGGAGTATTTTATATCAGTTTGGTATGAAAGAAAGAAGGTATTAAAGGTATTAAGGAAAGAATAGGTTTCTATAAATTAATCGATGAGATTAAAAAAGAGACAACAAACGTAGAAGTGGCAATTGAAAAAATAAACAGAGGTGATGAGGTTTCATAAAAGAAAAGAAAATCGAGATGCCATCAGTTCATCTGCAGTTATTGGATAAGTGTCCAGTGGCCTTCTTTCACGATATCGTTGCCAAATTGCAGTGCTGTGTACTAATCGTTTAAGAGTGAAACAATTTCTCTGTTCCTCTTTTGTTTGAACTTAATTTTTTGTTAGTAAAGCACTCGATATAAAACCCTTGAGAAACTGTGGACCATGTCATAACAATTTACTGCAGATCAACTCTTCGGGAGAAAGTACCCGAAACTCGAGGTCCGCTGGATTGTCTTTGCTGCCTACATGTCGCCAGATATCCTTGTTTGTGAGCGCTTAAATTTCAGTTATCCTATTGGCTAAAAATGTGGTGCGAATGCCTGGATTTCATTTTATCCATGCCAAGGTTATCATGGATTCGGACCACGCAAATATCTCCAGTTTTTGGAATTTCATGGCAGTTGACATTCTAGGCAGGAGCTTTGCCAGTAATAATACAGCACAGAGTTCCAGTCGTGGTAAGGATATATTTTTTACTGGAGGAACTCATGCCTCCTGTCCGAGGCATCACTAAAACCGTGGAGTTTGACCTGAGATGATTCTTCACTTGCTATGCAACGAGGAATCTCCAGTTTTTCTAGTTTTTGAAGACCAGCTCGAAGATTTACCCACGATCCTTCTATGCCCATCGGTATGTTAGAGTCCCAGGAAAATGCATTGACCCAAAGCTGCTGCAAAATGAGTTCTTCTTTGATACCGCATGGTGAAATCCATCCCAGAGGAGCAAACAGGCGTGCTATATGGGCAATTTACCGGATTCCACTGGATGATTAACGTGTTAATAGCATCCTGTGAATCTAATTTTAAAGGCAGATCCTCTTCTCTTTCCCTTTCAGGTATCCGTTCTAAGATTGTTGTTGAGTTGCTGGCCCATTTGCGCAACGGTAAAACAGCAGACTTCAATGTCGATACCAGTATAACATCAGATTGTATCTTGATGGCATCTTCTTCGTCGACATAAAAGTCCTCCATGATTGCTTTCGTTACATGAGGCTTAGAATTTCCACGTCCGTCGCTAATTGCGGCAAAGTCCGTACAGCTAGATATAGGACTGACGCTGCTCCGAATGTTACTGTGTTGAGAGCATACGTCCTTATGGGCTCGCCGCTTCTTGACCGCCACAGAATGAGCTGGTACGGAGTGTCCTCATGTGCTATCTATATCTGTCACTACGTCATACTGATGTCCGCTGCGAATACCACTTTAAACTTCCTCCACTGCACTTCGGACAAAGATGGGAGAATAAAAAGTATTTTAGAAAAAGATATAACTATTCCGCTCTTGGTTTATTAAAAGCAGCTACCTCTAATATAAAATAGCAAATTGCGAATAAATCACAACGCAAGATAAATATTGCGACAAATGCGAAATGATATTCTTGCTAAAATTGCGAATAAATGAAATGCGAAATAATTAAAATGCAAGAAATCAAATTGCGAAATGAATATTGTAAAATGATTAATTGTCAAAAAAGAAATTCACGAGTAGGCCCCTACCCCTTTGAGACCTTTCTGGCTTTTTCCTCGAGTACGGTATCTAGTTACCAAAAATGTAGCGTCGCACTGTAATAGAGTGGTATTTCTTACTATTGTGCTAAATCTGGCGATGAGAACATTATCGGGGTAATACCACAAAGTCAGTTAACTCTCGAAGGATTTTTTTTTAACAGCATCAAAGTTATTCCGTGTTAGTGAGAGGTGTTGACTTTTTAGAACAAAGAACACCCGCATTTTTTTTTTCAAAAGCGCAAGAAAAAGAATTGCATGCGTTCATCAAACATTAAGAAAAAACCGTCATATTATGCGAAGTTATTGGATCGGTTCAACACCGATTTGAAGGGAAAACGAGAGCATTTAGCCAAAAAACATTGCTCCTCCATCATGGCATTGCAAGGGTGCACTCATGCGTTATCGCCGTAGGTGGATGGCCGTGGTTTAAGTGGTAGTGTATTGGCTTTCCAATCGGGCGGTTAGGGATTCAATACTAGCCAACTCAAATGTCGTGAGATGAATGGTTACCTAAAATACAAGAACAAGTCCATTTATACTAATAATTTAGTCTAACCATTCTTTAAAAAAAATGGTGAAATTTTATAAATTGTGTTACGAATTGCTCTCTCATCACCCATACTCTCTGGACGGGATGTAGCCCTCAGTATCTATTTCCTGTTTTCACACCTGAGCAAATGGCTCACTGGATTAAATCATCACATCATCACATCACGATGAATCTTATTGTTTGGAAGGGATCAAACAATTGAGTAAACGTATTGAGCTTAAAGGAACTACAATAAAACGTGCATTACGGACTGTTACAGACACACTCGTACTTTGATATTTCAGAAGAAATATTTAAGAAATATGTCTATGACAATCACCAGTGGATATTTCTACCAAATCATTTCCCCTGAATTGACTTACTAAATCATCAATCTTTTGTAAGCTAAGAAAGATCAGAAGAAGAAGAACATCAGAAAAGTTCTCGCTCTTTCCTTTAAGGTAATGTCTTCCCTTACAATTTTAATCTATCGTGATGAATTAAAAGACTCTTTAGGTTGAAGCGTTTATGTTCATTCACCTAATATGTCGTAGTTGTCTAAGTTGGTAAGTACCTTAATATTTTTTTCCTGTTTTTCAAATCGGGTATATTACTCGAAGATCTTTCTTTTTGAAGCAGTTAAAAGAAGTTTTTATCTGATTCTGAAAGAGTTCGTTCCCGACAAAGAGCAGTGCTTGGACGACAAAGGACTTGTTATGTTGGTAACGTCTATACGACGGAGATTGGTCTCGATTCGGGGTGAATATCAGCCTCTTGCATTGCTATTTTTTTCTCTACCAGATATCTTATATATGGTAAGGTTCTCAAACACTCCTGTTTTAGTTAGAATTGCGTCTTCTTGCGCGAAGCTCGGTATTCCATTTTTTGGTTTTTATTAAGCTCGCTGTTGATAGGGTCTCTGCTTTTATGACGGGTGCTCCTAACTCCTCTTCTTTAAAATTTGAATTAGATAAAAGTCTATAAATTTGATTGTGGTGTAAATATATATATATATACATAAATATATTATATGTCTTTACTAACCGAGCAAACCAAAATTGGTACAATACAGGTGAATAAAATATTTGATAGAAACGTTGCCAAAAAGATAAA
This sequence comes from Volucella bombylans, assembly GCA_949129095.1. NCBI lineage: Eukaryota > Metazoa > Arthropoda > Insecta > Diptera > Syrphidae > Volucella > Volucella bombylans. The sequence continues at coordinate 25,814,963 of OX422144.1, forward strand.
TAACTGCTAACTCGGAAGATTTTTTTTATAATAAATTCACGCTTGGCGGATTATAAAGACCCTTAAACCCAGCATGGATGAAGAGAAGGGAGATACTGATGTTCGTCGGTTTTATATGTTTGCATGTTATAATGCCTAGGAAATAAAGAGTCCGTCTGGGCATTCCATAACCGAGCTATGTGGCTTAGGTGGTCATGTGACCATCAAATCCAACTCAGTCTGAGCTAGTGTATTCGTAAAAGTTATTGTGCACTTAAACCATATATATGTAATAAAAACAAAAGACCTTAATTATATATTTCCTTTGATCTCTAAAAAACTGAAGGTCTTACCTACAATTATTTCCAATTATTTAAGACGCATGATCCCAAACGCTTTTTCCAGTTTATCAACTCTAAAAAAAAGTCGGACAGTTATGCCTCCACCATGAAGTTCAACAATTCATCGTCTGATGATCCGCAAAGAATAGCAAACTTCTTTGCCGAATTCTTTAGCCAATCGTTTGCTTGCCACATCCAAAACCCCGATCTATCTTATTTCTCATACTTGAACAGCTGTCCACAAACATCCTTTACTTCGGTGGATATCTCAATGGCATTAGTAGATGAAAAGATAGGTAATCTAAAAAGTGAATATTCCGCTGGACCTGATGGTGTACCCCCCATAGTTCTAAAAAAGTGCGCCGCCTACTTGGTGAAACCTCTCACTGCCTTGTTCAGACTTTCCTTATCTCAATGCGCTTTTCCCCATTCCTAGAAAAATTCATATATAATCCCTCTGCATAAAAAAGGCTATAAAGATGAAATCTTAAATTACAGACCTATTGCGATGCTCTCCACAATACCCAAGCTCTTTGAGAGCATTATTTATGATGCTATGTCTTTTTATTGTAAACCAGTGATTTCAAGAAACCAACATGGATTTGTTAAGGGCAAGTCCACTACCACTAATCTCATTCAATTTGTATCAAGTACTCTAAGTGCATTAGAAGATGGCAAAGAAGTAGATGTAATAACCACCGACTTCAGCAAAGCTTTCGATAAAGTCTCGCATAAAGTAATTCTTTTAAAACTTTGCGCCCTTGGATTTCGATCAGATTTCGTTACGTGGATTTACTCATACTTAAATGATAGACACTACAGTGTCCTGTTTAGGTCTACATTATCTAAACCTTTCAAAGCCACCTCGGGTGTTCCCCAAGGAAATCATCTTGGTCCCTTTTTATTTATATTAACAATTAATGATGTTGATACCATCGTTAACAATTCTTTTATCTCCATCTATGCTGACGACATCAAAATCTTCCGTCACATATTGTCTCCCTCTGACTGTTCTCTGTTGCAAGATGATCTCAATCGATTTTCCACTTGGTGTCTTCATAATTTTCTTGAGTTAAATGTTAACAAATGTCAAACTTTAACTTTCACTAGAAAACGTCATACAACTCTTTCTCATGCATATTTCATCAATAACGAGCTTGTTCCTAATGTGACCGAAATACGCGATTTAGGCATTATCTATGATAGCGAACTGAACTCTCGCTCTCACATAGATAGCATTATTAGTAAAGCCAATTCGACTCTTGGCTTCATTAAGCGCTGGTCTAAGGAATTTGACGACCCATATGTGGCTAAAGCACTCTACACCACATTTGTTCGGCCCCTCCTCGAGTATGCAAGTCCAGTCTGGTCACCATATTATTCTGCGCAAATTGCACGTATTGAATCGGTACAGCGTAGGTTCCTTCGGTTCGCATTACGGGGACTTCCTTGGTCTGACCCATTCAATTTACCCCCCTATCATAATCGACTGAAACTTATTAACTTACAACCCCTCATTACACGACGAGAAGTTTGTGATATAGTTTTTGTCCATCAGCTCTTAAATGGTAACATTGACTCTGAGGCTCTCCTCGAACGCATCTCCTTAAATGTTAATCCACTTAATCTAAGAACTGTACCTCTCTTCCGAGTTAATTCCCACCGAACTAATTACGGATACCATGAACCGTTATCTCGAATCCTTCGCGAAGCGAACAAATTCCAGTCAATCTTTGACTATCACCTGAACAAACACTCCCTTAAGATTGCCCTTTATTCCCCTCGCTCTCTACCACCACTCCACAGCTCTAACAATTAAATTTTTATTAGTTTTATAAGTATAGTATTTAAGTTCAATGCTTGTATTAAGCACAATAAAACTGTCCGGGGTTGACCCGGGCCTAAATTTAAATTTAAAATTTACACCTAGGAATCTTATGACTTTTCGTTCAAAAAGGACGTCATCCACGTTCCTGTTGCGTTTGACACAGTCAACCATGCAATACTATATGATAATCTTTTAGTCATATCATAGGCAGTACGTTTTAATAACGAAATGTCAAACTTCCTTCCCAGTACGCGCCAAGGAGTTCAAAGATCCATTGTGAGGCCCCTCTTATTCTTAAAATATTTCAATGAGCTCCTCTCCTTCGTAACCAATTACTCCGCTGAACTATATGATATTGGGATGAGAGTACAGCTATTGATTAAATTCAATTTTAGAACTGGTCACTCTAACTAGTCACAACAAAATTAGCTTTTGATAAACTCTACGTATTGTTTGTTATATCCAGAAGGGCCGTAAGCGATCCACCATAATGACAGTTCCAACGGAATTTGGCGTAATGACATTAACAAATCAGTGGCCAGAGTACACGAGTCGAATGTTAACTAATACTCTTATTACTGTTATGCTTACTAATGGTCTTGAAAGTCTTTGGAAAATATGATGCTACTGGCAGACGGAAACTTAATTCGACTTACAACAATGCAGTTCAATATATATTTTGTTTGAGACGATGAAATCTTTTCACCTTTCTGAACAGACTACTGATTTGTACATCAGAATAGGGCATACATGCTTTTATTTATTATTTATATTATATTTTATTATTTTCTGTTTTTTCTTGTACAACGTCAATTTCTCATACATTATGTATGGGTACGACAATTTAACTGATGTGCCGCTTTTCAGATAGCTTATTACAATTTTGTAAGCTTTTACCGGGGGCTATGTTGTTGGTCTTCATTAAGTGCTTGGAAGTTGATATATTCGTATATATGATTTAATGAAATACGCGAACACTTTTATTTAAAACTAGTTTATTCCATACATCTATTCTAAGCCGCTGTTAAAACCTCACTGACTCTCTCAGTTATTACCCAGGCAGTCGAGCCGTCATTAAGTTTGTCAGTACTCACTGAGCGAAGAAATAAGCTTTTAAGAAATATTATCTCCTTCCTTAATTAAATAGGTTTTAAATTCTAGACAAAAAGTAAAGTAAATAATTCAAATATATATGTATATTTCCCCTCCCGTTTATATCCCTAAGCAACACCCTTCACAAAAGCACCAAGTGCCTCTCTTCCATCCAAGCTCCAACGCGTTTCATTTAATTTAACCCATGCCTCTGATACCGTCACTGCTCAACTGCCCACACCCCATCCCACGAATAATAACCACTGTTTTTCCAATTTCGACCTTACAACAGGAGCCAAATACCCAAACTTTATCAGCTCGCATATCTCAAATCCCGCTTCTAGCTCGCCTTCTCCCTCGGTTTCCCGGGCCCCACTCCCTATTTTTGATCCCCTTTCGCCGCCTAAATTGACCCAAAAGAATATAGACATCACAGAATGCCGTTACGCTCTCTCTAGGTTAAGGAATAAAAAAAATATACGAAAATATACGTCTCTTTCTCGTCTCGGAAAGTTTTACAACAGGTACCACGAAATCTTCGACACACCTCCTCAAAAGGTTGCGGATGACCTCGCTGCTTTCCGCAACTATGTACCCTCTAAAAGAGTTTCTCACCTTCAGCGCAGCCGAGCTGACTACGACAAATTTTGTTCTTCCTAACTTGCCTTCTTTGACTGCATCTCATCTATACTTCCTTACTCCTCCACGCAACTAACCATTTGAATCGCAAAATTTCAAAAACAATCCAGAACAAAAAGGGGGACCGTTATCCGAAACTGTCTCTTTAGGAAGACCGTAAATTACAAACCAACTCGACAGCTGTTCTATGACTGATAATGCTGTTAAATTCTTCATAATGCCAACCTCCATCCACTTCGAAAAACGATCCACTAGTATTAGCAAATGAACGGCTTTAAATTTAAAAAAGTCTATATGTATCCGTTCGTAGGGGTAAAACGTTTTCGGCCATTCTATTTTACCTCCCTCTGAACCCCTTCTTTGAGTTAACTCACATACTGCACAACCCCGAATATAATCTTCTATATATCCACCAAAGATGACCACGAGCGAGAATTTTCGATCGAACAATGCCAGGATGCCCAGTATGCAGTAACTCAAGTACTCTTTTTCTTATTGTATACGGAACTACTATTTTGTTCCCATAGAACAAGGCTCCTTCTTCACAAGATAGAGAATTCCTTTGTTGAAAATAACAACCTATTTCAAAAACATACTTTCGGTTTGGCCAACCTTCTCTCACATATTTTAGTACTTCCTGCAGAACTCTATCATTTTTAATCTCATGCGCTATTTCCGAAAATCCAATTGGTAACTCCGACAGACAGCCTTTGAAATTTAAATTACTAATCATAAAAGATTCTTCACCTGTTGGTTCTTCAGACGGCAATCGGGAGAGTGCATCTGCATGTCCTATGTCTGAGCCCTGTTTGTACTTGATTTCGTATGAATATTGCCCCAGAAAAATCGCCCACCTCGGCAAGAGAGCCGCTGCTACTGATGCAGCGTGCATGTTGTTCCCAAAAATTTCTTGCGTTCGCTTCTGATCGCTGTACAAAATAAACTTGTTGCCATATAAATAGAGATGGAATTTTCGCACAGTAAACACAATCGCTAAAACCTCGCGATGAAGCTGCTAATATCCTCTCTCGGCTTCACTCAATGTGAACGACGCAAACAATACTGGGTGCTCGTCACCTTCAATAATATGTGAAAGCACAGCCCCAACACCGTAAGGGCTGGTATCGCATGAAACCATTATTGGTTTGCTTAGCAGCAAATCCTTGCTCTTCTGAAAAGCTAGTTGGCAGTCCCTTGTCCAAAGAAATCTATGATTTCTTTTTAATAATTCATACAGCGGTCTGAGTTAAAGTGATAATCTAAGCATAAATTTTCCGTAAAAATTTAGTAATCCTAAATATGATTTAAGGCATTCTTGATTGCCTCTATTTTTGCTTTCATTGGTTTAATACCGTCCTTACAAATTACATGACCTAGATATTTTACTTTGTCTTTAAAGAACTTGCACTTGCTTTCATTCACTCTTACATTATATGCATCTAGTCTACTTGAAACTTCTTCAAGTTTGCGTATACACTCCTCCACGGTTTCTGCTCCTACAATAATATTGTTCAAATACCCGGCAACACCATCTAACCCCAGTAGAATTTGATATATAATTGATTAGAAAATAGCATGTGCTGATTTTAGACCAAATACTAGGCGGGTGGAACGCTATAAACCCTTATGAGTGGGATTTTTACTTGTTGATACGCCCCTGACAAATCAAGAACACAGAACCATGCAATTTTTTACAAAAATCTCATCAATTCTTGTTATAGGATAATGTTCTGTTTCAACAAACTTATTGACTGTGACTTTGCAGTTGATGCAAAAATACAATTGTCCGTCTTTTTTAGGCACTACAACTATTTTAAAGAAACTCACTCACTGTGCCGAACTGTCACCAAAATTCCCTTTGCAACCAACCGATCTAACTCTTGCTCTACACTTTTAAGCAGACCAAACGGTACTGTATATGGTTTACAGAATATGATTCTTGCATCGTCTCTGAAAACTACTTCGGCTTCGAAATGCTTAATTGCAAAATACGTTGCTAAATTTACTGTTATAATACTTAACGTCCTTCATATTGCTAACTTCAACTTCAGCTCCTATATATTCAATATTGCCCCACTACACAATTGGAGAAGTAACCTCGTCAATTTAGAACAAGTAAATCCAACCACGATCTGCCAAGTAATGGTGTAAATTTGTTTTCAGACTTTACCACAACTAACTCCATCTGAAACTCGTGACCTCTCTTTGAAAGTCTAACGCGCACATCGCAAACACCTTCAATAGCAACATTATCACCAGTTATTAGGCTTAGTTTTTTCACTACCTTTTTTACACCGCACTGTGGAAACAATTTTTTTAAAATCAAAGCTATTCACTACCGTAAGTGATGCTCCGGTATCAACTTCCATTCAAACTAAAATCTTATTTACGAGTACTCGTATCTCAACATTCAAATGGCATGAATTACTAAAATAATAAATAACCTAGCTGTAAATTATTTACACTATTTATGCTATTTGCCTGATTGTTCCGATGACTTCTGCTTGGCGATCTTCTAACGATACGGACTGGTGTAGATGAGCGGCATTCTCTTGCATAGTGACCATTTCGCCCACATTTGAAGCACTTGAAATTCGTATTGCTGTTGTAATTTCTGTTTCGATGTCTTGCTAGTGAACTTTCAGTTTCTCGCCGTGTGTTATTTTTAGCTTCCTTCTCCCTCTATGGTGTACAGCCTCGCCGATGTATCTGACTTCACTGTCATATCCCATGTTTGAATGCAAGACGACGGGCTCCTACAATACATTTGAACGGCGTTGGCATTAGATGTGTGACTGAGGTCACATATCTGGGCATAACGATGGGTGAGAGTATGAACTTCATGCCTCACCTGGTTCGTACCAGACTACGCATACTGAGTGCTGTAGGCCAGGTAAGGTGCATTTTGCGATCTGACTGGGGACTCAACAGGCGTTCTGTTCGTATCATATACGATGGCCTTTTTGTTGCCTGTGCAACATATGGAGCATCGGTATGGTACGACAGGGTTATGACTGTTGATGGTCAAAGGCGGAACTTGACTTGCCAAAGAGTCGGCTTGCTTGGCTGTTTACCGGTGTGCCACACTGTCTCCATAGAAGCAATGCAGGTGTTGCTTGGAGTGCCACCTCTTGATCTGGAAGTGATGCGTCGTGCTATTGCTTTCAAGATCAGAAAAGGTCTCCCTCTAAATGAGCGCGATTGGGTTTCCCCGGAAGAAGTGGATGGCCTATCCCTGAAGCAGCGTATAACCTTGCTATACGCATGTGTTCTATCTAGATAGCAATCTACGAGTAGATGGGATGCTAGCGAAAATGACAGGGTTACTTACGGCTTCTTAAGGGATGTGCTAACCATGCGAATCTTTCCTGAACGGAATTTTAACCTCAGCCTGGGCTTTTTGTTGACCGTTCATGGCTCTATTAATGCATTCTTGCATAAGAGGGGGCTTAGCGAGGTTGCGAGCTGCTCATGTGGAGCTACTTATGAGGACTGGCTACATGTCCTATGTGAGTGTCCCAATTACGCTGACATAAGGAACTTGCAGGCTATGGACATCACCTATAATGGTGAGACCTACGATGTCAGTGGAATTATCACTGATACCGTAGGGTTCGAAAGAGCCCGTAGTTTTGCAAAAGAAGTATTCAATAGAAGGCGCAGTAGGCAGCTAGCGGGAAGTTTGTAGAAATTTTTTGTTGCAAGGCCGCCAGGACAGTGTGGTGTCCAACTGGAAGTAACCTCAAGGTTGCGAAACTTGACCAGAAGCTATATTCTGGTACCACGGGAGGTCAGGAGCCCCCAGAACTATGGTTCCGGCCTGACCTAGGAGTTGGCCCCCTTGTGGGAGAATCGTGATGGCTGTAGGTTTATACCCAAAATCGCGGGAAGGGTAGACCGAATGGAGCTTGGACATCTCATGGCTTAGCATATGTTGTAGTTTGCTACGACCTGTGCTGGACTATGGGATTGCTATGGAACCAACTGGTCTATTCGATGTAGAGTTGCATTGCAACCGGGTGCCATGACCACAGAATGGCGAAGGTATTAGATATTCCTCGACCCTTCACCAAAGGGGAAGTTCGTGCCTTACACACGACTTCGAAACTGGTACTGGTGATAGTACTCGTACTTGTACTACCCGAAGGGCGCTTATCAACGCATTGTTTTGATATCTTGTGCGAAGACGCACCGTAGGCTTAAGCACTCACGGCAGGTACATACGTTAAACACAAAAGACATCTGTCATATCCCATGTAATGTACTGAGCTTGGCTAAATCATCGACGACTCGTTCAGTAACTTTTGTCGTATTGTTTCGTCATTAATGCCAACAACAAATTGATCCCTTAATGATTCATCCAGAAATGTCTTGAAGTTACATTTTTCCGCTAAATTCTTCAACTCAACCACATAATCTCCGATTGTTTCATAATTTCTTTGAAATCGCTTATAAAACTGAAACCTTTCCACAATTATATTAGCAGTCGGCTTAAAGAATTTTAATTAATTCTTTATATCCCTTAGAGTGAGGTTCAGCAGGTGCAACCAGTGATTTCATAATTTTGTAACGATTCGGGTCCTATAAGCGTTATTAAATACGATGCTCTCAACTTACCATCTTCAATTTTGTTAATGGTTAATGTTTGGTATATTCGTAATGATTTAATGAAATACGCGAACACTTTTATTTAAAACTAGTTTATTTTGTACATCTATTCTAAGCCACTCTTTAGACATTCTTTCCGTATTTCCTCGGAGTTTTCCCGATTCATCATAGCGATGCCTGAGGGCTTCCAAGCTCCTGGTCCATAAATCAATAATTTTTTGATTTAGACTACTATTTTTCCACCCTAACTTTTGTATCTTGCCGGTTCTTTTCGAAACTGGCACGATCTCGAAAATTATTGCACGATGGTATCGAAATCGGACACTTATTATTTTGTCGCACTTGTTATATCCTCGTTGGCGAGACCTCGCTTAGTTATCAAGGCTTCTTTCATTAATGAAATTGTCTAATAAAAAATAAGGGTAGACTAAATACTAGTCTTATCGTAACGGTTTTCTGAACTTAACGTCTCTAAAGCTTGCTAGCTTGCCGGTCATAGGCCCTGTTAGTGGCAGGACCATCAATAGTCCATACCATGACTTAAATCACAATACCGTAGCATTCAGAAGCCCCCCGAACTTCGGTCCGAGCCTGATGTGAAGAGGTAGGCCCACTTGTGGGAGCCGTTTCCAGTTGGTTTTGATCCGATGTAGGGTTGCAATAAGTGCATTGATCCTAAGATCAGTAAATGGTTTTACATCCGCCTTGACTCATACCAAGGGTGGAACTTGTGCATCCAACGCTGCTCCGTATTGGGATTCATAATATATGCATGGATGTTTGGTCATCCCGTGAAATTAAGCCTTCACAGATAGAAGTTCACGTAAAACCATAGAGATGTCTGTCCTCGCTGGCCCATGTTAGATTGATGATGGAAAATAGACTTGAATACCTTTAGGTAGGTACATATTCCAACCAAATGCTTGCGCTGGTTGGTGTTGTCGATTTAAAAAAAAATTACTAAATTCATTGCTTGAATTCTTTTTTTTTTAATGAACCAGTCTCATTAGTGACTTTCCACTTGTTGTTATAATTCATGTTCCAAAGTTCATACACATTCCTATGTACAGGAAGGGTGACATTGAGATAGTCTATGTATCCGATCTAGACAACAATGCTTATTCATCTTCGGAACTATTTCAATTTAAGGCCACGAGTACGTCTGTAGATAAGCTTAGATTACCTCGCTTGGGTCCAACCGGTAATATATTGGGAAGCTTTTCAGACAATTTTTGGAAACGTAATGATACAAACAAATTGGCTTGTGGCACAATTAAAAAATGTTTTGTCTATCTCTTCGAAAAATCGTTTTAAAAGTACCTACTCATGTCGAAAAGGACGTGAAATAGAAAATACAGTACATTCAGCATGATTCGATTTTATTTTTTTGAGTATATTACGAGTATATGTATAACTGATTAAATTCACGAACTTATTACATATAAAGACATTCGCGACTCATTTCCAGACAGATAAGAATCACAAGAGTAAGACAGTTGACATTTCACGTGGTTCGTGTTATATTCTGAATGCTCAGTTCAAAATTTGTTGACATTCTCAACACCTAACCGAACTTTGCTTCTTTTCGTTTTGTATAATCGTACTAATGCTAACTCGAATAATTTTTTTTCTTTCAATAATTTTACAAACCAAGCTCATTTGTCTGCTAAAAAGTTTTAAGTTCAGTTTTATTTTTTGTTCTATATTTCAACGATACTTGTAAATATGCTCCGTTGTATATAAATTAATTTGTATGTAATACATATCAATCGAAAAAAAAAATTATAAAAAAAAACCGTTCCACAAAATCTTTTCTAACTTTTACAAGTATGCATATATTTTTTATCTTACTAGTCTCGCCTAATATATATAAAAAAAAAATCCTATCTAAGATGGTAAATCAGCAAAATTTTATGACACGTGTTACATCGCCATTAAGGACTTAAGCAAATAATTTGCATTCAGGATTTAAACATAATCCAAAACATTGGTAAGATGAATAATAAAATCGGGAAACCTTTGGCGATGCCGCCAGCATAAACCTTGACATTAGCAAGAACCATTACAAGATCTACGAAGTAGTAGCCATTGGCTATTACAGGTAAAAGAACGTAAACCCTTCCAAGGAATGTTTGCAATTAAAATTATGTCCTGACCATCCCACACCCAAAACAGAACATAAAAGCAAAACCTTTGAACGGATTTTTTCCATTCTCTTCCAGCTCACTGTGTCTCGCTTAATTGGTCATTTCAGTCACAAAAATTCACATCCCGGATTTATCACCATCATCTGTGCTGTGTCTTACTCCGCTATCCCATAACTTCAGGTAAAAGGCTGCAAGAATTAAGGACACTTTTTTTTTACCTCATTTCTGTTTTATGATTTGCAAAATTTGGAGGTGTTCTATTTATGTTGTAACCTTTTGTTTCGTCTGCCAGTAATTTTTGCGAGAAAATTATGCGTTACACTTACGAAAAAGGGACATTAGATAATGTATCGCTGACCTGAACCTAACCTTGACTACACGACTTAATGGCAGTTGTCCTTATTTTTTGAATGTTTTTCATAAATTTTTTTTGTTTTGTTCTAATTTTGAGCTCGTCCAGTATCTTTTTATGGGCAATCCAAATAAATCCACTAGAACGCCTTCGCGAACCCTGCCTTGTTTACTCGATTTTTATTGCGTGGATTTTTATGAGCGAACCTTGTTTGTATTGAAATGAAATTAGCATGTATTGCAATGCGTTTTTTTTTCTGGTCTTTCTTTGTATTTTTCCGCGTACCGCTGCATGTAATTTTGCACATTTGCGCTGACATAAAACAAATTATTTGCTTATGACGAAGGAATTCGTAGCAAATGTGTTTAAGTAGGTAGAAGGGATGGGATATAAACAAAATAAAAATTGATCCACCCGACGTGGACATAAATGTGGGTTTTGTACATTTTTTTATGAATTTTAGTAACGCCCCCTTTGTAAGTATTTAAAATGTAATCAACTAATCAGCGTTGAAAGGTGCTTTCGTAGAATCTATTAGAAGTCTTTACTTTTAGTTTCTTCTAAGCCTCTGCAGCTTTTTCTCTTTTTTAGGCATTCTTTCCGTATTTCCTCGGAGTTTTCCCGATTCATCATAGCGATGCCTGAGGGTTTCCAAGCTCCTGGTCCATAAATCAAAATTTTTTTGATTTAGACTACTATTTTTCCACCCTAACTTTTGTATCTTGCCGGTTCTTTTCGAAACTGGCACGATCTCGAAAATTATGGCACGATGGAATCTTATAATATAATGATTATCACATTGACTAAGATCGGCTATTGCAGTACGGCGATTTGATGAATTTCGTATCGCCATCTGAGCCCTTTCATATGCGTGCCTTATATTGCATAATATTGCAGATGCAATATTTTTGAGAGAAAGTTCGAAAAACTGCAGCTGAACACCAAACCCTGAACACGAATACGAGTACTAGTCACTTTTTTGTTGTTTTGTCTACGTCCTCTACCTTAAAAATAAAAGAAGGATGAATATTGAACATAAAATTCGGCATAAAAGAAAATGATGGGCGGTTGATTGACAAAATTAAAAATGGTCCTCAAAATTACAGATACTTTCAACTGTAGAAAGAATTTTCGCGATGTACGACAACTTGTAAATTGGATGTCAAGGAAGTATGGACATAAATTCCTTTATCTACAACTAATGCTTTCAAAATGTCAAGACAACTGAAATTAAATTTAAATAAATATTGTAAATACGTACACGAAAAATGTAAAAAATGAATCTTGAAAATTGGGGAGTATACTCCCCCTTCACCTCTTGCTGCTAAGATTATAGTACGAATAATCCTGGACAAGATTAGACAACAATTTATACGATCACAAGTAGGTTTTTGACGTTTGTTGTCTACACCAACAATACTCTTACTTTACTCCGGCTATAGTTACCTTTTTTGAAAAAACTAGCGTTTCTCGTATATGTTACATAAGGTTATTTATAGATTCGCTTAGTCTCAAAGACGTATCAATTGTTAAAAGATTTTAAAACTTACAAGAAGTTCATGAGTTGAATAGCTTCACAACTGTCATTCCGAAAAGAGTATGATTATTAATCTACTTCATGTTGCGTTGATAGAGGAAATATGAAGTACTCAAGAGTTAATGGAAATATATTTTAAACACCTTGATTTAATCGGGCTTATTTTCCACTTAAGGGCACTTCTTTTGATATTTTACTTGAAAATAGAAACAAATGCAACATGGCCAAAAATAAGGAAGATACTCTCGTATATTGTAGAAGAACGGGGTTCATTTTCACGACTTCCTGATGTAGTTTATCAATCGTACAATCTTGCCGATCTTCTTGTCAAGCTACGTCATTATATTTAAGAGAGAGTAAGTTACAGAAGAACGAGTCAAAAACCAATATTCCTCAATACATAGAGGATAAAGTGACAAAGAACATGCCAACTTTTTACGATGGTACCTTGAATATCATAGTTAAGGCCGACAATATACTTTCCCTGCAAGCTATAGAGAAAGTGTAAAGTCCATCGCCGCCTATCATCTGCCTATTGTTCAAGCGCCACTTTAACTTTATTAATTTGAAATTTTAGTTTTATTAATTGTAAATTATTGTTGTATTACATTTACATATTGTTTTGTTCGCTTACAATTAATTTAAACTTTTACCTCGAGGACGGTTGGGTGCTGTGGAAATAGGGTAGGCACTGAGAGATGTCAACCTGGCGATACACAACGCTGCAACTAGTTCTACACATCAATTGTGCTTACTTAACTCCAAGTTGTATTCATCGAGTACTGGTCGATGTCCATCCGGATTCTACTTCACAAAACTGTGCTGACTTACTTACATACTTGAGCCTGAACTAATGCCGCTTTCTATCCTTCGCGGTCCCGGGCGTGTTACTTCCCGTTTACTATACGAAGGCTTCTGGCGTCTTTAAACAGGAGGTTCGGTCTTCCTTTTCTTCAGGAACCAGATGCATTCTCCCCCATTCGTTGTAGCCAAGCCATTGCAGTCGACGGTTTTTTGTCTTCAGGACTACATCCACATCTTTGTACAACTCGTAGAGTTTGCGGTTATATCTTCTCTTCCATTCGCCCTCCTCGCAGATAGAACCAAGTATTCGACGTAGAGTTCTTCTTTCGAAGGATCCCAGAATTTGCTTCGTTGTCTGGCTTACCGTCCAGCATTCAGCTCTATAAAGCATGATTTTGGACCTTCGAGTTAGGGGTTTGGAAGTAGCAGCTGTTGCTTAAGGTTATTTTTCGTCGTATCTCCACTAGGGTGGCATTTTATAGAGGTTATATTTTCCCCGAGGTAGATAAACTCCTTTACTATCTCTATAGCTGTCGATTGTTAGCTTTTTTCGGCGTTCGACGGATCGGTTTTTGGTAGACAGCATGTACTTTGTAGTGCCTTCTGTATTTACGCCGGTCTTTCTTACTATCTGCTCCATCACAAGATTAAAGAAATCACACAATAGCTGTATGTTTCCAAGCTGCACGGTGCATTGCGAGTTCTCTAGCGTCGCGCGGCACAACCGGATCAGTTTTCTCGGGATCCCGAATTCGGCCATCGCATTTACCGGGCCGGAAGGCACCAGCCGATGAGTGTGGTTCAAAACGCGTTCACAGTACGCTATATAGGATCTTGTAGGCTATGTTAAGCGGAGATATGCTCCGGTAGTTCTTAAAAGACATAGGATTGCCTTTCTTGAAGATTGGCTACCAGTTCAGTCTGGGGCATGCTTTCGTCCTCCCATACTTTGCAGATGATCTGGTGCATGCTCTTTACGAAAAAAAAACATCGCCACCAACTTTCTAGCTTTTTAATGGCTGTGCCGACTTCGTTTAGGCTGGAGGGGAGAACTACTTCATCGGCTGGAGTTGAGTTTTCTTCTTACCCTATCACCCTCTCCTTGTTATGCCCATCAAGCAGCTGTTTGAAATACGCACGGATTTACTGTTGACAACCCCTGCAAACGAAACCAGTCCTAAGTGGAAGCCCTGGACTGCTGCTGCAAAGCATATATTACCGTCATTCAAGAAATAGGATAGGATGGGTCGGACAAAAAGAGGATTAAAAACTGCGGCATCTACTACAGCGACTTTTATCGATGGCAAAAGAAGGACTTATTTGGATGCGGATTCGTTGTTAGAGGCAAACTTACACAAAAGGTTTTGAGTTTTCGGTATGTAAACGAGCGCCTTAATCCGTATTAATGCCAAATTTCCTTATATGCGCGCACGGGTCCATATAGGAGAAAGACGAGGGCACCTGAGATAGCTTGGACCTGACCTACGAGCAGTGCCTTGCTATGACATTAAAATTGTCCTTGGTGAATTTAATGCAAAGCTGGGAAAAGAGGGCATCTTTGGTAGTACTATCGGAAGGTATAACCTGCACCACACCACCTCCGCTAACGGATTCAGGCTAATCGATTTTGTCGCGGAGCGAAACATTGTTATATCTAGCGAGTGATACTCACAAGGGGACTTGGAGAACTCCTAGATCAATCAACCGCCAACCAGATTGACCACATTGAGATCGACGCAAGGGACTCTTCCAATATTATTGATATCCGAACGTTCCCAGAGGCCAGCATCGGCTAGGAGCATTACCTTGTTGTAGCCAAGGTACGCTTGCGGATATCCCGAAAGCCGCTAAGGCAAGCCAACACTGCCAGAAAGTTTGACGTCGGATGTCTGCAATCGCAAGAGATCGTCAAATACTTTACCAATCAAATCTCCTTTAATATCTCAAGAGGTCCTCTGCCACCAGCATCGAGATATCGCCTCTAGTGTGATGGGTTTCACTCGGCCACCACCACGAAACCCCTGGTTTGACGACGAGTTCCGGCAAGCATGTACCGCTAAGAAAGGTGCATACAAAGCGGCGGCGCTGCATAGAAGGAAGAGAGCTGCCCACATCGGCTTCTCAGGAGGAAAAAGAAGGAGCGTGAGAAGCGCACGGTCGAGGAATGAGATTCGGAAGTTTTGCCAAAAGGTAAAAAATCATACCACATGCATAAGATGAGTGGTGGACTAACCAGGTCATAAGGCCACACTGATACTAGCTGGTCTTCATCCCAGGCGGCAAAGTTCAATTCTTTCAAAGGGGGGTGTCGTCTAAAACTGTGATGACCTGCTTGCTCTTTCTCGATTCTGTAAACACTTCTACAGCTTTTTTTTGAAGCTGTCTCTTATCAGAGTAGAGCTCGACATAGAAAATAAAAGGAAATACGACTCGGAAGATACTCATAAAGATACTTTTCTTTAAGATTTAAGATATCCAGATGCACAATTTACTTCTCCAAAATGCAAAGGAAAACCATTCTCGAGTTCTTATTTGTATAAATTAAGACCTTCATTTCTATGAGGAGCATCTAATAAGTACGTCATTAAAAAATACAATCAAAACAATAAAAAATAGCTAAAAAATGGATCTGTTAAAAAACTACCTTAAAGAATAACAAAAAACAAATTCATAAAAACTACCCGCTAAAATACAAACAAATCTTTAAAAAGTCAACTACTGCAATAAAGAAAACAGCCAGACCGTCATTAAAAAAAGATGTCGCTTGTTTTGACTGCTCCTTCTAGTTTTTTAGTACCCGGTTACCGAAAAAACATCCACACGAAGGCGTGAGGTAAAAAACAAACTTCGAGGTGCAACGAAAATCCACAAGCTCACACATATGCAGATTTAAAAAGTTGTTTTCCAAAAATTTTCCAAATCTCCTGTTTTTTGCAATTTCCTTAGCACTACTTCAATTATCCCAAATAAAAATTGACTCTTTTAATTTTATGACTTGCGTCACCTAGATAATTTACAGTTTTTCAGAGACTAGCTTATTTTTTGAAATTGCATCGGTGGTCGCTGTAATAAATAATTTGTAAAACATTAGTTTTGTTTGCACGTACGAGTATGTCTTCCCTGAAGCACCTCGTAAAATCCAGGCCAAAGGGTGAGTTGACCATTAATTCCAGGTATGCATTTTTGAAGTGCACATCTCTGCATATACCTGTGGCAATAATTTTTGCAATATTTTGGAAATTCATAATTATAATCCGACGATAGTTAACATTCTGCTTGCAAGTCTACATCCTTTCTAAGAATAGCATCGTTGTAATATTTAATTTCGCATTTGGATGCAAAAGGACGTTGGTAACATTAGTTATGATTTAGAAAATAACAATTTTACTTATAGAGAATAAATTTAAAATGGACTCTTAGTATTTTTCGGTTAGCCAAGTTTTTTTAAATAGCATATGAGCAGCACAAAAACATGCTGACTATGGGCACTCCAAACTTACTGATTTTAGGATGCACTCTCTGCTGCGAGCCCTAACTGATTTTACTGTGGATGCCTTGGAACCACTCTCAGATAAGAGATAAGAGGAATGAATAGTAGTGAACCATAATCGAGTCTGGTAGGCGGACAGCATTTATTAAATCTGACTCAGTAAGATAAACGATATACCATTCTGATGATAAACAGGGGTTGCTGGCAAACTGCTATTTTCAGCTCAAATGGCAACTCTGTAGCACTTTCGGGTGATGTTGCGTCACATCTCCGACCATTTACGCCAAAGCCCAGGCGGGCTTATACGTGACTTTTAGTTAATCCTCTAAGAGGCGAAATTCTTCTCTTGACGAAAAGGGGGAAACTGACTGGTTAGGTTCTATTAATAAGCTACAGACCGGGTGGATCTGGTCCTCAACCAATAAGCCTCTCCAGATAACATGATCTCTGGTTAGTTGCCCTCTGTTGCGCATTCCAAGTTGATCTAGGTCTCGCGCCACCTAAAGCGAGATCTCCTTCTACTGCGTTGTTTGGAATCGAAGGGTCTTCGACTTACAGCTTAAGTGTTTATTACCTCGTTAAACTTTCTGTTGCAAACCCCGTCAAGGGAAAAGGGACCAAAGACCACTCAACGAATTTTTCATCAAGGATATCTTCATCCACCTTCGGAAGCGTCCATACTTCTGCACCTTAAATTAGGATCTTATATAGAGTTTTCTTAGTTTCTTGACAAGGACTTATTACTAATTTGACTTCTTACGCAATTCCTGATGAGCTGTCATTATCAGATTTAATAAAGGAGCCGAAGGATACAAAGTCCCTAACTACCTTAAAGTCATAGCTATCTATTGTGACGTTCTGTCCGATTTTTCGATCTGTGTCCTTTTTTGTTGACAGCATTTACTTAGGCTTGCCGTCGTTCACGACTACACACATCATTGCGTGAATACTTGCGAACGCGCCAGTGACCACTCGTTGAGTTTTGTCAATGATGTCAATGTTATCAGCGCATGCAAGTGGTTGTATAGACTTTTCGAAAATTATGCCTCTGGTGTTGACCTTTGAGTTTCGCACAACTTTCTTAAGTACGTTGTGATGTTGAAAAAGTTACACGACAGCGTGTCATATTGCCTGAATTCCTTTTTTGACATCAAAAGTCTTGGCCAGCCTTTACGAAGCAGCGGGCCCATAAGATCGCTGGTTAATGGTTTGAGGAGTTCACACTAGACCGAAGATAAGATCTTAATGAGACTGATGCCTCTATAATTAGTGCAGTTAGGATGGTTTCCCTTCCTGTGGATATAATCATCAACATCCGTTTTCCAAACGAAGCTTAATATTTAGGTGTAATTCAGGATAACAAACTTATTTAACCTATGCATGTTGCATCGAAAGCCTCTAAGGCGCTGTTAGCTCTCTGACAGCCTTCAGCTTTCGGCAAGACTTTTACATGGTTTTGATAAGATAATTGCGTTATTTGGTTGAACAAGAATTTATGTAAATACGTACGTTACAAGTCTGTCTCGACTTGCTGAGGAAACGTAGGTTGAATACCAGTTTCGGGTGGGTTTTCTAAGGTTTCATCGCAAACCAGCCGAGCTTAAGAAAATGATGTACGATTAATTCCGTTCTAGCATTGTGCAACTTTACATCTGGTTTTTGTGGTGCATTTGGGGTAAATCGGCGATCACACAAGGCTTACGGATTTCGCATACCCAAACTTTCAGCATCAACACAATCTTATAGCCTTCACGAATGTCCACCTTTTCGTAAGATCGGAATTCATATGAGTATTACGGTAGGCTACAACGTTTGGCTTCTCTTTTCAATTACGGATTGGCGCCATTTAGCATGAACAACTTCAACTTAGATATCATTCAGGATGATATTTGCTTTGAACTTCAGTTCGATTCTAGACTGCAGCTAAAGGTGGAGCTGGACAGACTAGTCTGGTAACTTTGGCCAGCGGTTCACTAAAATTGTTCACTGTAGAAAATGTAGACTCTTTACTAAGCCCATTGCACTGCATGAGCAAGCAAATTCTTATGCGAGGTTCCTTGGCTACCTAGCCGATGAGCGTGGTATTGACTAGTTGTTTGTGTAAGTCGCTTTCTGGACAATTCTCATAGTAGACGCAATTTCAGTTTGCCTTCTGAAATGTGAGGGAGTTGCTAAGCCTTCGTCAATTGAGTCCATAGCAAATCGAAATTTCAAAGCTATCTTACCATAACCTTGTTCAGATGTACGAGTAAGCGCAGATTGATTTCCTAGCTTTATCTTCCGAAATACTGGATTCCGAATCTCCGACGACTTGTACGGACGACAAAGTTAAGTTGCCAAGTTTGCAAAAATGCATCAGACGTGCCAGTGCCTCCAATTATTTGCCAGTTACCAGTCGACCAACTTACACCGTACGTTCGACCGTTTTCTTATACTGGAGTTGATTATTTCGGACCTTTACAAGTTCCTATTGGACGTCGAAGCGAAAATAGGTGGGCCGCAATTTTCACATGCTTGGGGACGCGAGCAATTCACCTGGAACTGGCCAAAGATCTTGCGACTGATGCGGTTATAATATGTTTGCGAAACTTCATTAATCGTCGAGGCGTCCCAGTACGGATAAGGAGCGACTGTGTAACAAACTTTGTCGGGGCAAATAAAGAGCAATGGCTGGCAACTGAAAAGACACTGCAAAATGAGTGTACTCGCAGAGGGATTGAGTGGGTATTCAACGTTCCAGGAAATCCGTCATCAGGAGGAGTATGGGAGAGGATGGTTCATTGTGTTAAGAGGGTTTTGTCAATCACGTTAAAGGAAAGAGCTTCGCAATTGGAAACTCTTCAAGGATTGTTGATCGAGGCAGAAAACTTAGTAAATTCTCGACCTCTTACACATTTGCCAGTTGAAAGCGCAGACGCCGAAGCACTCACCCCTAACCATTTCCTTTTAGGATGCCTGAATTATGTACAAACTCCAGCCGTCAACAAAAACATATGTCTACGAAAACAGTGGCACATACTCCAGCAACTGAAACAAACGTTTTGGAAGAGATGGGTTCTTGAATACCTTCCAACGCTTACACGTCGAACAAAGTGGCACAACCCAACGTCGCCGATGAAAGTTGGTGATATAGTATTAGTGTGCGATGACAACGAAAGCCGAGGGGAGTGGAAAGCGGAAGAATCATTGAAGTATTTCCAGCGCCTGATGGTCAGGTGCGATCAGCTGTAGTGCAGACATCAAGCGGAAACCTAAGACGACCCGTCTCAAAATTAGCCAAGCTGGATTTGATGGGTAGTGAATCTCCAATGTAAATCGATTCACCGGGGGTGGGATGTTAGCGCCCCAAGAATTTCTCTATTACTTTGTTCTTATCATCCGACCTATCACAACCTTTTACTCTACTACATTTATTTTTTGGCGAAACCCACGTTTTACTTTTTCATTAATTGATCTTTATCCGGTTGACTTGCCAGATGCCAGGAGAACGATTAAGTATTTTTTTAATTTAATTATATTGTATTAAACATATTAAACTGTATTTTAAATAGATAATAAACAACCAATCAAGTTTATATTTTCGAACTCAAGTCGTGCATTTAATTGGCTAGTCAACACAAATATTATCGCGAATTTTTCAAAGGCAATGTCAAACATAAGCTGGTTCTTAGGTCTTCCGGTAAAGTGAGGTAGATCGTGGAGTTTTCTGTCAGCAATGGGCGTTACCTAATTCATTTACTATATTGAATGACAATTTCTAAGACTATGATCTGAATCAATGTCAAAGGGATGAAAGTACGAGTAGGTTGTGTGCTTGACGACATTCAAGCTATTTCAAAAAGTTTGCGCTGCTAATATCTGCGACAGTAACGATGGGAAATACATAAACAAAAAAAAATCTCTGAAAACTAAACTACAAAACATCAACTTACTCTTACCCTCGTCTTACGAGTATTTCCAAATTTAAGATGATTTAAACCACCTACTTGTGTTTCCATTTGGATTTTTAAATGTGGGTAAACTCAACCAATAATCAGTTACTTGCAATTGGTAGATTCAAAATTTGTGCTACAAAATATCATAATTGTTACGATAGAGGTGCTTGAGAGATCTTTAGAAAAACCGCCACCATATGGACATGGATAACTTCGTTCATCATCGTGACTGGCACTTGAAGTAACTGCTCACAATTAGCTATCATCATCAATTGCAATTTGAAGGAAATTTCGGAAAGAACGAAATATAGATCCTTGACACAGATACATGTAATATAGGGGTCAATTAGAAACATCGATCCTTTGGAGACCAATATGACGGCTCTTGATGGTATTCGTACCAGTACCCTTGGGAAATTGGATTACTTTGTAATGTTTCCTTTCCTTTGTCAAGTGTGGCGCAATTTGTTGATACTTTCAAAAAGGATTCACGCATGACCAGCGCATTATTGAATGAGAATCATTTCAATACTGACCATCTAGAGAATATATGTTATAATTCAGGTAGAATCGATGGGCTCATGAATAATACCACGAGAAATATGTTTGCGGGGATATGAGAAAATATTTTGCATTTTCAGTTATCCTTTAAATCTTGGGAAAATTCAACAATGCATCATCGCAATCGCAACAAATACGAGTACTACATCATTTATAATTTTGTAAATTCCATCATCGTCCGTTGTGATCTGTCGGATGTCGAAAAAATGATAAAGGGAGGACCACTTTGTCGTTCATACGAACTCGTATGTTCCCACATGGTTGCAAAATGACTTTTTCCCACAGCGAATCCTTTCAATGTACAACACAAACAGAAATTGAATCAATTTTCATCAACCATTATTTGCAGCAATATTCGTAATGGTTACATCCATATATGTACGAGTATTTACCAAAGGATTGCTTACATTGCAGGTGAAAGTGTACTCGTACAAGTTCTTGCGTCGTTTTTATAAATTTCCCTTTGTACTCGTTTATTTATAAGCGTGTGAAAATTCTCTTTCACACTCATATTTGTCAAAGGATAATAGAAAATATACGAGTAAATGCATCATCGAGAAAAGGACCTGTCGGACTTAGTTACGTTCAGGGCGAGTAGATTTCCGTCGATGAAATGGAAAGTGGTGAGGCGACTGCACTTGGCAGTTGAAAAATAAAAATGGAAATGGTCGTTAGGATTACACACACAGGAAGTTGATTTTGTCTCGCCTTTTTGCGGTGATCCTTGAAGCGACAAGCTGTTGCATACGCAGTCGGAGTGCTATATGTCGAAGTGGAGGACTAAGATTTGTTTTTCTTGTGGCATTTTGTTTCCTTGCAAGTGGTGTTGCGCAAAGCAATAGAGTATTGGTGTATGGTGCAAGATTCTATGTAGAAAATAAACATCCGCTCTTGATTGAATTTTTCGGGTACAACAGGTGGATGTCAATGCTGGATAGTGGATAGGTCAAGTAGTGTATGCCTTTATGGTCTGCACATTGGCTTTGATGTAATTTCTGCTGTTGTGGTATCCATGTATACTATGTAAATGATGGCCCACCAGAACAAACAAATTTTCCTGATGTAGGGCAGTGGTTTGGCGGTTAAATGTTAAATATTGGGCCGTTTATTTGTGCGAGATGTGTTTGACTTTGCCAAGAGCAGACAGGTAAAATATTTATTTGAGTGCAAATGTAGATCAAGTTACTGATAATGGAGATTTTATTTAACTGAAATGATCTGTAATAGCCTTCTGACAGAAAACTCATCAAGCAGCAGTAGCCGCCAGTTAAACATTGATCATGTACTTTACAAATCCAACGTCTTAATGCCAAAGGTAATGATACTTTCATCAAACTTAATTCCAAAATATCATAAAACCTTGCTGTTGTGATAGGTACGATCTTGAAGTTGTGTATCTATTTAAAAAAAGCCCCAATTGACAGTTTCAAAAACTTAGACTAGGTATTACTCGATCCAGAGATCCTTTTTTGGAACAACTGGAGAGATAAAACTTCGTAAATTATGTCTGACCTATGCCAAACGTAAAATTACAGTGTTAGTGTTATGTATGTTGAAAATGACCACAATTTCATCCGCATACACTTTTGAGTAAATACTACATATTTCCCAAACATATACACATGTGATTCGGTGCAATTATCAGCTGTAACCGAGTTTTAAATTTTCCAGGCCTTTAGTTTAGGGTTAAAATTGAAAATTTCTAAAAGATCAGGAAAATTGCAATATTGTTACAGGCAACGAAACGTCATTTGAAGCGGAGGATTTGGTTTACGTGCGTCCCTGAAATGAAAATAGTACAGGTGTCTATCCGCTGTGGAACGCTGCCTCAAGAAAGAGCGAAGAAAAAATAACAAGTTAGTTCAACTGAAAATCATCAACAAATGGCGAGTTGAGAATGCCCAGGTGGAGCTGGGCATTTTTTTTTGGATTTTGCTTTAGTTTTGTGGGATATTAAGAAAATGTATCAGCATTGTCCGGGTGTTCACACCAATAGTTATCAGTTTTCTATAAAAAATTACACTATCTTGGGAATGCATTTTCATAATCGAAGGCTTTTCAAAACCACAGAAGAATAGATATAGTGTAGAACGTCTTATTCTGTGATCAGCCGTGAGGGGTTGACAAGGTCTCTTCCAGAGAACTCAGCCCTCTTTTTCTATTATAGAACTATCAGAACTATTATCTATATTATGTTATGACTGTAAGACCTTATTTTCCTCTTTTGTTTACTACACATGAATATATCCCTCTTCGGCAACTGGATAATCATCTTTAGGGAAATGATTCATTTTCTCAGTCTTGTCTAAAAAGGTTGAATTTTTTGCAATCTAAGTGACGAGCGCTGAAACTACGGCGAATTAGAGCATCAAATGTGTTCGTTGTTGAAGTTGAGTTGAAGGTCATTGCAACGTCTTTTTGATTGGTAGTCAATAACCGTGTTGTTTTAACCATCCATCCATTGATTTATTTATTTTGTGTTGTTATGTTTAATTGTTAGCTTTTATTATCGATACTTAGTTGACCGTTCTAAAGGATGTCCCAAAATTCAGTCAAGATTTGAATTTTTTCGCCATTTGTGCGATAAAGTGTTGCCAACGAAAAAAAAACAGCGTGATAGCTAATAGTTCAAGATTAGTAAAAAGAGAGCCCTAAATGAAAGAATATAGTGTTTGTTGTTTGGCATGAAGGTTTGGCAGCTGCAGTTCGCAGTTTTCATACAAAATATGGTCGGAATAGTCTTTAAATTCATCAACCGTGAAGAAATTAATTTAAAAATTAATTAGGGATCTTAGACACTCTGGCCGTCCTTCAAAAAGTCACTCAACACAAAACATCGAAGCAGATCGTGAGCGTGTTGCTGAGAGTTCAGAAACAGTAATTCGTCACCGTGGCCAAGAATTAGACTTTTCAAGAAGCTCTCTACAGCGTATTCTCACGAAAGATTTGCGTCTTCACCCATACAAAATGCAATTGTCTCAAAAACTGAAGCCTACTGACCACGCACAGCGAAAAGATTTCGTTGAATGGAACATTCCATTGAAACATTGGATGCTGATTTTTTAAACAAAATCATCTTTGTGATGACTTTGTTAGTCGTCAAAACTGTCGAATTTGTGGTTTACAAAATGTGCGAGTGATTGTTGAGAAATAAATGCATCCACAACGTGTCCCTCTTTGGCACAAATTTTGGGCTGGAGGCAATATCAGTTAATGGCGCTCGCTATTGCGACATGATAATCCAGTATTTAGTGCCTAAATTGCAAGAGCCATCTCTTGTGGACGACATATAGTTTCAACAAGACGGTTCCACATACCATACATCCCAAGAAACAATTCGATTACTGCTTGAATCATTTTCTTGTCGTATAATTTCCCGTTTGGTGATCAAAATTGACTGCTCAGATCATGCGGTTTAACACCGTCGGACTTTTTTCTTTAAGGTTTTTTGAAGTCAAATATTTATGAAGGAGTAAATTGAGCACTGTATCAACCAAATTCATCTGCATTTATACAAAACCACCTTGTTATGTGTATTAAAGAGTCTGTTGACTATATTTGATGCTGGTACCGTATTTGATAATGTAATTATCTGTAGCATCCGCATCTAGGTAGCAATTAGGTGGTGATCTGAATTGATGTTTGCGACTCAGAAGGTTCGGCCCTTTATGGCACTGGCCCTTTATGGATGTTGACTTCGTCCTGTGACAAGGTCCCTGAACTTATGTAAGGACCTTGATAGACGTGATGTCATGTAAGGTCTGATTTCTGACTACGCTGCCAACGAAACCCGCCTTTTCCAATTTTGAATGCTTAAATGTTATATTTACAACTTGTAAGTCTCTTCTAGGATCTCTTGCATGTAATTTACTTCAAACTAAAGGTGCGTGCACAAGTGTACTCCTAATTTAGCCTTGATGCGAATTCGCATTGGAATATCAAGACTTCTTTTCGAGGTGCCTGTCTTTGTAGCAGTCAAAATGTTTTGATGTTACAATTTCTCATCCCCCACAATATCGGACGATCCAAATACAAGTTTATTTTTGAACCATATGTTATTTTGGCAGTGACCTCCGCAGAACGAAATTCCTATTTCAGAGGTGAGTGCTGTGCTGAACAAACATTTCGTATATCGAAAAGAAATTGTGGCCGAAATGAAGCATCCATCGTGCCTGCTGTACGCAAGTTTGTTCAAACAGTTTGCGAGACTGGCTTGCTTGCGGACAAAATTCATGGTACCCGTCGTCGTAAGGTACGTACCGACGAGAATGTGGCTGCTGTAGCCGAGAGTATTCGACTCAATCCAGGAACATCGACTCGCATCTATCTCTAGAATTCAACATTTTACGCATCAGCCTGATGAGATTTTTGATTTAAGATCTCGGGTTATTCCCTTACAAAGTCCAATATACCCAGCAATTAAAGGCAAACAAACACCCGCTTCGTTAACGTTTCTCAGCTTGGGCCTTACAGCAGCTCGAATTGGACGTCGAATTTGGCCGAAAAATCATTTTTTCTGACCAGTCGCATTTCCATCTTGGTGGCTATGTTAACAATCAAAATTGCCGAATCTGGGGATTGGCAAACCCACACGTGATTGCTGAGAAGCCAATGCATCTGCAGAGAGTGCCAATTTGGTGCTAATTTTGGAGTGGTGGAATCAATGGCCCATTTCATTCCGAAAATGATGCTTCGAACGCCATCAACGGTGAGCGGTACAGAGCCATTATTACCGAATTTTTGTGGGCTGGAATTGAAGACTTATACTTGGACGATCTTTGGTTTCAGAACAATGGCGAGCCATGCCATACAGCCCATGAAACAATCGATCTTTTGCTCGCTTAGTTCCGTAATCGTTTAATCAGTCGGCTTAGCGAAGTCAATCGGCCGCCTCGGAGCTTGTGAGGTTCCCTTAAGATCGATGTTATGTGGACAATCCAGGACGATTCAAGTCCTTAAAGCGAATATCGTCAGTGCCATTTGTAAGATCGAGCCAGAAACAGTCAACAAAATCTTGAAAATTTGGGTTGATAGGAAGCGTTACTGTGACAAATTTGTAGAGCGAATAAAATGCGCTCAATTGGGCCTCTGCTCGTGTAAGTCCTTCTCCATGACTGAATGTCAAGCTTACAATTTAAACTAATGCATTGGGTCTACACCATTGTTATGGGACTGATTCTCATAACAATGTAACGAGCTGCCAGTTTCAGTATCAATGGTGCATCAAGAAGCCCTTCAACGGATGCTCTCTATTTACTTCCTATAGAACGCAATCGCAGATTGCAGACGCTCAGCAATGGAAAGAGATAAATGTAGTCGACTCATCTGAATCCTGTAAAAAAAGGACAATGCAAAGTCATTCTTGGTAAGTCCATTTCAATTTTCACAGACGGTACCATCTTTCAAACCGAAGTCTCAGCAATTTATCAGACTACTGCTTGGTTAAAGACTGAGACACATTCCTCAGCAAGATGGGTAAGTAGGGCGAAATCATAATCTGATGGATTCCGTGACACTCGGAAGTCCCAGGGTGAACTGTGTTGGTTATAAACTGATCAGACTCACAAACTTAATCACGGGATACTGTGCCATTGGAGCATATGATTTCTTTAGGAGTTGCAGTTTCCCTGCCTAAGCGCGCATCAGGCATCTACTCTTTGAGGATTACCAATCATGACAAATTTATTAAGAAATTTCTTTCGCTCCAGGAGTAACTAGGTCATCCTCCTACAAAGCTCTTCCTAAGAAGCTGCGCTTTAATGAGGACTGTAACTGTCTAAACTACCCTGGCCTATTAGATTGTACGACATGTGGAATCATGCCGCCCTACTATTTCCTAAATACTTCCTACAGACATCTGATTAGCAGAAAGAAAGTATAGCATCATCTGCGTATATGGTATACTCAGAAACGCAATTTCTCACTCTATTGGGGAAAATTTGACAAAGCTCTCACTTTTATTGTTGGCGTACATGCACAAGCAGTGAGGTTTGTATACATTTTTGTTGAATTAAAGTTGCGGGCCAGCAGTGTCTTCTTAATCACTCATAGGCCGGATTCCTTGAAATTTAATCTACGATTATAATTGAATTCTTTCAAATTTTTATCGAAACGAAGTTACCGAAACCGACTCAAAAACGACATCAAACTCTAATTTCAATTAAAATTGCCCCATGGCATGTGAGTATTATGAAAGGAGTAAAAGTCAAGGCCATCATCAGACCACTATATAGAAATAGGTCTATTAAAAATGTTGCTAATTTTTCCATGCCATAATGGCGCATCCTTGAAAAGAGCCAGACATATTTTATTATCATTTTCTTCCGTTCGTTGAATACTCGTAATAAATTGAGTGAAATATCGGACGAATAATTTTTTTTTATGAAATCCAGTATTAACTCTCTAAATCTGTCTTGTCAGTATCTGGAATATTTTGTGTCGGTTTTTGTTTTTCGTTATTGGGCAGCTAATTCTTGCTTCGTCGCGACATGGAGAGTCCTTTTACCTACAGCATACTAAGCACTTAAAAGTTTATTAATCAGCGTAGAATTCATTTCAATTAATAACACATGAAGGCGTTATACGAGTATTAAGCAAAGCATTAGAAAAACGAAAACACTAACATTTTCCTCTTATTTGGTTATAGGAGTATTCACTTTATTGATTAAGATTTTTTAAATTCTTTAAGCCAGTATCACGTTTTCAGAGTAGGTATAAGGAAAATGTCATTTAAGGTTTCACGTGATGAGAGGCTCACCCACTCATATTTTTGGGCTATACTCGTACTTTGGCGTTAGCTTAGATTTTTGCAATGCATGTTTTTCAAAAAAAGTTGAAAATGTGTAACTAGTGATCATATACGGAGGTGGGTAAATGTACCGAGCAGGTAAATTTTTTCTTTGTATTATACTATAATTCAGATACGTATACACATTTTCACATTGAGATCCTGATTGATTTGCTCAACTGCTTGCCTTTCCAAAAATCAAGTACCATTGACATGTCTTAATCCTTATTTGATATTTCCTTAAAGGTATTTTTTTTATCCCAGAAAAAAAAAAATTGCATCTAGCTGTGGAACTACACAAAGAACACCCACTGGCAATTGCACAATTGCAGAACGAATGTAAAGATGAAACGACCAAAATGTCCTTAAATGACCTAAAAGATAGAAAAATTTAAAGAAAATCTTATTCCACAATGCAAGCCGTCTTGTACGAGTATTATATACCACCGACATAATGAAGGACGAACTTTATCCTGGTTTCAAATTTGACAGATTCCAGAGGAGGAATATCCTTCCGCTTTCTATTGATAGATCTCTTTTGTAGGAGGTTTGGCCTTTATGTTCTTGTATGAAGAATTGAATCGAATAAGGATTAAAATTCAATCAACATCACTACATACATTCGACCAGTAATTGCAAGAAATGTTACATCACGATGCACTGACCAATACCTCCAGGCTGTCAAAAATGACTTAATTTAGATCCTTGACTGCACACCCTGGTTGAAGTAAGGTTCTTAATCGGATAAATAATTTGGGGCTCCATTGTAAGGGTGTATAGAATTTTTGGCAGATAATGGCTACTAATAGGGAGCTGGTAGGTTGCAGATGGTTTAGATTAAAAATTATTTGTATAGGTTTGGGTAAATATTTGATACAAAACATGGAAACAACTAAAGGATCTGTTTCAATAGGAAACGAAAACAGGGTGGGAACTTAGGACAAACACGTGCGGCAGAGTAAAAACTACGTAGGCACGAATAGATTAAAAAACAATCTCTTATCTGTTCTTAAAGATGCTATAGATGCATTCGGAAGGCATTTAAAGTAGCGGGAAACAGTTTAACTGAAATGAGAAACTTTCAGAACATGTTTATGTAGAATTTAAAACATAATAGATCACGTCCTTGATACTTTTTGAATAACATAAAGTCGAGAAATATTTACAATAAAATGAGGATCGGCATGTTATTTCGTGATCATATGCACAATGTATAATATCGGGTTTTCCAATAAGGACTTGACAACTTTTTTTTTAAACAAAACGCAAACCATTTTAGATATTTCAAAAACTTTATTATCGGCTTGAAGTACAATCAAAACATTTATGAATGGAACTCGACTTTGTTCATATGGCCACCGCGGGCACGTTTGCAGCGGTCGATTCGTTGGACTCATTATAAATCTTCAATAAATCAATTGTAGCGTGTGCTGTGTGGATTGTGGCATCATCTTGTTGAAACCACATGTTGTCCAAGTCCATATCTTCCAATTCGGGCCAAAAATAATCGGTGGTCATGGCGCGAGAACGCTGACCATTCACAGTAACGTGACGATCGTTATCGTCGACGAAAAAATATGGCCCAATAAGATCGCCGGCATGCAAACCGCACCAAACAGTTATTTTTTGTGGATCAAGTGGTTATTCATGAAGCACATGTTGATTTTTACCCGACAATAACGCATATTTTGCTTATTGGCGAACCCATTGAGCCAAAAATGAGCTTCGTCACTGAAGATGATTTTGCAATGAAATTCATCATCTTGGCGCATCTTCTCCAGAACTCAATCGGAGAACGTTCGTCACTTCAAATGGTCCATCGGCTTCAATTCTTGAGTCATAATGTGGTCTGAGCGATGACCAATTCT
The DNA here is from genome assembly GCA_949129095.1 of Volucella bombylans. Classification (NCBI taxonomy): domain Eukaryota; kingdom Metazoa; phylum Arthropoda; class Insecta; order Diptera; family Syrphidae; genus Volucella; species Volucella bombylans. The sequence continues at coordinate 25,844,931 of OX422144.1, forward strand.
TGAGAACGCCGTGGAATTAACTGATTTGAATCATTTGCTACATACGCCTGAGCGGCTGCGATATTTTCGACACTTCGACCAACCCGTTGTCTCATCATCATCTCATCACACAACGAATCTGTAGACTCAAATTTTTGCACTAAACTTGTTATTGCCTGTCTACTAGGGCGAGAATTACGACTGAAAGTTGGAGTTAACACTCTTAAAGTTGCAGTCACCGACTCCGAATTTAGGTAGAAAATTTTTATAATTTGCAGACGTTTCTCGTTCGTGTACTTTATCGTGATGAAAATGTTGAGTTTACTGAATAAATTGACAGTGACAGTTAGTGAAAGAGTACGTTCACAAATTAAATTCAAAGTTGTCAAGTCCCTATTGGAAAACCTTTTATTTATTGTATTTTTTATTCAACCAAGAGGAAGAGAAGTTAATTACCTCAATCTTTAATATGCATCTTTGAACGAGAGGTGAACATTACTAGCTACAGATCTGCGAATATCCCCAACACCATAAAACGTTCGACACTAGACGGCTACAATCGCCATAGCCCATAACGGCCGAGTGTTCCTCAATCTTACAAGAAGTCATATGCCGTCACAATCAAATACTGAAGACCAGTGCCAAAAAGCCATGAGAGATGGCATCTATGTCTTAGATTTTCCTCGGCCACCACATCTAGTGAAACGAAAAGCGTAAGGAATGGTGCTAGGAGAAGAGACGGGATTAACTCTGGCTGCTCAAAAAGTAAAGGAAGGTTGACAAAATAAAGTCATACTATTTTTTCGATTTCAATTTCAATTTATTTAAAGATAATTGTTTGTACATTGAGATTATATTCGTTTATAGTATTTTTTACTTTAAGTATCTAATATACATGTCTAAATTCATGAAACTAAAAGCTTACTACTGATGCGATTATATTCGAAAATTTTATCAAGGGTAAAATGAACTTACTGAGGCTACAAAGCCTAAATAGAATCGACAAAGATGGAGAGGGGAACATATCACTCAGCAGAAAAGCAGTCAATTCTGGGGATACGAACTTATAGAGCAATACCTAATTTCGGTGTCCCGACCAAATTAACCTCATTGTAGTGAATGGTGATGGAGAATGTATGCTGCTTCATCAGCAGCACAGTACCTACCCCCGTTCATTTCGAAGGAAGAACTCCATGAGATCTTCGACACAATCAGGACTAAGAAATCAGTGGGGACCGACGGTATTCCGAACATCGTGCTTCGACATCTTCCTCTAGAAGTGGTGGACATTTACACCACCCTGTTTAATAATGCGATGAATAATGCACATCATCCAGCGCATTGGAAAACGGCGGTGGTTCATCCTATCCCCAAAAAGGGAAAGGATATATCCAATCCGGCGAATCTCCGGTCGATAAGTCTCCTTCCGAATATCAGTAAGGTTTTTGAAAAAGTAATCAATAGGGCTCTGTATAGGTGGGTTGAGGACAAACATATAGTTCCGGATAATCAATTCGGTTTTAAGGCGGGACATGATATCTCACATGCCGCGTCTAAACTGGTGTCCGATATCCAATGGAACAAAGGCAGGAAACAGTGCACTGGTGCCTGCCTTGTTGACTTGGAGAAGGCCTTCGACACCGTATGGTTAGAGGGTCTTTTCTATAAGCTGACAAGGCTGGGGATCAGTAAACCACTCTTGTACATTCTCTATAATATGCTAACCAACAGACAGTTCATCGTGAAAAATGGCGATGTGACTTCTGTTGGAATATTTCAAATTAAAAATGGTCTTCAGCAAGGCGCGGTCAATTCGCCGATCCTATTTAACATTTATACAAGCGACTTGATAGGTTCACTTCCCCATACTATTGCGTACGCAGACGATGTGGTAGCGTACAGAACAGGTCCAAAAATCGAGGTCATTAATACTCTCTTGCAGCGTGACTTCGATAAGATAAGACGATTTTGCGATGACTGGAAGTTGAAAATCAACTTTCAGAAGTCGGAAACCATTCTCTTTAGGACGCCGTTGTCTAGAGCCTCTAGGGATACCAGAAAAAATTGGAGAAAGTTCTCGATTATTGGACAACACGGACAGCCTCTTGCCTGTCGAAATGTAGTCAGATACCTTGGAATCTGGCTAGATCAGTTTCTGTATTTTGGCAAAAATGTAGATGCTGCTCTGGCCAGAGCTAAAGGTGCTTTTGCCCTTACAAAGAGACTGTTTTATAGCAGCCAAATCGATGCGAGGGTAAAGGTAATCTGCTACATGGCCCTTATCAGGCCCATGCTGGTATTTGGTTGTCCCGTGTGGTTCAATGTACGAGCAAGCTTAATGGAAAAGATTCGGGTGTTTGAGAGGGCTTGCCTTAGGGCCTGTCTTCGCTTGTATAGAACACCAGAGTCGGAGTACAAAAAATTTTATCCTAATGAGGTCCTTTACAACAGGGCGAACCTAATACGAGTGGACAACTTCGTAATTAAGCTGACTCGAAGGCACATTGCAAGAGCAATGACGTCGACGAATAACCTGATATCTGGGGCTTACTACCCCAATTACCTTTACCACGAGAGTGTGCGCTCTGACGGCTTCGTTCCACCGGAAGCATTCCTCTACCTAGATCAGAAAGGGTTGATCCAGGATAGATCAGCGGTGCCGTTAATCTACCATGTCGCTCGGACAGCTGGGGACAGGCGACTCAACTACGACAGAGACGTCGCACACGGCAGTGTGGATCGCCTCAGGTTCAGTAGGGCGGTGGGGAATCGCGATAAGAGGGATGTCGTTCGGCAGCACCAGCATTTCTGGTGGTTGAATGATGGAGAAGATGTTTCGTCGTCGTTTCCGTCAATTACAGACCAGCCTCACTAATGAGGCAGAGCTGACCAATCTGTTTTCTCTGTAAACAGCGATGGCCGGCTTACATAGGTTTAGGTTAACATTTAAGAAACATAAACATATATCAGTGTATACAAAGGTGTATACTGATATATGTTTATGATTGTGTATAACGTCTATGTGTGTTTATGTGTGTATTGTACATTTAGTTTAGGTAGGCTAAGGTTTATTTTAAGTTAGATACTAAGTTTTTATTAAAAATAAAAAATTATGTCCATATGCTAAGTTTTGTTAACAAATTTTTTTCTTAGCTTTAAGTATACAAAATAAATAGTTCTAAGAAAATGTAAATGAAGTCGAAAGACATAGTTATAAGAATTTAGAGTAGCTTAGAGTGCCTGTGTGGGGCCAGTAAGTTAGTGTAAGATTATTAAGTAATTGTAAGCTAGCATTTAAGCATTTTTTGTTAGAATGTAAGAGTTAGTGTTAAGAAAATAAAATGCATATAAAACTAAAACTATCAGCAGCACAGAATGCCACTTCGTAATTTTGAATTCGTTATTTTGCATATCTAGGCTTGGCTAATATATCTATTAATCCTAACAACGACAAATGAGATTAAAATATCTCTAGCGGATTGGTGTCTCTTTAGCTAACAAACCAATTGGGTAGCAAAGCTCATTCTCGAACAACTAAAGTGCCATTATACATATTCGTATTGTATAAGAATCTAATCAGAAAGACTGGAATGATTACTGCGCAGCAGTCAAAAATGGATGAAGCCACATTAGTATGTTTTGAGAGGACAATTCTTCGAATACACTTTGGTCCTGTATGCATAGAAATTGAACCGGGCAGAAAATACAATGACAGATACAACATGCTCTACATCATATCGACTTAGCCAGAAGAGGCGGATTTGTATTCATTATTAATACTCGCATGTATGATTTATTCCATTCCAACCCTTAGCAACACCAACAATTTATCGAACATCCGTAATCATGCAATATTTCCATCGTCCAGACAATGCTAAAGTTCGTCGACGATCTGACAAATACTTTTCCATTCTTAAATGTAGAATCAAAATTCACCCGAAATAAAAAACTTTTTTCACGCCATGCGTACTCAAGAGTATGCACTCTTTGATTTAAATAAAATTAATATATGTATGTGTGTAGATTTAATTTATACTTGTGACTGTAAAGTTTGTAGGGTGCATTAGCCGACCCGCAGATAAGCCCAGTGCCATCCTTGATCTTGGTACCAAGTCAATGCTAAAGCTAATCCCAAAAATAAGCATTCACTTTCACCCAGACGAGTTTTTGCATTAAACCACAAAGCACCAAATATTTCACCGGTTGCGTAGACACTTTATCAGTCTCTACAACATAATGCAAAGCAACCAAGCAAATTTAACTGATAAGAGGGATTTTTCTGGCACTCTGCCAGTATCTATCATACATACGAAATATGAAACCATATTCTTCAAATTATGGAAAAATCGCATCCGAAAGATTAGGGTAGACTGGCAAACACTGATAAACATATTTTTTTCTATGTTATTGAGTTTTTTTTTTTTTATAATTAATGCGTTTATGAGAGTATTAAATTGTGGCAACATACACAATTACGGCGCGTGGCTTTCTTAACTTATTTTCAGTCTTGACTTAGATTGAAATATTATAGAACACGTATGATGTTTGCAATTTTTGGACTAGGTTCTTTGTATGCATTGGGATAAAGTGGAGAAATGACACTAGCACAGAAAGCAGGTGGATATCTGCAAAGGTCAAAATGACCTCCTCTGCATAAAGCACGGATAATGAAAAGAAGCGCTAACAGCTGGCGTACATCCAGAAGAAACTAAAGATGTTGATAACTTCTTTGTGATCGAAGGTTCGCATGAGAACATGGAGGCCATTAAAGTGTGCTAGGTGGGCCGAATCACTACCTGGAGATTTGAGACCTTCTGCCCAGTCTCTATCTTCGAAATGAAATAGAAAACTGGCAATTCGAGTCATTTTAATTACGAATATATGACAAATAATTTCATTACCCCTTCAAACCTTCAACCGTAAATCGTAATACTCGTCTCGCTACGAATGCTCATCAGTATACCCTCAAGCCCACTTTAGGATGTATCTTAGATATATTACGTTCCTAAGCCGAACAACTCGCTTGTGGAATGCCCTGCTGAGCTTTCTATTTACTAGTCCTTATAACATTCAGACGTACTACATCGGCACCTATCTTTCCTTCCTCCCTAATCTCCTTCGTCCGCGCTGTGTGCAGACATTTTAAGGGTACCTTAAGCCATTGGCGCGCGCTACTTAAAAAAAAATAAAAAATCATCGACTACAGGAAGCCACTTTCATTTATTTCGAAGAAAGGACTCCATGCAATCTTCGAATCACTGATATCTGAGAAGTCACAACAAATATTGTACTATGACAGCTCCCACTAGCCGTGGAGGACATTTACACCACCTCGTTTCATGATGTAGCAAAGAGTGCTCATTATTTATTGCGTTGGAAGAAAGCTGTTGGGCATACAATTTCCAAAACGGATAAACATACCACCAATCCCACAAATCTTCATTCGAAAAGTTTCCTTCTGAATATCAGTAAGGTACTCAAAAAACTGATCATTAGATCAGCCCACGTGGGCTGAGGGCAAAAATATGGTTCCGGATATTAAATTCGAATTCAAGGCAGAGCACGATATCTATTATGGCGTGTCTAAACAGGTATCTGATATCCAAAGGAGCAAAAGCAAAAAACGGTGCACAGGTAGCTGCTAGATTGACATCGTATTCATCAAACTGAACATGCTGGGCATAAATAGCATAAGCCACTTCTGTACATTCTTTTTGATATTCTCACCAGTAGACAGTTCATCGTGAGGATATTTGACATTAAAAACGGCCTGCAACAAAGTGCGGTTAATTCGTCGATCCTGTTCAACATCTATACAAGTGATCTGATAGGTCCACTTCACTATGCTACAGAGTACGCAGACGACTTGAATCTCTTACAGGTCCGGCCCAAATGTCGAGGTTATTAATGTGCTATTGCAACTTCAATACCATTAAACGACATTGTGATGACTGGAAGTTGAAGATCAATCAGAAATCGGAAACCGTTCTTTTCGAGACGCCTTTGTCTTTCGGTTACCCGAAAGAAGTGGCGAAATTTTTCGACCGTGGGACCGTGGCCCTTGTATGGCCTATGCTTGTATTTTGATGTCTCGTATAGTTCCGTTATCAAGCTGACTCAAAGATACATTGCTAGTGCATAAACTCGGCGAACAACCTGTCCTTAATCATACTTAATCATATGGTACACGAGAGTATGCGCTTTAACGGATTTGCTTCTTCTGTAATTTAGACAGATAAGCCTAGATGTACAGATATAAGAGTACATAGTTTTCTGTGACCATTGCCGAATAATTCATGAGCTCGACTTGACAATAAAAATATGCTTATTATCGAAATCCTAGTTAATGATACGAAGGCATCATTTGAAAAAGCTAAATGTATTAAGCCTATGTACGATAAGCCTAATAAGTATTAAATCATATGCAGAAATGGTGGCTGAATATATATTGTGTGGCGGCTTCTGTGTACGGGGCCTTTAGAGCGTTCTGCCACTGTATTTCGTCCAGTTTTAGCATTGAAGAGCAGTGCGTAGGTAAATGCGAACTCAAAAAAGGCGATTATGTCAGACACCGATTATTCCTACACCTTTTGGTCAAGGTGCCAGGACCTTCCAGAGCCAAATGAGATTAAATACAAGTATATGTATCTTCTATGATTTCCTTGTAAACGTTCGGGTTATTAGGTACAATTAGTACAACAAATAATCACTCCATACTAGACAGCACGAGAATGAATCATGTAAAAGCATGCGCCGCTTTCCGGGAGAATAACTTTAAAAAGTTTCAGACTGTTTCAAATTTCAATTATTCAAATCCAAATTATTAGGAAATAAATTATGTAACAAAATGTTGGCGCCAAAATGCCATCGAGACCAACAATAAGCACCTTAACCACGTCAAGGTAACTTAAGTCATCTGTAACGGCTTACGGATTTTTTTTTTATGTTTTTCTATAATTGTAAGAACTCTCTCTAAATGGAAACCCTACAATACGCTAAGTCGCTAGACATGTAGAACAAACTGTCATTGCTAGTTATCCCATATTGATCCAATTAGAGTTGCCTTGTCTGCCAAGGACGACTAACGAATTTCAAAACTCCCCTTCAACTGTGAAACCTTAAAACAGGATTTTGGCGGCCAACCACTGATTAGTTAGACACCAAAGGGGGATAACTCAAAACCCACCGATCCCATGAATAACGGCAATTTATACTTTGCTTCTGCTAAAAAGTATCGAATTTCCAGGTGAAAAACTGTCAACAGTCATGTCATTCACAGAGACTGGTCTTGTGATGAGCCATTGATGACATTTCTCAAACTGACTTGCCTCGTTGACATGGGAATTTCAACGGTTTCCTGATATCCTACATAACAACTCAAATCAACTGAACAACAAAAGCCATTCTTCTGCATAATTTCGTAGTCGTAGTCTGTGTTGCTGTGTGCGGAATCCATTTGTGATATGTAAATTTAGCAACAAACTCTCCAGAACATTCTTTGTACCATTTGAAAGAGTTTCAATGCGGAACAAATTAAAATTCACTTCGGTGGCAAGTATCCTTTAACATTGTTATCCTTGTTTGATCAAATCGATAAATCATCGGATGTTTTATGGAGTTGTTAATAATTCTCCTCATAAGAGAGTGCAACCAACCACTTGGACAGAAAATGCTGAGCATAGAGAATATAATGAGAAGGATAGGAAGAAAAAAAAAATTCTTGAGGGCTTCTTGATTTATGAATGGCTTCGTACGAGTATAATACAATAACAATGTGTCCCGATTGTCCTGCGATAGTCCCCAAGTGCTGAAGAGTATCCCGAATGAGTCTGTTTTGCTATTCAATGAAAATATGTCGTTTGCTTTGCACTGTATATTATGTTGTGTTGCGTTGAAAAGTCAAAGGACTTGTGACGAATTTTTGAAAATTGCTTACAATCGGGATACTGCGATACGAGTAGACAATCATTAAATCATTAATCATGTTGAAGAAATAAATAAAAAAGTCATACGTCATCACGATTTTTATGGTTGGTAGTTGTAAAGGATCAGCGGTGAGGGTTGCCGCGCTTAGGTGCGATCGATTTGTCATATTAGTGGGTGGCTAATATTTTTTAAGAATACTGCGTATTTCAATTCAAAAGATTAAGGGTTCAATTCATCCGACGTTTCGCACCTGGTTCTAGTTCTTGTGTGTGACTTCAATTGTATACTGAATGCCATATTGATGCTTACCATTCAGTCAGTATTCTTTATTTCATATAATTAACATTTTGTCGATCAAATAAAGGAACATACCATATCATAAATTTGTTAGTCTGTTTTTTAACATTACATATGTTTAGTGATAAAACCGAGTGAAATATTTGTTTAGAAATTACAAGCAAATACTTTATGAGCTTTTCCTTCAAAACGTCACTTGGAAGCATGACGACCATTCAGTGCTAAGACCTATGCCACGTCGTAAACACACTATCCAATTGATTTTATACATAAAGGACCATGAGTCAATGGGTATTGAAATCATTTGCTGAATTAGACAAGATCATATGAAACAACAGAAGATGATTCCTGCAGACCTAAAAGATTATTCCATTACTAGCGCAAGTTTTCGCCACATCAATACTATTTAAAGAAGTGACAACTGTTCAATATGGTATGCACTGTAAATGGCGTTATAGCTCACGATAAAAACCAATTAAATGAACACAGGTTTTAAGTAAAATAAAATCACCTAAGCTCCTTACATCTAGGAAGCTAAACCATTCAATTCAAAAAATATCGTTCCAACTACAATATTTCCAAACAAAGTATAGAGCCTCTTATACATATTGTTAACTCTTGTGAGCCCGTTGATCAAAATAATTTTTTAGAAATTACCTATAATTGAGAGGGTAACTACTACTTGCCTAAAACACGGATTAGACCAGTAGCATAGCGTTTCAAGAGTGAACCAAATCCTTGGTTTACCGCTTTGTGGTGGTCCCTGGAAACTGCATATGCACGCAAGTCGCCTGATATTTGAAGCCTGAAATGCAAGCGTGAGCTAAGACTCAACGTTGGATAAAGCAGGTCTGCAAAAGCTCCAAGAGCTGCTCTCAGGGTTTATGAAGTAAGGATGATGCCGATCTATGCAATGCATGCCTCTAATACTCTGGATATCCAGACGTTCCTAGGGGCCAACATTGACTCTGACTACTATATTGTTGTGGCCAATGTACGAATCAGCACGAACCACTTTTAGGAATGTTGACTTCGGAAGGCTGCAATTGCAAGAAACAGCCAGGACCTTTGTCGGATAAACAACCTCGAACGATGTCATGCACTGACAGCATCTTTTCCTGGAATCCAGTGGCAATTCTGTCAACAAACCATCAGATATACCTCCTCTGATGTGGTATACCGCTTGCAGAGAAAAGAAAGCTCTACTAGCAAAGAATTAGGGGCAAGCACGGACTTCTCAGAAAAAGGAAGAAAGAACAGGAGAAGCGCTAAATCGAGTAAATTGAGATATGAGCGGAAATAGAGCAGTTCAAACTGTGATGACGATCAACCTTATGCTCTTTGACTGAAACCTGGACGTTGATAGGCAACAACTCCATTCACCCGATCTAGGCAAGAGAGCTAGATACAACTAGGCTGCCGAGTTTTTCAAGACGGCGGGAGATGGCTTTGTAAAGAGCATGCAACAAATCAGACGAATGCATGAAACCTCAGCATTGTATGTCCAATTCTGAAGAAAGGAGATCCTATCGAGGGGTCATTCTCAAAAGCATTTTGTCAACCAATTGAGTGGCTCTTATCAGTGCGAAAGTTCAATATCGACCAATTATTTGAGTACGGTGGATCTTGGATCGAAACCCCCACCTACTTGTCGATTTTATAACAAGTGGCTATGACATCGTATATGCAGAAAAAGTTGCCATCTCTGCTAAACTTGTCAGTCTCAGCAGGATGACCATGGAGAAAGCTCGTTGATACGTGAATTTCGGTTATGAGTAGGTACACGGCAGTACTCAGCGAACTGTATATGTAAAATTTGCAAGAAGAGGAGATTTAATCAAAAACTGTATAGCTGGACAGCGGCATGTTCTAACCGGCCTATGGAGCCACCTAAGTAAATTCGTGCATGGGTAAAAAACAATAATAAATGACTAAATAAATGCGAGTACTGCCGATAGTCTCCATAGTTAATGACACTGCAAGACGACAACTAGCTGTCTTTGTATGCCGGCAATGTTGAAACGAATTTTTAAGGCAATATGGAAAATGGAGTCCAAATTAAATGTACTCGTATCTACAATACTTATTAAGAACTTGCGAGAATGTCTTGACTTATTTCCTTGAGGATGATTAAAGGAATCAAGCTCAAACCAGACCTATCCTAATCACGTAGAGGGAAACAAATTTTGGAAAAGCGAAATGCAAGCAATACTATTGGGCCCATATTCTGATACTACTCTTAAATCGAATTCATAGCTATGGAAATTGAACTGACATTTCAGGCGCAACTTAAGTTATTTTTTATTGTTCTTAAATAATTAAGTGTAACTAAGCTAAGACAAGGTTTATTTAAAAAGCAGCAAGATTCAATTTATTTTGAAATGCAATTTTCAAATTTCAAATCGTCCACGTCGATTTAAATGAATTTGAAATACATGCATCATTTTTTCGGTTAATTATTTTAATTTATTTAGGTTCTCTTAATTTCTGCAGTCGTCCAAAATAGTTATTGACTAAATCAATGGTTTTTTGCATGACTTGAGGATGATGGCAAATTGTTTGAATTCGAAGGGGCTGCCAAAATTAATGGCATTTAGAAAGTCTTCACTATGGAAATCCAGGTTTTTAGGTGATCCTTCGTCGCTGTACAGCTCGTATAATTCGTCGTTGAATCCTTTCCTCCAAAGCCCGTCAACAAAAACAGGGCCGAATAATTTTCAAAGTATTTTCCTCACAAAACGACTGAGGATACCTTCATCCGCTTTCGACAGGGTCCATGCTTCTGTGCCATAAATTAGGACTGGGATGTAGGTCTTGTATAATAGTTCCCTTAGTTTTTCCGATTAGAAATTTAATACTCAATTGTCTTCTTAGCCCTAAGAAAATGCGATTGGCAAGAGTGATTCTTAGTTTTATTTCTGCCTAGGTGTTGTTGGCAGAATTCATAGCTGAGCCAAGGTAGGTAAAGTCCTTTACTAGCTCGAAATTATAGCTGTCGACTGTGACGTTCTGTCCTATTCATCAATGTTGTGAATATGCCCACTGAATTCTCCCAATTATGTTGTATTCATCGGCGTACGCTATTAGTTGCAGAGTCTTTTGAAAGATTGTGCCTCCAGCGTTCACTTGTGCATTCCGCACAATTCTTTCAAATATGGTATAAAAGAAGTCCCATGACTACGCGTCACTTTGTCTAAAACACTTTTTTACATCAAGTCATTCTGCACAGACGGGGTTTGACAGGAATGCCGAAACTGGACATGGCTCTATATACTTAGCTTATCTCTATAAATGCTGTCATTTGCAACCTTCAAATCGATTGTGGTATAGATTTGGACTTCTTGAGTTTTTTCCAGATGCCGGAGTGTGAAAATTTGGTCGATCGTGGACTTTCTTGGTCTGAAACCGCACTGATAGAGATCAATCAGGACAAGGGATTTCAGACGTTCACAAAATATTGCACATAAGATCTTTTACGCTATGTTGAGGGACTTATACCCCTATACTTGGCGCAGCTGTCGATCGGGCATACGATGCTGAGATTCCATTCACCAGGCACACACTCTTCTGATTAGATCTGAAGAGTGAGTTGGTGCATGCTCTTCACATAGTCATTTCCAACAGCTTTGAATACCTCAGCCGGTAAACCGTAAGGTCCAGTTGATTTAGCTTAGATACTTCTATCCTATCATTCTGGCCAGGTAGATGGAAGTTTTGGTTATCATCATCTAAGTTGAATGATCTTTTCTGTCTTACGATAGCATGTTGGGTTTCTTCGCCGCTACAAATTCTGCAGAAAAATTGTTTCCATATTCTCAGCACCGACTGTGATTCTACTACAAGGCTTCCTTCTTCATCAATAAAGGGTTCTGTACGGGTCTTCTTGCCTTGGCGCGTTCTTTTTACCTTTTGGTAAAACTTCCCTACTTTATTCTTGGAGTACAACCTCTCAATATCTTTGGTCGTGCTCTTTTTTTGTCCTTCTGGGAAAGCGGATGTTCTTCCCGTCTCTTATGCTCATAGAGCTCACGATCAGCTCTTGTCCTTCGGTTGTTTAGTTGCAAGTGCTTGCCGGCATTCTTCATTAAACCATGGACTTCTTGGCTTGGTGACACGTTGGCACGGTTCCTACTAATCTTCGGTACTTGATGCTGGTGGCATAGGAGTTGTTGAGAAATTTCGGGATAGGCATACGGCGAAGATGAGAATCACTTGGGAAATCCGAATTCGCATCTTGGCGGCAACAAAGTGGTGAGATCCTTTGAAGATCCTTAGACCGTCCCCTTGTGTATATTGAGATGATGCTTGCTATACGAGTAGTAATGTTTCATCCCACCGTAAAGTCAATAAGCCTACGTCCGTTGCTAGACGTGGTGTTGTGTGGGCTAAACTTATCAACTGTCCTATCAAATACTCCTTTTCTATACTTCGTGCATTGCTCGTATGTCTTTTCGAGGAGCGTCGTTCTTGTCTTCCATAGGGGCATGGGCGCACATTAGGCTTAGGTTAGGTTAGGTTAGGTAAGAGTGGCTGTTGGAAATACCAACCCACTTAGGCCTATTGGCCCATTGTGATGCCACGTGGATCTATGATCTTCTTACTACTGGAACCAGTTTGAGCTTTTAATAAAGCGTAGGAGACTGTTAACGTCTATTTTTTCTAGATCGTTTAGGTCGTTGTAGAAGAAAGCTCCTAGGTGAAGCTTCCTTCTCTGAGAGAGAGCTGGGCATGTGCAGAGTAGGTGGGGGATTGTCTCCTCCTCTTCCTCGTCCATGCAGCTTCTACAAAAATCGTTAGTAAAAGCGCCAAGCCTTCTTGCGTGCTTGCCTATGAGGCAGTGTCCGGTAATGACACCTATTATGGCGCTGAGATGTTTCCTTTCTAAGAGGATCAGACACTTAGATCGACTCAGATCCAGCTTTGGCCAGATCTGTTTTGTCGCTAGACATGTTTGTCCAGCAGTCCACCTAAGGTCCGTTCTTTTATTGGCATCTAGCTTTAGTGTTAGTTTGCACGTAGTGATTGGTATACCTATACTACCTTTGTCTGGTAGGATAGGTAGAGTGGTTCCAATTTTGGCGAGTTCATCGGCTCTGCAGTTCCCTGGAATGTCTCTGTGGCCCGGCACCCAACAGAGGTGAATGTTGAACTGCTCTGCCATCTCCAAGAGAGATGATCGGCATTCAAGGGCAGTTTTAGAACACAATGAGACCGAGTCCAGGGACTTGATGGCGGCCTGACTATCCGAAAATATGCGGATATCCTTTGCAGATATCACGTTTTTCTTCAGCCAGGACAGAGCTTCTTTAATCGCCAAAATTTCCGCCTGGAACACGCTACAGTGATTTGGAAGGCGGAAAGAGAGGCTTAGATTAAGCTTATTAACCGCTGTCGGTTTTAGATCCATCTGTGTAGAGATGGATTGACTTGTCCTCCATGAAAGCATCCTCCTCCCAGAATGATCTAGAGGGGAAGCTTACATGGAAGTTTTTGTCAAACCAAAGTTCAGGTATGGTGTAATCGGTGTTCTCTGTGAGGATTCCTAATGTATTAAGAATGTTGGCGTGGCCAAATGAATTATTTGTCCACTGTTTAGTCGCTTTAAGGCGAATAGCTGCAGTCGCAGCTACTTGCTTGCTAAAAATGTCGAGGGGTGTCAAGTGAAGCAGAATATCTAATGCCGCAGAGGGGGTAGACCGCAAGGCTCCGCTTGTGCATAGACATGCTGTTCTTTGGACTCTGCTTAATTTAATGCAGTTGACTGCATTTTCCAAGGCCGTCCACCAGACAACCACCCCGTAAGTGAGTATCGGTCTTATGACCGACATGTATAGCCAGTGGGTTATGCGAGGTTGAAGGCCCCATTTGTTCCCAATGGCTTTCTTGCAGGAGAATAAAGCTATTGTAGCTTTATTGACTCTTTCTTGAATGTTAGGTTTCCAGTTTAGTTTCCTGTCAAAAATCAGACCCAGATATTTTGCTGTATCGGAGAAAGCTAAACTGGTACCGTTTATTGAAGGAGGGTCTATGATTGGAATTTTATATTTCCTAGAAAAGAGGACAAGATCAGTTTTATGGGGGTTTATTCCCAATCCACAGCGATCTGCCCAGCGGGTTAATCTGTTGAGATTTACTTGGAGGAGTTCTTTAATGGTATTTAGATGTTTTCTTGAGACGGCTATGGCAACGTCATCCGCATAGGCAATCACTCTGCTACCACCCGCTTCCAGGTATATCAGTAGTTCGTTAACTACTAAGTTCCAGAGAAAGGGAGAGAGGGCACCGCCTTGCGGCGTACCCCTACTGACATATCTTTTAGCAGAAGTCTCACCCAGTTTGGAGTTGATTATCCTGCTTGTTAGCATTAGATTAATCAGCTCCCCAAGTGAGCCGTCTACCTGCAGAGTTGACAGCGCAGTCGTGATTGCGGATGTGTTGACGTTGTTAAAGGCGCCCTCTATGTCTAGGAAAGCAACCATTGTGTACTCCTTATATTGTAGGGATCGTTCGATGTGGCTAGTCAGAGAGTGCAAAGCCGTTTCCACCGACTTTCCTTTACAGTAGGCATGTTGAGCCGTAGACAGAAGTCTTGGATCAACTTTAGCTCGAATATGGATATCAATCAGTCGTTCTAAAGTTTTCAGAAGGAATGATGATAGACTTATAGGTCTGAGGTCCTTTGGGACCACATGAGAACATTTTCCAGCTTTGGGAATGAATACTACATTGACTTCTCTCCATAACAGTGGAATGTGGATAAGTTCTACACAGCTCCTCATAATATTTTCCAACACTGGTAGAATAATATCTGAGGATCTCTGTAGCTCGGCAGGTATAATACCGTCCGGACCAGCAGACTTGTATGGTTTGAAGCTATGTAGCGCCCAGAGCAGTTTGTCTCTCGTAATCAGACTATGAATTTTGGTCACGGTTGCAGTAGGCTTGTTTGGGCTGCTACTGGCCGCGAGTTGGGAGCTACCTGGAAAGTGGGTGTCCAGAAGCAGGTTGAGTGATTCATCACTTGAGGTTGTCCAAGAGCCATCGGTTTTTTTCAAACAGCTGGGCATCATAGGATTTGTGGAGAGGATTTTTCTTAGCCGCGAAGCCTCAGAGGTTTCTGTAATTTTGTCGCAGAATGACCTCCAGGATTGTCGCTTTGCCTTCCTCAGTTCTTTTTTGTATAATTTGAGGGATTCTTTATATGAGTCCCAGTCGGTCACTTTTCTTGTGCTTTTTGCTGCGTTGAAAAGTTTTCTGCATGTGTTTCTGAGCAGTCCTAGTGCCGATGTCCACCAGTGTAGCTTTTTCTTGCCTCTTGGTTGAATAAGAGGGCAGGAAGCGGCCATAGCCTTATTGAGAGTCAGAGTAAATTCCCTGACTTTCATGTCGAGCTCATTGGTGTCACGCGGGGGACTTGATAGTTTGGAGGATATCGTTTCCGACAGGATTCCTCTATATTTTGTCCAATCAGTTTTCCGGTAGTTCCGGAAAGTTGGTTGGCGAGGGGGAGCATCACTCAGACTGAATTGGATGTACCTATGGTCCGAAAAGGAGTGTTCAGACGATACCATCCAGTTTGTTAGCCTTTGGGTGATGCTGTCGGAGACAAGAGTAATATCTAAAACTTCTTGTCGGTTTTTTGTTATGAAAGTGGGCTCATTGCCAATATTGCAAATTAAGAGGTTAGTACTTAAAATATAGTCTAAAAGTGACTCACCTCTATCATTGATGTCGGTACTGCCCCATACCGTATGATGTGCGTTGGCGTCGCATCCGATTATGAGGCCAGTTTTTTGCCTTCCCGATCCCGTACCACCCTTTCTAGGTTATCACCAGGGAGAGGGCCCACTTGGTCGTGGCCAAGGTAAGCCGATGCCATCCAGTATGAGCCTTTGGCAGTTTCTAATCTGGCAACGGTTAGGTCGGGGTCACTGAGGTTGGGAAGTAGAAATACATTAAGGCTACGTTTCACTAATATACAAGTTCTAATCTTACCTTTGTCTCTTGTATAGAGCGGAACGTATGAGGGTGTCCTAAGTCCACGAACCACGCCTTCTGCAATCCATGGTTCCTGGATTAGAATAATGTCTTCTGCGCTTTTGGAAAGACGCAGAATGAGTGTGGCCGAAGCCTTTTTTGAGTGGTGGAGATTAATCTGGAGAAACCGTATCATTGCTACAGTCTTCCAGAGTCGCCTCCACCACGGTGTTGTTGAGGTCCTCCGATTCTGAAGATGTGCCCAAGAGCTCATCTTCAATCTCTGATCGTGTAGAACCTCTATTTGCTTCGCCATCGGTTTCCATTTCCGACAATGTATCAGAATAGGAGACCGACGGCTTTGTAGTCACCTCGGAGAGATTGGAGTCGTCGCTATCCAATTCTGGAAAGGATATCGATGCTCCAAGATCCACGGTTGTGATGTCAGGTGTTAAAGGAGGAGGAGGTTGCTTATCAGCATCCAACTCATCCTTTTTGTACACCGTTAAGTGAATGGACTCGAATCCAAACCGAATCATGCCTTTCGTCTGCGCCAGAGGATTAAGGGATTCCTTATTGATCACAATTAACGCGCATCTATAAGAACCCCTTAGTTCCTCCAGTTTCGCGACTTTCCAGTCATGAGTCGGAAGAGTCGGGTTGCTGAGCCGGATGATTTCCAGGATATTTTCTGGAGAGGAGGGTTCGGCTGGAATCCAGGTACGAGTTCGAGGTCTACTAGGAATGTCTTCCTTAGATACGACCTCGAGTTTTGCACCTGGCCAAACCTCTCCTAAACCATCGATGGCCTTGGTGAAGAGATCGAGAGATCTCTGGTCGGAGCAAGCGATGAGCTTGACATGGCCTTGGTGCCAGCCAGCGTCGCTTGTGATAGGAGGTGGTCCTGGGTTCTCCCGCATGATGGCCAAGAAGTTGCTGGAGAGCTTCAACTTGACCAATTGCCACCGTTCCGGTGTAATGGAACCGTCGGTATCGCTTCTATCGATCACCGCGATCACCAATGCGTCCTTTAGGACTTCATTATAAGACTTCAGAGATCTGCTGTTGGATGGCCCAGGGGTTGTGGAACTGTGTATTTTGGGCCTCTTGGAAACCGGTACGGTACTGTCCGTGGCCTGCCACAAACTTGCTGCTGCTAGGGGCGGAGGAAGTGATAGGACCATGGCTTGCCACAGTCTTAACACTCCCTGAAGGAGTTTTGGTAGCCGCGACAAGTCCGTGGCCTGCCACAAACTTGCTGCTGCTAGGGGTGGAGGAGGTGATAGGACCATGGCCTGCCACAGTCTTAACACTTCCTGAATTCTTTTTATTTGGCTTGTTCCTTTTGCCTTTAGAGGATGGCGCACCATGGCCTGCCACAGTTTTGCCTCCTCTCGGCAATGCAGGAGCCTTGCCGGTAGTCGGTGTAGTCACCGTTCCACCGCCCGGTAATTGAGGAGTACCGGCCTCGGTTTTTGTTATCAGGTTATTGTCCATAATAGTCCCACGAGTAGCGGAGAAAGGGATGTCCATCTGTACAGAGATCCGCCATATACAGATAAGGCTAGCTAATCCGGAGGTCGCCAGGTATCCGGATACTCCGTTTGCGACTGAGCTATTTTTGGAGATACTGGGCCCTCAGCCAGGTTGATCTTCGGCACGGGTCGTATAACACCTTGATCCAGCCCAGGGGAATGATGGAGTGCTTTGGGAGTTGGGGAGGGGGGGGGAGCATCCTTTGGTTTCAGGACTCGTCTGGAGAATTTCTTCTCCAGGCTTATGTTAGTGAATTTATCCTTGATGCGGATTGTTATAAGATGCTCGGTCACGTGTCGGAAGCTCAAGACTTCTTGCCTAAGTCTGCCGCATATAGCAAATCTGCATCGCAATAAGCGCTGTTTCTTTTCCCTATAGCAATCTCCATAGTATACATCCCAGTTTTTCATCCTCCTTACGTCCGACCCATCCCATCGAAGTTGGTGAATAGTGACATCTGCGTGATAGCAGTCAAGGGCCTTTGCTAATTTTTAGGTTGCACATGGCCAGTTAAGAGTCCGAACATTCCATGCGCAAATCCGAAGGTCGTTTGCTAGGGTCGTCAAAAGTGTGTTAATTTTTATCCGAGGCCATTAGTTCGTTCATCACATATTTTAATCTCTTCCGTATATAGTTCTGAGCCTTATGACGGCGTAGGTCAGTATAATGCTACTGGCCCGGCATTCACTTGCCACTTTAGCCTTATTAATGCAGTTATCGGGGAACTTACTGATAGGTAAGGCAATCACTTTGCTACGAACTTAATAGTTGCGCTGCTGGAACATTGGTTGGCAGAACATTTTCTATTACGAAACAATTCTGCATCCACTCCATCTGATATAAGTCCAATTACACAATTTAGGAGAAAACCGTAATATACTTTGTATTGTACACATTTTGATAACCTGAAGATGGGTACCATCCACAGCACCAACCGCAGATGGAAAAGAAACCATTTCAAAGAATTGCCTCTAAGCAAATCCTAAATACTGTCGAGAGGTGCATTCCTCCAAAATCTGCTGCGAAAAACCTCAGCGTGACAAGAAGTTGATTTGTACGAGTAGGTACAATCGAATTATTTCTGGAACATACATGTACACTACTGTTTAAATTAGGAAATATATTATTATAAACGTCGAAAGACATAATTTTTAAGTATTACGAGTATGTATAACTTAGAGTGCCCGCATGGGGCCAGTAAGTTAGTATAAGATAATTTTAAGTTATTTACGCTAATTTTTAAGCGTTTTTTTCTAGCATGTAAAAGTAAATTAAGTAATATAAATAAAAATGCATATAAACTGAAAAAAACTAGGAAATATATTAAGAAACTTGACAAACGAAGAAATTGACCGTAATTTACTGACGATGCAAGACGTTGTCACACGAACTATGGAGCAGACTATCCCCCGGATAGAATACTCCGACGATAGCCAGGTCGAAAAGTACAGAACTCCAACAATCAACGCATTGTACGCACATAAAAGTAGATTGCTCTCGAGGCTAAAGCAGCTGTACAGACAGTTCACTGACAGAAACGACTCTTAAAAAAGAACACTAAAGTCACTGATTAAAAATCTAAAACAATTAATTAAAGAAAATTACAGTAAATCTGTAAGTCTGTACTGGGGCAATAAGATTCGGGCTATAAAATCCAGTAGTCCGAATATGTTCCCGCAGATAAATAAGTTGTTCAGGAGGAAAGATCACAATGACATTCAGTGTGTCCGAATTCCACAATCGACAGAAAACAGACAGATACTACTAACCCTCGGCATAAGTCCAGATCGTGCCGACTCCAGTTCACCGTAATCACGACATTGACAACAGAGCCTACGTAAATCAATATTATCTACGCAACGAACTTCAAAATTGGCGATCCGAGAATCACGGTTTCACCGTATTCAGTGAAGAAAACGCTGCAAACGTTATCATCGCCAATGAACGAGCTTTCTCGCATTTGTTCGTACGAAAAGATGAACTCCTGTCCATCTTTGAGTCTCTGAAAAACAAAAAGTCGTCGGAAGTAGACGGTATTCCAAACGTCGTATTAAGATACCTGCCCTTGGGATTAGTGGATATATTTACTACGATGTTTAACAATTAGAAGTCAACTCCATTGAGATGGGCTTCTGGGGATACCAGACATAACTGGCGAAATTTGGCCATCATTAGACAGCACGGACTGCCATTGGCGGTGAGAAGCGTAGTGAGATACCTTGGTATCTGGCTCGACAAGTATTTGTATTTTGACAAACATATAGATGCTTGTCTCGCTGACAAGAAGAATATGTGGCCTTAATCAGGCCAGTCATTGCGTGTGGTTGCCCGTGTGGTTCACTGGAGCACCGTGTCAGATGGAAAGGATTCGGGTGTTTGAAAGACAGTGTCTTAGGACCTGTCTCGGCTTGTACAGAACACTAGAATCAGAGTACAAAAAATATTATCCCAACAAAGTCCTTTACGATGGGGCTAATCTGAATAGGATTGACAATTTCCAGATTAAGGTGATTCGAAGACACGTTGCAAGGGCAATGACGAACGATAATGGCCTGATCTTTGGGGCTTATTACGCCAATGAAATGTACCACGAGAGCTCACTTCTGTTGGGCTTTATCCCGCCAGAGGCTTTTCTCCATATTGATGTTAAAGGGTTAGTGCAAAGCAGGGATAGTATCCCGGTAATATAAAACCGCCACCGCGGTGCTAGGGACAAGCGGCTCATCTACGACGAGTATGTCGCCAACGCTCAGGAGCTCCTCCGTTTTAGTCCCGCGATTGCGGATAAGGATCAGATCGATGCCGAAAAACAACACACCCAATTCTGGTGGCTTTTAGAAGGGGAGAGGTGTGGCTCGCTCTCCTAGGTCGGTTCGTTACTAAGGTAACATACTAGTTGTAAGTTAGATTAATGATATTTAGGAGGGTCTCGTGGAAAGGCCGCGTTCATTAACATGAGGTGGCGCCTCTGAGAAATGACCGATGCTTTATGGCATTGGTTAAATCTCGGTGATGCTTGTGCACGATGTTGACGAATGCCAGGCACCCGAAATCGTAATTGGGATGGTGGCCACCCGGTGCGAGAGGCTACGAGTGCTCACCACCCCGATTATAGTTAAGTTAGGTTAAGTAGCTTAGGTAGGTTAAGTAGCTTAGGTAGGTTAAGTAGAAAAGGGTCATGGTTTTAAGTTTTATATAAAATTATAAAAAGATATGGTATCTAAGTTTTTTCTAAAATTATTTTCTTAGAAATTTCATATATTGTATAATTGATAGATAAGATTAATCGTAAAATAGTTTTAAGGTCGAAAGGCAAACTTGAAATGAAATTGTTAAGTGTAGAGCGCTCGGTAAGAGCCAGTAAGCTAGAATAAGTAACTATCATTGCCAAATTAGATTTAAGTATTTTTGTCTAGAATTTAAGTAACAGTGAAAGAAGCAATAAAAATGAATTTAAAAGTAAAAAAAGTAGGAAATATATTATCAACACCATGCCTGTTAAAAGGGCATTCTAAATGTGTTCCTATTTGCGCCCATACAAACATGATTATGCCCTTGGTTAGGCGAAAACGTTTATAACAGAAAAGCTCGTCAAGACTGTAAAAATATTCGTTTCTATCGCAGATTTGGCGGCGATCTCCTACTTCTTCAGATTCTAGGATTCCACATCATCTTTAAACAAATCAAATAATTGGAACTTCATGATTGTAGGTGCTTAATTTTATTTAATATTCAACAGACTTTTTTATTATTATTTTCACTGAACTGTCCCCTATTTTATGTCACTATGGTTATCTAAGTAGAATTTAACGCCTTCTGATCAACCATTTCTTTATCATAAATTAAGTTCAACTTAGTCAGCAAATGACCCATAGATTTAAAGGCTTATGTGTGTTCCCCTTTTAAAAGCTACATAATAATACATGGCTCAGTCATAGTTCGGATCTTTAAATGATTATTATTTGTTTTATTGACATTGTCGTTTCTGTCATTAGAAAAACATTTAAAAAAAATAGTAAATACCCTTAACACATCGGATGGCTCTGCCAACATGCCCATATAACTTCAAGCAAAGGCATAAAAAATCGTAAAACAACATTAGGAGCTCATTTGCCTAGCATTCAATTAACGCCGTTCGTCACAGTGACTTATTTAACATAATTCAATGACTAATCACATCGCACCCCATTCAGGCAGTATACAGCCACAACTCCACCATCAATGTACCACTATACGAGTAAAAAGAATTAATCCGTCCGGGAGGAAACATAGAGTCAACATAGAATTTGCCATAAACAAAGATTAAATGCCATTCTACAGAAGTACCCTTAATCTCAAGTTCTCAGCGAAACCACATTCTTCTGGTTTTCCATTCACTTTCCATAATGACCACTTACGATTGATTAACAATTTATTTATCCAAAAGGAATGAGAAGGAAGAAAAAACCGCAGCAAAAATTGATGAAACCCCACTTCAAGTATTTTTTTGCTCTATCTACTCGTATCTCACGTTTTCACCTACCGGAAATGCGGGTCAACACAACAACTAACCCCGAACGGAGCACAGCATCCCTCGTCGGTTGTGGACGACAGCGCGGTATGTAATTACCACAGTTAATGGACCGCTGCCATACAATCTCTACCGGAATTTCTATGCATGCATTACTTGTACAATACTTGTACACCAACCAATAGGACACAAAAGTGCCACTTAAAAATGAAAGCGGGTTCAATGGGACGCACTCTCGTATATATTGTACATACACTCGTATGTAGTCGTCTAAGCTAACCCATCCTATGGGGTGAGTTGTGAGTACTTATGTCAAGGCATGTTGATGAAAGTGCCAGAAAATTGATTTAGAATGCATGAACTGCACTTAGTCGGAGCCTTTAACTTAAAAAAAAAAAATGCGGGACTGACTACGAAGGAGGGGTCAAGTTTGAAAAATGTTCTTATTTATGTTCTATTCGATTGATGTATTTTAGTTAATGTCTTTAGCTACTTTGGCTAAATTCAAGTTTATACTTACTTCTAATACTTTTCAGGAAACTTGTTTTCAAGGATAAATGGCCGATAGTGTAGGCCATTGTATCGTACTATTTTATTTTTTTAAAATTCAATCGTTTCATATTTCGCTATACAGACTTATATTACCACCCAAAAAATACTCCGCATTTTCTATTTTAGCGAAAATAAATCTAAAACTTATCACGTGTATCATAAAAAACTGAGTTTCGCGACCTGCGAAATATAAAGTACCAATTGACTGAGTACTGCAGTAAGAAGTGAAACAACAGGAGCGTGATAGCAGTGCAAATATCAACTACTATTTGCTTTGGAGAAACTTACTACACACTATTAGCCCTATTCTGATAGACCGAACGTTCGATTCACTTTCCCCCAATTCTTCTATACAGAATTCCAATGTAAGTTGTCATTGACACACATACCGAGAATGGAAAGTTTTTCGGTTTCGACGGTGCAAGTGTTATTCATGGATAATATCTGGCTGCTTGGCAGACAGCATTGTGTTTTGGAGGCATTAAATTCCACCCTGTTGATAGTTCCCCAATTGGTTATGCTCTTAGTATCGGAATTTAATTAGTTTAACATACTCCGACGTTCCCGTTCTACAGCCGAAGAGCAGGAACGTGAGTCCAGGAATGAATATGAAAAGCAGAGAGTACTGAAACAAAGGCATATAATATTGGAGTAGAAATAGCAAAGAAGAGTTAAATGATGAAAATTAAATAGAGTGTCGGACACCGAACGGAGCCCTGGGGCACACCAGCATTTATTTTGTGAATTGCAGACTTGAAACCATCCACGACAACTGGAATTGATCGTTCCGAAAGGTAGTTTCTAGTCCACTGAAGAAGAGAGTCGTCGATCCGAAAAGAGCCTGTTACCAAACTCTGTCAAATGCCTTAGAAATATCAAGTGCACTATGGCCGCATAGTGTGCAGCAAGCAGACTGGCCTAGTGCAAAGAGCTGACAGTTGGAATGTCATTGTAAATGAGCGTTGAGGTGGAGGATGTGTCAGAATTATTGATGTTTTTAACGAATGACCAAACATTTTTACCAGCTTTGGGACATTCTACGAGTAGTATTAATGCCTTAAGAAAGGCATTCCTGGTTCGTTTGAGCTTTCTTCAGTTTTTCTCTGTCGGGTTGATCTTGTAGAACCGAAAAGGTTTATGATAAATGGTTTCCACCCTTTCTCCATCGTCATTCTGTAAAATCTGACGAGTTTGGTTATCAAGGTTAGGCAGGGCTCTCTGTAACTCGTCCCTATAGACGCTATGATATGCAGTCTTAAAATTGGTGAAGAGCTGGTGCGTATCTATTTCTGGGATTTCTGGGATTTTTTCGTGTTAATATCTGATTTGTTGTGGATCGACCGGGCTTATAACTGTTAAAATTGGACTAATAGCGGCCAATCAGATTGCTGAGAGCGCATGTCATCTCCCGATACCCTAAATAGTTCAGCAGGTAGTTCGTCCTGTCAAGCAGTCTTCTTATCCTTGAGCTTGGATATTTCTAACCTCAATTCATTTGGCCAGGTGGGGTCTCATGACTTTCACCTTCCAGGTTGAGGGATTCATTCTGCAAGGAGATATAATAGTCAAGGCAATAAGTTAAAGTCTAATAAAATTTATTTGAAGTAACATATTTATAAAACTTTGGCACAGCTAACACTTCTTTTCAAGGATTGTTTAACTCAATTTGACTTTTTAATGTGTCTGGAAAGCAACAAGCCTATCAGTTTTGACAGAATACCCGCT
This sequence comes from Volucella bombylans, assembly GCA_949129095.1. Classification (NCBI taxonomy): domain Eukaryota; kingdom Metazoa; phylum Arthropoda; class Insecta; order Diptera; family Syrphidae; genus Volucella; species Volucella bombylans. Next base: position 25,869,433 of record OX422144.1, read on the forward strand.
GTACAAAGCTAGAACTGATGCCCAACCACGGGTAGACGTGGCTCAATTGGTAGTGTATTGGCTTCCAAATCGGAAGGTTCGATGTTCGAATCCCAGCCTCGTCCGAAAAACATTCTTTTTTCAGGAAACTTAATTCACGTAAGACGAATGATTGCCTATAATAACTACTGAGCCCAAAAATCTTTCTTTCTCTCTCTGTCGCATTCTCCTAAAAACTTAACACGTGCTCAGGCATTTTAAGTGTAATAATACCTACGTGAGTATTAAGTTCTTAAAAAAAAAAAAATCTGCTCAAGTTATCATACAGCCTTTTCTCCGGTCAGAAAACAAGAATTCTGAGGATCTCCAAGATGTACCTAAAAATATCACTATTGTATTATTACACTTATCTCTTAAAGATTGTAAAAGTCTATTATAAATGTTATTTGTATACTTTAATAAATACTAAATACCCGCATTCTCATTGTGCAGGAACACATATACGAGTACGACTCAGTTAAATCAACCTTTTGATAGTTTTCAAAATAATTCTGCATTTTCGAACTGGTTGAAAGTGGTTAAAGGGTGATAGTTCTTACCATTATTCTTATATTTATCCCATTCAGGTCTTCACAATGCATCTAAATTCGTTGTGGTCCATGAAAATTATAGCTCACATCTCTGTAAACCACAGAGTTGTGTATTCATTGTATCAGGCAGAATATCCATACAAGAAAAATTTAAAAGATCGCTGTTACACAAAGTAACAATTTCGTTTTTCTACCAAAATCTCCCTTATACTGCTAGGAAACCAATTGACAATGACTACTCGTATTTTCATATTTTTTTCTTTTTGTACGAATGACTGCTTTCTGTACTTTGAGGTTTACAGTCATTAGGTTCTATGAGAAACTTGCACATGAATAAGAGTATAACTGTTGAAAACATTATTTAGAAACACCATATTAGCAGTAGCAGCAAACCAACCTGCGGCAAATTCTTGTTGGGCATTACCATATTTTGTTCGTAATTTGTGTTCGCATTTTAATTTACAAAATTATTGGTTTGCCTTGACCATGTGTTTTGAACAAGAACCACATGCCGTTAAGTTTTTGTTGATGAATGTCAAGCATGCATTCAGCAAGCATGAACTAAAGCATTCAAAAGGAATCTTAGTGTGCATAAAATTCAAATTGAAAATTATGCCAAACTAATAGGCCCGGTATAGAAGGTACTTCGGCTTTTAGCCATTAGGCCTACTGTGTAGACTAGTACCAGAAAAGTAATAAATGTCCTTCTTATCCTTCAACCTTCTTATCCGACAACACAAACCCGTCATCACAATTGATGATTTATATTTCCCGTAATATGAACTGTTTGTGAGCCGGGTTTAATTGGATTACCTAGGAAATAAGTTCCGGCTAAGAGACTGATTCTCCACTTAAGCCTTTGTATAGACATTATATGATCTTTCGAGTTTTTTTTAGATTGGATGATGCGCTTTTTACTGTTTTCCTTGAGTCTATCGATCACTTATTGACATCAATATTCAAAACTGCCTCTAACATACAAAAGTTTTCCATAAGGCAGGACTATATGGTTTTTCTCAGTAAGTTGGAGTTGGCCTAATTAAAAGTTTCCCGGTTTTGGACGGCTTCATAATTGAGATTCTGTATTTCAGATTCCTAGCTGGACAGATTGAACAGTTTCATCATCTAACAGGCCAACTGATATTGTAATTGGACGGAACATCGTCCAAGTGTTTACTCTAATCTATCTCATCCACCTAATCATAAGGCGTATGGCGCAAAAGATGAAAAGCTGAACAAAAATTTATTCGAAGAAAAAGGGTTAGCTCGAAAAACGTGAAGTTAATGCCAGTGAAGGAATAAGGACTCTGAAAACATGGAAGAAATTCTTTCACAGACCACAAAGACGTAGATCGCCAAACTATCCTTTACTCGACCAAGTGTGATTAGCAATATCCAAACCTAAATCTCTCGTGCATGCTTCTCTCAGTGCTAGAGAAGCATGCACGAGCTCAACTGCAGGATTTTATCGGAGGAATGTATGGTGGAAAATTGGAGTCTGCCTGATTTTGAAGAACTCACCACAAATATTTTCTGCCATTTGAGATATTTCAAAAATTTTATTATCGGCTTGAAGTACAATCAAAATATTTATGAATGGAACTCGACTTCGTTCATATGGAAACCGCGTGCACGTTTGCAGCGGTCGATTCGTTGGACCCAATTTTCAACGACAAGGCCGCAACGGCCGCTATTTCGCATTCAATGTTGGCTCTGAGCTCTTCCAACGTCGTCGGCGTGTTGGCATAAACCAATGACTTAACGTAGCCCCACAGAAAATAGTCAAGCGGCGTTAAATCTCACGAACGAGGCGGCTAATCGACTGGCCCATGTCTTGAGATAACACGCTCACCATACTTACTCTTCAACAAATCGGTTGTAGCGTGTGCTGTGTGGCTTGTGGCATCATCCTGTTGAAACCACATGTCGTCAAAGTCCATATCTTTCAATTTGGGCCAAAAATAATCGGTAATCATGGCGTGATAACGCTAACGTCAGTAACGTGACGATCATTATCGTCGACGAAAAAATATGGCCCAAAAACGCCGCCGGCATACAAACCCCACCAAACAGTTATGAAGTACATGTGGATTTTTACGCGACCAATAACGCATATTTTGATTATTGACGAACCCATTGAGAAAAAAATAAGCTTCGTCACTGAAAATGATTTTGCGATGAAATTCATCATCTTGGCGCATCTTCTCCAGAACCCAATCGGAGAACGTACGTCGCTTCAAATGGTCCATTGGCTTCAATTCTTGAGTCAGCTTGATCTTGTATGGGTGTAAACCAAGATCCTTACGCAAAATAAACGGCAGCGATATTTTCGACACTTCGACCAAGCCGTTATCTCACTGACACGGCAACATCACACAACGAACATGTAGACTCAAATTTTTGCACTAAACTTGTTATTGCTTGTCTACTAGGGCGATAATTACGACCGAAAGTTGGAGTTAACGCTCTTAAAGTGGCAGTCACCGACTCCGAATTTCGGTAGAAAATTTTTATAATTTGCAGACGTTGCTCGTTCGTGTACTTTATCATGATGAAAATGTTGAGTTTACTGAATAAATTGACAGTGACAGTTTGGTGATTAGTGAAAGAGTGCGTTCACAAATTAAATTCAAAATTGTCAAGTCCCTATTGGAAAACCCTTTATCAATCGAATTCAATCAAATATTAACTCTGCAGTAGATCTTAAAAAAAATACCTAAGAACTTTAAAATGATAGACATTAGGTTACTAATAGCAGCGCCTTTAAAGACCAAGCTATACAGATACATGTATGTATGCCTGATTTTGACATAAGTGCCAAACTCATTTGGTAATGCAAGACTTGATGGAGAACTTATACTTTTCTATCAAAATCAAAAGAAATATCACCGAAATTGTAAGGTCAGGTCTTAGATAAGGCGACGTATTACTATGTGACTTCTTTACTAAAATGGTTGAAAAAATTATGCGCAATAGAATATCTAAACCAAATGTACAACTGCATAGATGAAGACGTCAGTGGCATTATCAGAGCAAATCACCGTGCTATCAGTGGGTCATTTGTGAATATTGAGACATACATATTAAGTAGCAAAGAAGATAAGTCTGGCGGTATTGAAAGTTAAAGAAAATATTTTCTATATAGTACTGCCATCAAAATATGTCAACCAATGCAATGTACTTATACAAATTATTAACGTTGACTCGGTAGTTAGTAGCAGAGTCATGTCTCGAGCACCACTGGAGTTGCTATACCAGACCACTCAACGAATCGTCAAATCCACCCCAGTTGGACAACCGAAGACCCCACTTAAGTTTGCGCATTCAATTAGAAGATGACCCTAAATAACGCGTCTTGCAGCTATCTAGACAATGAGCTGGATGGAGATGGACTTTGGTTAGAGTTCGGGATCATACCACCGACTGTCATCCAAAGTAAGTATTTGTACTCCAATGAAATCAGGTTTCTTCATATGGAATAAACATCGTGGACTCAAGTTGAAGTACAAAATATAATAAATGGATTTAGGTATGTATAAGTAGACCAAGTATTTAAGGTATTTCATTACTTAAACAATCAGTTTTGTCGAAAATGTCTCCTTGATAGATTTTCTCAACAACTAACCATTTACTTTTTTCACATTTAAGTATAAAAATAAAACTAGGCACCCTTACAAAATCGTTCTCCTCTATCAATTTAGGAAAGTAAAATCGGAAAACAATTTCACTTTCATAAAGTATCCACTGGAAAGTAAATCCTTCGCCCATTTTTCATTCAAGCAATTCGATAACTTATCATTAAGGGACATTCATTTTCGTTCTGATTTCGATTTCGGTTTCGCTCGAATTTCCGGATATTTCACTTGAATTTCGCTTTTCATTTCAATTCATCTTTTGTGGTAGAGCAGAGTGAGAGTGGTTTCTGCTGGTAGTTGTGGTATAAAGTATACTCATACCTGTGTTGATTTGAATTTGATTTATTTCCTATGATTCTCTATTTGTATCTGGGAGGCGTGCCAATGCGGTTGGATATCCCAAACCAAAACCACACCGTATCGAATGTGGTATAAGAGAGAAAAAAAAAACGTTTTGTTCTATTTTGGTATGTAGAGGACACTAGGTAACCCATGGCGCTGTCTATAGCCTAACCGGAAATGATTTTTCTTACACACAACCCACCTAAAGGCCTTTAAATATATCTAATCACACGCGGATACATTTTATTCAAGTACCCCCTTTTATTCCTACCGACATTAAGAAAAAAAAAAAATTCAAAAGAAATCCAAAAGCAAGGATCCTTAAGATTAAATTTTGCACGCTCTATCGAAGTGGAAATTGGGATATGTGTATGTTCCGAACGTATAATGTTACCGAGAGTCCTTAAGATGGACAAACGAATGACTGGACACTATGGTGTTTTTTTTCTTTTCTTTTTTCTCTTTGATCATTATTATCCTTTTTCAAACTTATTTCTACTGTTACATCATTGTACGTGAAAAATTGAAGCAGGATCATTACGAAAGGATCATTGGTTATTGATCTGCCTACTGTTACTCGTACAATGTTCAATTTTCACATGTTGACCATATTGCGAATATTTGAGATAACGAGAGTAGGATACTTGCATTCTTTAATAGAAGACCAAAGGATAGAAATAGAAAAATTGTTCAGTGAGTCGTAATCTGGTTGAGATCGTTTTTTTGCACAAGTGTTCGAACTAGACCTCTTGAATTGAATGCAAGTGAATGCGTTAAATTTTAAGGACTTGTGACAGCTTCCTTTTGGGTTATTTGAAACTATTTTCAGGTACAACGGGACATCGTGTGTGGGGTAGGCCGGCTGTGGGAATAAAATGTCTTATCAGCCAGTGTACATCTGATAAGTGAGGATGTCCTTTTAAGGGTTTTACTCGTAGTTATTCTAAAATCAAGTGTACCTTTTGATTGGTAGATGATTGAGAGGAAATTCGATGCGGAGATTGCTTAAAGAACTTTTCTGTGGTTTTGAGATGGAATTTCGAGTAAATTGAGAGGTCAATTGCTGGATTTTGTCACATAATAGGTGTAATAGGATCCTGAAAAATCTACCATGTGGATCAGGATGTTCACTTGACAACGTTTTCAAACTATCTGTCGAAGGAAGTGTTGAATATGGGAATTTTCTGGACAGAAAGGATCTAGTTAGGGAAGAAATTGTTAAAAAGAAAATGCTTTCTTGAAGAAATTTAAATTTTGAAGTTATCATGAGTGCACGAGTAAACTTAACGATTAGGAGTCAATCAAATTCTAGATTATCGCAGTCATTTGATTCGGTTATTCCGTCCGCGTGGCTCAACTTTAATTCGGATTGTAACCTAGTAGTAGCCAAGATACAAATGTAGATATGCAAAAATACTGTAAAAGTTGGGCAGTTACGTGTTTCCTCATACTTTTCCGAGCCTCGCAGAGGAATAGAGGTAGTGCTACCAAGAGACCATCAGAGATGCCGCTTCACAAGGCGACAGAAAATAAGAAACCAGTTCAGTTCAGTTCAGTTTGTATGCATTTTATTTATACACCTTAAATTACTCTTACATGCTAGACAAAAAAATGCTTAAAAATTAGCTTAATTAACTTAAAATTATCTTATACTAACTTACTGGCCCCATGCGGGCGCTCTAAGTTAAACCTAACACTTAAATTATGTCTTTCGACGAACCTTACAGTCTAATTTTATTTCTATTTTTACATATTAAAACTAAGAAAATAAATTTTAAGCAAAAACTTAGTAAGCGGACATTTTTTTAATTTTGTATAAAACTTAAAACTAAAAGCCTAGAAACTACCTAAAAATAAATCTTAATCTACTTAACTTACTTACATCTAACACAAACATAGACATCCATAAATATATATATACATAATATATATATACTTCATATATAAATATATGTATATATATATATTTATTTTTTTTTCATTTTATATATATATTTTTTTTTTTCTTAAAACTAACTTAATCCTACCTAAAACTATGTAAGCCGGCCTTGGCTAGAAAAAAAAAATTAGGCTGACCCACTTTGCCTCAGATGAAGCTATGTATTACTGCAGGCATTCGACGACGAAGCATCCTCCCCTTCAACTAGCCACCAAAATAACTGGTGCTGCTGAGCAACATCCCTCATGTCGCGACTCCCTACCACCCTACTGAACCGGAGACGCCCCGCACTGCCGTGTGCGACGTCTCTGTCGTAGTTGAGTCGCCTGTGCGCAGCTGTTCGAGCGACGTGGAAGATTAGCGGCACAGCCAATCTGTCCTGGATCAGACCTTTGCTATCTAGATAGAGGAACGCTTCCGGAGGAATAAAGCCGTCAAAGCGAACTCTCTCGTGATACATATAATTGGGGTAGTAAGCCCCAGAGATCAGGTTGTTCGATGAGGCCATTGCTCTTGCAACGTGCCCTCGAGTCAACTTAATGACGAAATTGTCCACTCTTATTAGATTCGCCCTATTGTATAAGACCTCATTGGGATAGAATTTTATGTACTGAGATTCTGGTGTTCTGTATAAGCGAAGACAAGTCCTAAGACAAGCCCTCTCAAACACCCGAATCTTTTCCAATAAACTTGCTCTCACGTTGAACCACACGGGACATCCAAATACAAGCATGGGCCTGATAAGGGCCATGTAGCAGATTACCTTCACCCTCGCATCGAGTTGGCTGTTATAAAACAGTCTCTTTGTAAGGGCAAAAGCACCTTTGGCTCTGGCCAGAGCAACATCTATATGTTTGTTAAAATACAGAAATTGATCTAGCCAGATCCCAAGGTATCTGACTACATTTCGACAAGCAAGTGGCTGCCCTTGCTGTCCCACGATCGAAAACTTTCGCCAATTCTTTCTGGTATCCCTAGAGGCCCCAGACAAAGGCGTCCTAAACAGAATGATTTCCGACTTCTGAAAGTTGATTTTCAACTTCCAGTCATCGCAATATCGCTTAATTTTATCGAAGTCACGTTGCAAGAGTATATTAATAACCTCAATCTTTGGACCTGATCTGTACGCGATTATGTCGTCTGCGTACGCTATGGGATGGTGAAGTGAACCTATCAGATCACTCGTGTAAACGTTGAATAGGATCGGCGAATTTACCGCACCTTGTTGCAGACCGTTTTTAATGTTAAATGTTCCAGCAGAAGTCACATCGCCATTCTTCACGATGAACTGTCTACTGGAGAGCATATCGAAAAGAATATACAGCAGTGGTTTACTAATGCCCAACCTGTCCAGCTTGAAAAAGAGTCCTTCTAACCATACGGTATCGAAGGCTTTCTCCAAGTCAATCAGGCAGGCACCAATGCACTGGTTCTTGCTTTTGTTCCATTGGATATCAAAAACCAGTTTCGACGCAGCATGAATGATATCATGCCCCGCCTTGAAACCGAACTGATTCTCCGGAACTATATGTTTAGTCTCAACCCACTTAGTCAGGACTCTATTGATCACCTTCTCGAACACCTTACTGATGTTTGGAAGAAGACTGATCGAGCGGAGATTCGCCGGATTGGAAGTGTCTTTATCCCTTTTGGGGATGGGATGTACCACCGCAGTTTTCCAATGCGCTGGATAATGTGCATTATTCATTGCATTATTAAATAGGGTGGTATAAATGTTCACCGCTTCTAGAGGGAGATGTCGAAGCACAATGTTCGGTATTTCATCGGTTCCTTATATCTGATTTCTTACTTCTAAGTGATTCGAAGATCGTTTGGAGCTCTTCCTTCGAAATGAACGGGAGTAGTACCCTATCGTTGGTAATGAAATTATTGGCCATATTCTCGTCACTGAACTAGGTGAAACCCGAGCTCTCGAATCGCCAATTCACAATTTCATTTCGAAGGTAGAAATTGTGCACAAGGACTTGATTCTCCAGATCGTGGTTCGGGCCAATGATAACATTCGCCTTGTACACTTCCTGGAAAGTCGCTCCTATAGCCTCTACCTTCTCCTGCAGATCCTCGATCACAAAGAAGTTGTCATCATCAACAGCCTCATTTGGATCGATGCCTGCTGCTATGAGTATGTTCTCGTTGTCCGTCGTTCGAGCGATTTTAAGACACGAAAGGTCGTTGTGATCTTTCCTCCGAAATATTTTATTTATTTGCGGGAACATATTCGGGTTGCTGGTGGTTACAGCCCGAATTTTATTGTTCCAATACAAATTTACAGATGCTCTGTAATTTTCTTTTATTAATACTTGGAGGTTTTTGATCGACGACTTTAGCGTCATAATCTCCGGGTTATGTCTGTCAGTAAACTGTCTGTACAAGGTTTTTAGTCTTGACAGCAGTCTACTTTTATGTCGGTGCAGTGCGTCAATAGTTGCGTTGCGGAATAAGTCTTCTTCGTCAGTGTGTTGGTACCGAGGTATCGTTTTGTCCATTGTTCGTTTGATTGTCTCGTCCATTTGTCTTAGATACCTGTCAATCTCCTCGTTTGACAGATTTCTGTTGGACGGTGGGTAGAGCGAATTCAAGGAGAGTGCTCTAGTCAGTGTTCTGGTGAAGTGTGTCCAACGCACCCTACTATAGTTGTAGGAATGCCTTTGAACAAACTCATCCAATTCCGCAATTTCGTTGGGAACAGTTGTTTCGGTGCTGAAACCGCAATGGCCACTGTCATACACGAAAGTGCGTAGACAGTTTGTAGTTTGTTGGTTAGTTGTATTCGTGAATCGAACAGTAAGAAACCAATCCCCGAACAAATGTTTATTTTTTAATTAATCGATGAAATATGGAATGCCTATAATTACGTTTAATGCAACATACAATATTTCTCCCACATATCTGCATTTCCACAGCGCCCCTCGTGGATTTCACTAAACTGACTAATCTGAGAACCACTCTACAGTCCTCCTAATCTTAGATCACCTCTTTAGAAAGGCCAAGAGTTTGATTTTGGTCTTGCATTTGAATGATCCAATTACATTCTTTCGGCCTCTTCTTGAGCCTATATTACTATATTTTCCCACGAACTTCGTTAAACATATCAAAACCAGCTAAAGTTTGTCCATTTTTGGTTTCTTTATGTGAAGGTTTCTGGGAATTAGCGTACTTCCAGGTAACGTTTTGTTATTCTTTATAATTTCTGATGATTGATGATTTATTATTTATTTTCTGTGCTTTTGCTACAACATCCAACATTGTAATGCATAGGAGTATGCTAAAGCTGGACGAATGACTGCCGTGTATTTGAGACTAAGCGGAATTTTTTCGCAATTTAGGCCGCCACCAACACTGACTCTATGTACGACATCGTCATTGCAATTTTTTTTCGCGGTTAACGAAAGTATTTGGCATGATGGCTCTTTCTGAGTTAAAAACCAACGGACTTGGAACATCGAGTATCACTATTTTATACGTTTTGTGCATGATGAAATCTGGTAGTCCATATGAAATCTCTACGAATCCTATCGAACGAATTTTACAAATCAATGAGGACGATATGCAGAACTTTCAAAGCCTCGCGGTGTTTCGTCATCCTCTGCTGTTAGCTTTGAATCGCGTCATATGTCGATACTTCACATGCTCTAACTTTCGTCTTCTTCAACTTGCTTTTTCCGAACAGAATCGTAGTCCAATTCGAGCCATACTTTTCAAGTTTCAATATTTCTGTTATATTAATCCACAATTTAAAGACTCGCACTTTGTTCCTTCCGCCGTTTTTGTCCCACCGTTTCACCACCACGTTTCGTGAATAATATCGAGCGGGTGATTTAAAACACCGAGCAAAGTTTTTGCACTACTCGTGCATTTCTCATAGTAATCGTAATTGTTCAATGCACCTTACACGCTTAGTTATAACACTTGGTTAATGTCATTTTGGATGTACAATACAAAAGCTGGCATCTTCTTCTAATGGTTTACCTAAAATTACTCTTAAATCTATTACTCGCTCTTTGGGGTTATACCAGAATATATAGAATCATATCTGGGTTTAATGAAAACCACTGTGGTATGTATATATGTCAAGTGCCAGTCCTGCATGAATTTAGTACAATATAGTAAATTCTTTTTCTGGGTTCCTTGATCTGACACCACTTGCTCAGTAGGAGCCTTCGTATTCGCAGTTCGAATCACCGACGTGTCCATTTCAATCTCCGACGGTAAGAAACATTTCCTCCTTTGATATTCCATTGAAACGTTCCTCGAAGTCAGCGACTATATTTCTTTTTGTGAGCGCTCTCTGTCAACTCCATTCATATTTTCTTTCATTCGTTAAAAGTACATTTTGTATGCTCCTATTTGCAAGTCCAAGTAGCGGGTCCTATCATATTTTTGACTTTGTAATGTCGATATTTTTGGCATGTGATATCGCAACTTTTGCTTGTCATTGTGCAAAGCATTTTTAAAAAGCTTCAAATCGATAGATGCGAATATTTCTGTTTGCCCAGAATCATTCCTACACTATACAGAAGAGACCGGTGAGGTAGTGAATTCATTCATGTTCTTTCGCTTCATTCTCCTTTCACCCATGTGGCGCTGATATGAGTGAATGGATGAAAATATATCCGACCTTTCTTTTGCCCCACCGACGGGTAGGCTCCAGATGTGGGAGGCCATATAGACTTTGGACAGTCTCATTAGATGTTGATGTACACTTTTTCCCATTTGGTTCCCCATTTTAAGACAAGTAGTAGTATGAATTGCGGCAGTACTCTGAAAGCCGCTACAGAACCGCTCCACTAATTGGAAATGCTTGCTCTAATAGTTCAATAAAACAACAGAGCAAGTTATTATTCTATATGAGATAAGCTCCTCACCTATCAGCTATTGTTGAACCTTTAAATCCGATGAAATCACAAATCCTATACCTGACCATATTATGACCATGTATTGGCTTGGACCATTATTGCACTAATACTCGTAAATTGCTAAAAGTCTATGTCTTAACGAGAAGGAGAATACTGGCTGCTCTGACGCAACTAGTGCCAAAAAGTTTTTGAATCTTACTTTGAACGGAAAAATTTTTTTTTGTTAATCATGTTGTGTTCAAAGCTCCCAAATCGCCTTTGGTATGCATACTGGCGGATCAATGAACATGGCTAGGATAATTGTTTGATGCAATCGACTTGTTACCATCGGAGTCGGGACTAAGCCTCCAGTTAATAAAATGGAATCGCTGATGTTTTAATAACATAAGGGAAGGCAGTCTTTAGAACTTAATCTTAGTCTTAGGTTTTAATCGTTTGTTTTAAATGTTTGAAGGTTACAATGACTAGGAAATAGGTGCAGGGCCTTCCATAAATGAGTTCTACGTTTTAGGAATGAATCACTATTTTTCAGAGTACGTGCCAAAGTGGGCTTGAAGGTATACTGATGAGCATTCATAGCAAGACATGTGTTACGGTTGAAAGTTTGAAGGGTGTCCATTAACTGGGTGATGTTAACATCACCTATGAATATTATCGCACGGAATCTTATCAGCAGGTGCAGAAATGTTTTAGGCGCACCTGACCAGATGTGTGTATTGTACTCCAATTTCAAGCGGATGAATGCTTTATATTCTGAGCTGGCCGGAAGGGGAAAAGTATTTCTTACATCGTTTGAGGAAACCTAGACATTTCGCAGCATTTTTGACGAAATCGAATATGTGGTCATTCCAACGTAAGTTGTCATTGACAGACATACCGAGAATGGAAAGCTTTCCAGTTTCAACGATGCAAATGCCATTCATGGACAATGGCTTTGTGTTTAAATTTCGCTTTAACGACAGCATGTTTACTCGTATACTCATACATATCAAGTTATGCAAATGCTTGTTACTCGTAGATAGGCTTTGAAAAGAATCACTTAGGTAGCATTTGTGTCCACAAGTTTTCGCACTAATTTGTCGATGATTCCCTCTTTGAATTCTCAATAACAATTCTAGATCCTGACGGTTCATCGAAACCGTTAAGATAACTTTTTTTCATTTATTTAGATTTTCTGCCTACGATTTCGCAGAATATTTTCGTCGATTACAGTGTTTCCGCATTCACTAAGCCTGGAAAAATGTCCCTGGAAATGCCTCTTATGTTACAATCATAAAAGAATTTGTGTATACTACATAGACGTCGTGCAAAATTGTTGCAAAAATGCTGATGTCGAGTGGCTTGATATGATTAAGAGTCAATCTTTAATAGTTTAAGAATTTCTCCACTTTTCAAACGCCTTTTCAGAGATGCTGAATTATTTATATATCTTGGGTGCTCTCTCTCGCAAGACGTGTTTAACAGGGTCATTCGCACCTTTCCTGCGTCATGTGATGGCGCCATGAACCTCAATCCTTGGAAATAAGCATTCTTTTCTAAATTCTTGAGTAAATTCTAAATTCTGGGTAAAAGATTTCTCATTCGTCCAAAGACTTACATTGACATTAAAGACTTTCAAAATTATACTTCTTATCGAAAACTTCATTACTAAAATCTGAGGACATCTCGTCATGAAATACATATCCCCTTGAGTCAAATTGTGGTTCTTCTCATTTCACATCTTATGTTTGCTTCTATAGCTCCAGTGCACTTTCCATTTAATCTCCTGTATATTTGTATATGTCAAACTTTCACACAAATCTTAATTAGTATCTTAATTGTATTGTACTAGATCAACAGACATTTCGTCTCGAACTTGAGACCCAATCCCCTTTTTCAGTTCAGTAACTTTGTAGTCCAACATTCGCCTCTATATAACAGAATTGGCTGGATTGATTTTTAATAGAACTTGCATTTTTATGTACACTCTAGTAAGCTTACCTGTGTGCCTGTTTTCTAAGGTTAGACTTTATCAAACCTCTGAATCGAACTTTTGGAATCCAGAACGCTGCAATATTTCTTTTAATTGAATTGATTATCATCATAAATCGCACACTTCCGCTTGTATGTCGGATATAGCACTCTTTAGCCGACGACAGTATCTATAAATAAAGGAATAGGGTTGGACCTCGCTACCTATGTCATATCCGCAATATTAAATTCTTATAAGGATTCGGTGATTCATAAAACAACTACTAACTCCAGAGTTTGCCCATTAAGATTCCTACTCTTCCCAATCAAGTTTTTCAAACAAACAAGAACCCACTCGTTTGATGGGTGCTTCAAGAAAGTTCGAATAAAATTTTGAGTTGAATAATTAAAGACATTGTCTTCAAATTCACCGACTTATGTCCTGTCTAATACGAGTATATTATTTTCTATCGCAACCACCAACGAATGTCAAAAATTCAAAAAACCCAAAATGTCCTACCACTCGATTGTTACAAGACGGAAAAAAATAAAATGACCAATAAAACCCCTCCATATGTAGTCAAGTCACCCAAAAAGTAACATCACCCGAAATCATGACACCAAAACTTTCCTAAGCTTAACCACAAAAAAAAAGAAAAACAGAAAAACTTCACAGCAAAAAGTACTTTTCCGTCATACGAATACGAGTCGTCGTATTGTTCTGCATAAAATCTCTGCCACGAAAAACAAATGCCGAGGTAATGAGTTACCCTGTGGAAAGTGCGTGTGACGCATCAATGCTTCATTTTATCACCACCACAAGATGAAATGACATTTTGAGGATAAGAAGCGCGACAATTTGTCGCGTTTTTTTTTATACATAACGGCCATGCCACCGCTTTTCGGTCCACTTTACCTCTCCGGAAAATCTCAAGTGAGTGTCCGAGGTGGAGGCTTCGGCTGTAGCAGTGTTGTAACGGCGACATTGGTATTACCCAAAGACTAAACAATAACAAAAGAGTGCCTGCAGATGATTGCATTTTTACGAGGCACTTTACTGACATCGGGATACGGAATGATATCCTTTTTTATGCTCTCAAATGTGTGTCCCGGAAATCTACGATATTCTCATCTGAAGGAGTTTTTTTTTTATATGTAACCGTAGGTCCTTCTTGTTTTTTTTTCTATTCGTCTTTTTGTCAACTTCCGTCAAATATTAAGCACTTTTGTGTCGAACGCAGATTTGTTGGCCTTTGTTTTATGTCCTCCTTGTCGTTGTCTTCATTGGTCTCGTTTGTCGTTTGGGTGTCCTTATAAAATACCGAAAATAAAAAAGGGCAAGGATTTATCTTATTTTTCTTGTTGTACGGTAACAACTCACACACATTCATTCATATGTGAGTAAATCAGATCCTTTGTATCCGCATCTTATTTTTGGTGAGCTACCAAAAGTGGCGCGTATAAGTGCAATCTGAGGATTTATCCTGAGGATCTTAAATGTGTATTACGGCGACATAAAACCAACTTAATTTGTTAGCTCTGCGTGCGTTGGGGACAGGGATTGAGTTGTTGCCACCGTTTGGTAAACAGTTTTTTGAGTGAGGGTGGATGTGTCTTTTTTAGGTGATGGTGAACTCATGCTTCTACATATGATATGAGAGGAAATATTTTTTGTGCTGGCTTCGCAGCATGCTGAGGTCAAAGGTGGAAAATGTGCATATCACTGAGCATTCCATTCGGGTACCCTATTTGTGTTTTTTTCCGATTAAATTGGGGACGGGTGTATATTTTTTGTAAAGCGAAACAAAGCCGCATTACATAAGGCATCATTTAAATATATCGTCACTACCAGCACGCGGCGTACAAATAGATGCAGGGGTTGTAGAGCAAACTACCAATAATTTGTCCGATGTTTGACGTGGTAAGCATTTTCATTTTGTAAAATGTAAAAAATGTTTTGTATATCAACGCGTACATTTTTACATGCACATACTCACGGCTTTAACCTATGGTACATATGTACCTACTTGCGCTTTATAAAGCTCTATAAAAGCAAATATCAGCATTATCAACCAAGAACGAGTGCAAGATAGTGATCTTAGCTATGTAAAACTCGGGAGGCTTACGAATTTTGTATTCACGTGCACCTGCATACATACGTATTTATATAGAAATTTGCTTGCCATGCAATGTCTTCAGCAATGGGAAGTATTGTGTGCTGAACTCAATTTTAAAGCATTTACAGAAGACGATCAACGAAGCTCGCCGGAAAATCCGGTCCAAAAATCAATAGAGTTCCGGCCGAAGTTCGAAGAAAGGGCAACAACTCCAAGCCTGACTCGCAAGCTGGTCTAAAATGGAGCGGCCTGTAGAATTTCACTGAGGTCCGCAAATTTTGACAACCCCATAAATAGTCGAAACGGGGAAACGTGGGAGAAATACATACGATCGTCTGATCGCATCAGTGCCTCCAGTAGAAACCTCTTGTGAGTGGTTTTTAAAAAATAAAATTTAAACTGTGATTTAGAAGAAGCCGGTCAATGTCAAAAGCTTAACAATTTTAGTATGAATTGTTACCGATAGTAAGAAATGCATTTGTATCGGGAATTGAAAATTGAAAGAGATACATACTACAATACACGACCCTATGGAGGTTTTGTGGATTAGTGTACGACGTCAATCGAAGATCTAGACTTTTTTGTGTTAATCAGTACAGAAGATAAATTTGGCGATCTATTACACATAGTGCGAAAAATATAAAATCCGAGAAACGACATGGTTTAACGGCTTCCTACTAGCAGAATTCGCAGTTGCATGAAATACATTGACAAGTAGCTCAAGATTCTCCCACAGAAAGAGCAACTAAATAACCTGGATAACTCCAAATGGTCGATCAATCAAATCGGTAAAGTGTCAATGAAAAATAAAAGGTTACAGCTTCTAGTTCAGTGTTAGTTAAAATGGAGCGCTACGCTTTTTCAGTTCAAACATTTCGCAATTTTCGTACAAAATCTGGTTAGAATAGTAATTTAACTTCATTCACTGTGAACAGATTAATTCAAAAATTCAGCTAGACTGGATCAATTAGTGATCTTAGTATACTCTGGCGTCCTTCAACAAGTTCAGGAACATCAATTCGAACATCAATTTGGATATTTCGAATAGTTCTCTATACCAGATTCTCACAAGCGATTTGCATCTTCATGCATACAAAGTGCAATTGACAACTGAAGCCTACTGACCACGCATAGCGAAGAGAGGTCGTTGAATGGATTAGGGAACAAGAACAAGTGGATGCTGATTTTTCAAACAAAATCATCTTCAGCCTTCAGGATCATTTTTATCTTGATGGCTTTATTAATCGTCAAAATTGTCGAATTTGTAGTTCAGAAAATCCACGAGTGCTTATTGAGAAAGAATTGCATCCAAAACGTGCCACCGTTTGGTGTGGATTTTGGGCCGCAGACATCATTGAACTATTGTTCGGCAGTGTATATATAATGCGGCAGTTAGTGGTGCTCGCTATCGCGACATGATAATACAGTATTTAGTGTCTAAATTGCAAGAGATGGATGTGGACGACATGTACTTTCAACAAGACTGTGCCATATACTATACAGCCTAAGAAACAATTCAATTACTGCATGAGTCATTTTCCGGTCGTGTACGTAATTTTCCATTTTGGTGATCAAAGTTTGCCTCCCAGTTCGTGCGATTTAACACCATTGGACATTTTTCTTTGCACTTTATAGAGCTCTATAAAAGGTTCCTTCAAGTCTAGCCCATACCATAAACGCCTTGAAGGAACAATTTGAGCGAAGTATCAATGAAATTCAACAACATTTATGCAAAACTGCAATGGAAAATTTCAAAAAAAGAGTGCGTATGTGTCAGCAAAGCCGTGCAGGCCTTTTACCCGGTATGCTGTTCTACACATAACCTCTTTTTTGTTTTTGTTTTGCTCAAGGAATTTAAGTACCTTGAGCAAAACCTTGTTTGCAAGTATCTTGCTTTCGACAGATTACTGTACGTTTTGGTTCTACTTTTCCGTGAGACATGGAATCAAATCGCCAGTGGACATGTTGCCATGAAAACCGTACTGCCTATCATTGAGAAGTTTTCGTGTTTCGAGATATTTCATGAACAGAGATTTATCAGTGTTTCCATGATTATAAAAAAAAGGGACGTATGTTCAATGAGTTTGTAGGAGGCGAGAGAAGACGATCCGGCTTTTCTAGGGACGAGCTGGACAAATGCTGTTTTCCATCTGCTCGGAAAGAGTCCTAAAGAGTAGAATTGATGAAAAGCTTACGCAGTGATTTTGCCAGAGTGGAAAACCAACTCTTCAGAAGAAGGGGAGTTATACCTTCTGGACTAGCGGATTTATGTATATTAAGATCTTTAAGTATTCTTGCTACTACACGAATGCGAACGTGGATTCGTCCCATTGTAGACTCGATGAACTGAAGTGTAGGCGGGGACAAAACCCAATCTGGAAATCTTGAGCTGGGCGCAATGTGTGCTGCAAGCAGATTGGCCTTGTCCAAGCAGCTGACATTATAAATGAGCGTTGGAATGGTTGATAAGGCAGAATTTCTAATATTTTTGACGAACGACCAACAATTGTTGCTACCTTTAGGACATTGTAGTAATTTTTGCCTCAGTTTGACATTTCAAATGCTTAAGAAAGGCGTTAAATTCCTGGCTCGTTTGAACTTATTTCGGTTTTCCTCTGTCGGGTTGGTCCTGTAGGATCGAAAAAACATTCCTCTAACACGTACCATTCTTTTTCTTTTGATTTGATACTCTTCATCATGAGGGATAAAGGATCTCATACCAAAGAGAATAGAATAGCAGCGCCCTCTACGTGAAATCGCAACACACCGTCCTTCAGGTGTTGTCGGTTCAGAATGTCGGAGCCATCGCCGGTAATAACGATTTCAATAAGAGGATATAAGGATGCAATTTTTTGTATAGTGTTAGACAACGCATCAAACTTTTGTATTACAAATAAGTTGCTAACGGATTTTAACCACTACACACGCAAATGGCGAGATCGCAGTGAGAAAAGAATAAAAGCACTATTTCGTAGCCAGGTAGCTTCAGATCAGAGTGATCTAATAGGTGTGGGCGGGGATCTACTCGTATGTACCTGTGTTTCAGTAAGTGCCAAAACAGCTGGTCTCTTTATTGTTATTATTACTTAATGAATCAATATAAACTTACAATTTTTAATGAAAAACTTGTGTCTTCATTTTATATATCCTTTATCGAATGTTTTCTTTTATTCTGGTTGGAGTCACAAAAGAGACAAAGGTCATAGAGAGATTTTTTTCAGAACTTTTTGACAGTTCTATCGACGATGCCTGAAGCCGATAGAGTAGTTTTGGGCATCCAGACTTAGGCAACCCCATCTGGTGAGAACGGTTGATAGATGTCCGCCCCTGAAACTCATATTTCCTCTTCCGACACTTCACAAACTGACTCGGTTATTTGTAGCTGCGGAGTTATAGATACAGCATTCGTAACCACGATTTTCTTTTCGGGGAGAGCTGTGAGCAAACGGACAGCGCTGGGATGTGGAGGTTACATGGATTAGTTGTCGTGAAATGTTGTTCTTGCATTCGACCTAGGCGAAACACTTATCCATCGAGTTGCAAGTTGTAGATGAAAAAAGGGGGAGCAAAAAATAAACACCTAAGAGGCAATCGTCTGAGATTTTTGGGAAATATAAACGGGATGCTGGGTTGCAAACTTTCCTATTTGGATTTTCACTTCGGGGTGTATTTACACCGGTGGCAGTCTGGATAAAAGCGTGCGATTATTCCATCGCCGGGCGACCAACGACTCTGGGATGAAGAATCATTTGGATGACACCTGTATCTAGGACGCCTAAGCAGGTGATATTGTTGACCTGAATCGGGATGGTAAGACTATTCGAGCTGTTGATCGAGCGAATTATAAGGGTTTTGGCATCAGGGGCAAGGATCTTCCTCTCTAATTCTGCCCCTTGACAAATAGTGGGTGTTAATTTTCCGATATTCTGATATTCAGTAGTCGATTGATTTTTAGGTTAATAGCGCGAGGACTTAAGCGTGCTATAATCGCCAACCCTACTTGTCGCAAGTTAGGGGTTTTTCTCAATTCGCTTTTGGGTACGTAAGCAACATCTTCGCAGTCATCACGTCTAACGAAACCATATCCTGTTTGGTTGACGTTTATTTTTCCTCGGACTCCCGTTTCAAGTTTTTTTTCCTGTTCTTCCTGGAAATTTTACTACTGTTGGGCGTAATAAGGGGAGCGTCCTGGTCTTGTCGTTCCAGATCCCGACGTAGATGGGAGATCTGAATTCCCAGGTTCATGGACGTAAACTTCAGCCACTCGGATATGTCCACGAATTTGCCTAGTGGCAGCATGACTGGTTTCTACGTGTACGGCAAATGACAATCCTTTATCCAGCGTGTCTGGGGAGGAATCTCGCATTCGAGTTCAGTAGCGAGTTCACCTAGGGATCCAAATCCAATTGAGCGAAACCATCAAGGACGTCGTGTGCAAGGGTTTCGAAGAAGGTGAGTACAGTTCTGTGCAGAAAAAGGGCCAGATAAACTGCCTTTATGTCTGCCGCTCAATCATTTACACACGCTGCAGTCCCAAAATGCATTCATTGAAGTATGTGTGCCCTCAAATTCACATGGTCGTACTGGAAGTCGGGAAATTCTGTTATTCATTTCCAGAAACATCGGCGGAAGGCCCATCTGCATTCGCCGAATCAAAATGATCTCGTCTGTGAATGGATCTGGCAACGAGTGCTCCGGTTGGAGAAGAACCATCATCCTGATCACTTACGGACGCTTTAACACCCGGACCTGTAAAAGTACTCGTACGTGCAGTAGTAACGAATTTATATCCACCAATAACTGCCGTAAGTTGGTCATCGCTAGTTATTGCTCCGCCAGCAATTTGGACTGTTGTTCCAATTTGAACAGATTTTGCTGGAGCTTGTCTTGAAGTTAATCGGGCTCGGCGGATTTTTTTTTCGTGGGACACAATTCGTGCGCGGTAAAGACTTAATTAGGAAGTGAATCGTAAACCCCACACTTGACAGCAATTGTTATACTGGAAGTCGGATGTTTTTTATGTCCTAACTACAAGAAAAATAGTTCTATATCTTGCAATAACTACAATACTATCCCTTTGAAATCCTTTTAAAATTATATATACTCGTATAAAACTCTATTTAGATACATATGATATACCAGACACATTTGATAAATGTTTGCCGTTATTGAACAATATGTTCAATAGCTTGACTAGTACCTATGTACATACAATGTATATTTGTCTCGTTAGGGCCAACAAGGCTTGAATTCTGACAAAAACACTGTTTGGCAGTAGTTGTATCGATTTCTGGGTGAAGAACATATCATCATAAGACCAAACAGAATGGAGTCTAGTTGAGAAACGCACTTATTATCCCATTGAACTGGGCTTATTATTCCAATAGAGGGTTCCCCTAAAATACGTGAAACATTTTCCTCTCTATCGATCCTATGTTGTTTGTGAGGAATTTGAGTACTATCCCGTGTCGTAAGTATTGAGTCCCAGTATTAGGCTTCTTATACTATACTTAGAGGTACCTATCTTTCTTTTCTCCCTAATTTTCCTTCGCCCGCCCTGTGTGCAAACGTTTTAAGGGTACCGTGAACGCGCGCTATTTTATAAAAATAAAAAAATATATATATAAACGTCATCGTTGTTTCAAAGCTCCGCCGTTTGAGTACCCCAGTTGCAAACAGGTACATATCACGTATAAAGGGCAGTACGATAGTTTAAGGAAGGATGGAGATACCCAGGGATATTTCAAAGATTCCGGACTCTTCAAAATCTGGGCTTCTCAAATTTTATAGCATCGGTCTCATACGTACTACACGTTGACTAATATTTCATAGAATTATTTAGAACACACTCGTAAATAAACAGTTTCTTTTGTCAACACCCTCTTAGCTTCGAAATAAAAATCTAAAAATCCTTGAAAAGGATTCATTTGGGTACAGAAATGATAAGGCACAAACGGGACACTAAAAAGGAGAACTATTATTGTTATACGTAGAGGAGGACAACTAGTGGTTCCATATACTTATGATTCCGTTTATTTAATACATCTCAATATCCGCGAGAGCGCCACATTCTTTCATAATGATCTGAAAGAAATGGCATAACAGCGCTACGCCTTATCTAAATCCTTTTTTGACATCAGAGGTCTCGGTGAGTTCTTTACCGACCTTGATGGAACAACACACGAGTTTGGCAGGAATGCCAAAACTATACATTGCTCCGTTTACTATCGATTTGGAGCTGATGGGTTTTTTCCAAGATCTGCCGTAGTGTGAATATTTGGTCGATGGTGGACTTTCCTGGCATAAAACACGCTGATATGGACCAATCAACGACTTCATGCATTCACACAATACGGACGATAGGAGCTTGTAGACGTTTAGAAGACGTGGTTCAGAGAGTCTCCTTACTCGAGGATCGGACAAATAGCGGCTTTGTTGGACTTAAGCTTATACATATATGGGTATCTTCACTACATCTAGGTCGTTCACACGATAATTGTTGACACACATCGTCCAGGTTGAAAGGTTCATTCTGCCTTGATGTCGATAATAACCCCGTAGTAAATGTCGCAGTTTCGCATTCTCTTTTTGTCTGGCTCATCACATCGCATTGCTTGGATGGCGGTAACATCTGCTTTGCAGCAGTCCAGGCACTCCGCTAGTTGTTCGGCTGCACGTGGCCTATTCAAGGACGTAGCATTTCACGTACAGATCCGAAGTTCGTTGATCTTATTTCGTTTGCAAGGAGTGTCAACAGTAGATCTGTCCGCATCTGAGGATTTTTGTTACTTCGTAACTGTTCCATACCTGGCCAGTTACCCCGATGAAACAACACTCAACATGGATGGCCAGTTAGAGCGTCGGTTAGACCGAAGCCAGTAATCAGTTGGTCGTTGGTCCATTGACGGCTCATCTGTCACCATCTCTTTTCCAATACCCTGCCTTAGTTTCGGAAATCCTTACCGGTCTCAGTTCTGAATATGTCGGACTAGCTCGGATAAGGTCATATTTGATTTATTTCGGTGGTGAACACTAATTCCGTCTGAGGAATTCATCCGCTGTACCTATTTTCGTCTGCTGGTCAGCACTTGCACTTGGCATGTCGAGTCCGTATGGACATCTACCAGTACCCAATGGTTACCACTTGGAGATAAAAACAAGCACAATTGATGTGAGTTAACAGTTACAACACTGTGCATCGCCAAGTTGACACCTCTCAGTGCCTGTCCTATTTCTACATATATTCATGCCGCTTGGAGTTAAGGAAAGGTAAGGACTTAAATGAATCGTTCGATTATTCTTGACGAATGTATTTTATCGTTATTCACTCTCACTCATTCCACTGGCTCTTTCCTATAGTCGTCATCAGGATTTCCAAGTTCTCAGTCACTTTGTTCCAACACAAACACTTTCATAAGTAGATGATGCAATTTTTCAATTTACATTTTACTATGAAAGTCTAACAAATGGTATAGGAACAAACGTCAACTAAATGATGACTCGACCAAGTCTGCACCATTTGGGAAGACATGTACACCAAACTCGTTTGATCAATTCCTTTGATCGGCCGTCGGATTCCATCATCGGATAGTCCTTACACAACATCATGCGTACCTCAACGCTAGACCTTTCTACATGATCTAATCCTTCTTCAAAACAAATTAATTCTGTGGCATGTAGAAAGACAAATTGTGCATCAGACACAAGAAGAAAAAACCAGGACACCACATGATTACCATAAAATATCGATTTAGTGACACACTGATCTGTGATAAGCGTCACACTTTTACGTGATATTGTCACAATGTCAAACACATGTGATGATGATGATTATCCTTTCACGTTTGTTCTCCGCTCGCACTGGCCCTACTCACAGCAGTGTGGCTTCTTTGTTCCGAACTCAGAGTATACAAGGTGTCACAGCGGCGAGCTCGCTGTGAATAAGTTATAATTTTATGTCCTTATGACTCAATTTTCTGTGTGTCTGCTCGTATTTTTTTCCCGGGATCCTGACAATCCGTTCTTTGAAGTTGATTGCCACGACACGGGACATTAACATTTCAATGGATGGTAGAAAATGTAAAAACGAGCAAACAGCAAAACGAATAAAAGGAACATTCGTATCATGCTCCAATGACAAAATTATCATCGACATCTACGAGTACAAGGATGTACAGATACCTTGAACTTCTGCCGTTGTTCCTACTTTATAAGGATAATCCGAAAACGTTTTGCTTTATCACGAAATTGAATTGAATGGCCATCGGGTCTGTTGGAAAATGGAAAAGGATTTTCATTTCTTTTATTTCACCTTTAACCATCGTGGGGTTTCATTTTGGTGGCTCGGATAATGGTGGAATGAGATTTGCATGGGGTTAGGGACATTTTAAGCATGTTCCATTGGTGTATGTCCTGCTTAATATCCCTTTAGGCAAATTTATTAGCTTAAATTTCTCGTCACGATACATGGCACTAGTACTTGCGGGAGGGCATAGAACGAGTATTAGAAACGAGTTTACTTGAGCAGTAACCTTGGTGAAATATACTTTTCACAAGACTTCTCTGAAAGATGAACACGTTATTTTTATGACTACCAACCATATGAGAAGAATACTTTCATACGAGTAGCTGATCTGGCTCCTTGGAAACCGTAAATTCACTAAAAATTGTCTTTCATCTGTTTACCCAGATGTTACTGCAATGTTAAGTCTCATTGTATATATATTACTCCATGCGAACTTTCCTCACTGATGGTGCATCAAATCTCATTTACAATATAAACAGCATCCAAAAGAGAGCACAAAAAAATCTTTGAAAACACTTGAAACCAAAGAAGGACATCTATGATTGCGTTCACTATTTTCTGTTTCCTTGGGATGATGTGTTGTTTTTTTTTTTTACTTCTTTTCGCAAAGGACAAATATCATTGTGATCCTGTCAAATATTGGTTAAATCAAGGATGATGAGGTGAGGCGTTTTTAATATTTACCTCAATCGAAGGGAGAATACGAATAAAGAATGAACAAAAAATTTGCTTTGCAACGAGTGAAAGTGCAATTCGATCCTTATTGAAACCGCCCAGCAGAAATGGTCGCAATAGTGAGTGTCCTTTTCATTAAATTTCAAATATTTTTTTGTTTATCCCTTGTCACACACAATAGCAATGAGCATGGGCGATAGAAAAACGAAAAAAGAAAAAAATACGGAAAAAGGATATTTATGAATGAAGAGCAAATGGTGACCGTAGAACTCTAGAAGGTGGTCGCTAAGTTTCACTTTTCGGTTTTATTTGGTCTTGGTATGGTATCCTAGTTTTTCTTCTTCTTCGTCTTCCGTAAGCGATTTCCTTATTGATTTTTCACATGGATGTAATATGAGTGGTTTTGTGGTTGAATATTATTATATGATTTCCTTCTCTGTTGTTTTTCCACGAAATGGAGGTCGATGGTTGTAAATTTATTGTCGAATTTCAGGATAGATAACAATTTAAAGGCTCAGGTTAATATGGTTTCGAAATCCTTTAGTCTTATTTCAATTATTTTTGCTCATTGTACATACTATGAACTATACACATATTTATACAGGACCAATATACCTGTAATCATTACAATTACTTCAAATATTTGCGATTTGATTAAAAACAGATTCAGCTTCCTCCTCGAAAGTTCATTTGACTACATACATATGTACCAGTAAGTAATGAGGATAGTGGTTTCACTTTAAAAAGTACAGGACCTCTTCCATGCATTGGAGCTAACTAAATAGATAAAAAGTAGAAATTCAACTAAAATTATGGACCGCATTTCAGTTTCATACCCGTCAACCGCCAGTATATTCTCTTGCAATAAAAAGTGTATAATCAGGTGGGCATACCCCTTATCAATGTGGCGTTAAGTATGGAATTGAACTATTTGACTTAGGATCTTCATATATACATAAGAATATAATCAGCATAATGCAGAAGCTTCAGGTCGGATTTTACTGCTCAAATTCCTGATGAAAACAAAGAACGTCATAATACAGAGCGTACTCCACGCCACTCTCCTACATATGTGAAGTACACAAAAGGTCTCGTATGTACCAAGCCGTTCTATGATGTTCTCTATATCTGTTATGACCAACGCTCTGATTCGGTACTTAAAAATACGCTTTTGACTGTGATGTGCTGTGCTTGGCATTAGAATACATCTCCGACTTTAAAATTCAATCAAGAATAGTTTACTTACATACTGTAGGCGGCCCTGCATAGCAGAGATAGCCTGAGGCTTGTATAACACTCCTGATCAACAACTTTATTTACTTTGCACGATCTTGCGCTAATTATTGCTAGTTGCGCACAATAAGTTCGTTGAGGTATATTTCCACTTGAGAGCTTTGCATACAGCGCAATATATACGAGATTGATTCGAAGACACACCAGCCCGGAACCATCTTGCCCGCCTCTATAAATTCTGAAGCGGCCTCAAATCAATGAAGAAGCAGTGGGTATCGGTGTGATATTGACTCTATATACGACATAGTCATCGCAATTTTCTTTGCGATTAACATTTATAAATATATACTAGGTGGCGCAAAAGTCATCTCCCTATCGGAAGTCAAATGTCAATTCTACTTTGACATTTGTGAAGTAAACAGATACAAAATACATGTTAACAACACATGAATCGCTATACTCCTAAAGAACGTGGAATGATTGTTACGAACAAACTGGGCGAACTCACCGTTCGCCTAGAAGAGTATGGGACAACACGAGATGCTGCCAGTTCTACACCATCCCGGAGCAGTCGTTCTGCTGTGAATATCGCAGCTGTAGTTGAAGATGTTGGACAGGAACCCGGAGTATCGATCAGACAACGTGACACGCAATTGGGCATCAATCGGCGGTCCTTACAGAGAACTTTGGTGAGAGACTGTAAGATGTTCCATGCACTGGCCGGCAAGATCGCCCGATTTAAACTGACTCTTTAAACTCTCAAAGAGAATATCCGTCAAGAATGTGAGGACCTATCGCCGGAAGTTCTGGCAAGAGTGATGGAAAATGCCATAAATCGGCATTTGGCAGCGGCCACTTATCCGATATCATTTTCTCGACTGGATGCGAATAATGTAAGACATAAACATAATCAAAAAGCAGATCCAACGTTTTTCATTCATAAAAAAAATTACAGCCAAAGAACATCGGGCGACAACTTTTACGCCACCTTGCAGTTCACAGTTCTACTACGACAGTTGCGGGTTCGAAAAAACGACATTGCAATATTCGTTCTTAGTACGCCTGATTCATAACCGGTTATCTTCTAGCGCCTTTAGCGCATTTTTAACAGAAGTGAAGTTGTTGCTGCTTCCATAGAAATCTTACACGACATTAAAAAGCAATAAACTTGGCCCAACTTAAACTTCTAATATTCTTGCTTTCCATCCAACTTGCATTTTAACTTTATCACATCACGTGTCATTTTTAAATACATCTCGGGTACATTTTAAGAACTTTGCGTTGCCTAAATAAGATTCTTGGGAATTCTGCCGAATGGTTTTTCCAAGTCGATCTGCCTCCCATAAAGCCGCATTGACTGCCATGGAGTTTAATAACATTGCGTTGTCGATTGTCTAATTTCGTAATATACGACATAAGTTTCTGCGACCGGTGGTTGTTGCAATTTCCGATTATCGACCTAAAACCAAACTGTTAAGGACCTACCAGATGGTTGATATAACGTTTCAGGCAAAAACATAATACGATAGATAACAGCTTTTCATTTTGGTGCTCCAGTAAAGCCTAACACATCAGGTGCAGCATTTCTGATGACTCGAGCAATTTCAAAAGCCGTCTGATGGTCTTCTGATCGGGAGACACGCAGGTTTTTTCGTCGATCTTTTAGGTGTGAGAAAGGTTAGCTATGATCACATTTTGTCTCATCACAAGCACGATTATCGTGACTTTGGTTAAGGAGCTGGTGCTAGGCTATGTTTGCTACAGATGCTCTTCAATTATATTTGCGCAGTCAAGCTCAGCACACTGAAATGAATACTCGGCAACTCTCCATCCCTATAATTTATTGTAGACGTTAACGGACTATCATAAATACTTTTTTCAACTTCGTCACTAAGAATGCCCTTCTTTTCCTTCGTGGCATCAAAATTAAGATGTTTGGTCGAGGAGTTTGTAGAAGCAATCCTGTGCAAAAGTAACTTCATATATGGGGGTGTGAGCACATGCGTACCAAGCAAAGGTTGGTGAAACTAGCCTCGATTCGGATTGTTTCGGATTCATTCGGCACAAACATCAATCTTTGTGGCTGGATCATTGAAAATATAGCAACAGTAGAACACAAAAGGGATATGAGTATGTACACTTCATCAAATATGATATTTCCTTAAATAAATTGATTGTGGCATATTGTCCCGTCTGGTTGAAATCACTTCAATTTCTGAATGCGACAGAGCCAGTATTCATGGATCTACAATATTCTCACGTTATAGTTATATTTGAATATATACGGACCAATGATTCCACCAGATCATAAATACGCCAAAAAGTGACTTTTGAATTTTTTTCTACATAATGGCTTGTGGATTTTCTAACGTAGCCCTTCAACCAAAAATGAGCCCCATTGTAGAACAAAATTTCGTGGTGAAAAAGAGGATCAAGTATTTAGTTAAATACAAGGTCTTAAATGCATCCCAATTTGGCTTTATGAAAGGTAAATCTACCGCAGATGCTCTTGTTTCATCCTTGGCGGATATTCATGAGGCACTGGATAAAAACAACAAATGTGCTGGTCTCTTTTTAGATCTGACTAAGACATTTGACTTAGTTAATCATAAGTTATTACTCAAGATCCTTGAAAGACTTGGATTTAGGGGTAATACCCATAATTGGTTCATGCCATATCTAAAACATCGAAGGCAACACGTTAGTATAAATTAAACTTTGAGTGAACCTTTACTAAGTCCAAATGCTGGCTTCCCCCAAGGATCAGTCCATGGACCTTTGCTGTTCCTTATTTATATAAATTCAATTTTTTGCTGATGATCTAGCGATCTCTTATAAAGCTTATTGTGTTGAAACTATACGACGTCGAATGAATAATGACCTAACTATCCTTAACAATTGGTTTATTTTTCATCAAATGGTGCTAAGTAACAAATCGAAAGTCATGCCTTTCACCCTCGCAAATAAATACTGCCTTGATGGAGTAGATCTTCATGTCTTAAATTGTACATATACTAACTGTACATATGCTTGCATAAAGTTAGAATCTGTTTTCGAATTTAAATATCTAGGTATTACCTTAGACAGCATGTTAAACTGGAAAGCACATATAACAAGCATTAGAAAATGTATATATAGCTTTAAATAAAATATTTCATCTAAAAAATTGTGTACCTTTTAGCTTAATGTCTGCTATATATTACGCACTGGTTAATTCTCGGCTAGAATATGGGATTTTCTGTTGGTTTAGTACTTCCAGGAGTAACCTCCAGTCCCTTATAACAGCTCAGAAAAAGATAATCAGGATTACTCGTTTTAAGCCAAGATGGGATCATTCATTCCCCTTATTCCAAAATCTCTATGCTTTACTACTCAGACATCTATACGTCTTCAAAGTATTAAGGCTATTCTACTAAGGCTACTTAAGGCTACACTACTCAAAGTAGAAATACAGCCTATTCACTGAGACCAACGTCCACGACAGTAGTTCCGTGAGTAAGTAAGGAAAACTGCAGATGCTTTGCTACGAATATAGCTCCCTTTATTTATAACAAACTGCCCTCTGATATATTAAGTCATGTTAAATCCAAATCCAGATTTATAAAGAATTTAAGAATCTTCTTACTGCCCAGATCGAGTGTAGATGATTTAATGCAGGTCATAATCTAATAAGTTCTTTGCGTGTTCTTGCTTGCCATCATTAAACGTATTTTCCCATCTATGTATTTCATATTTATCCCTTTACTTCCTCCTCTTTAGCCGTTTACTATTTCAAATAATTAATGTTTTTCTAGTTTGCCTCACAAATCATGGCCACTGAGACCGCACTGAGAAACCTTTAAACTTGTCACTTGTACTTCTTTTACTACAAACGGTGTAAGAACAACCATTCCATCTTAATATAATTACTTAATTCATGGGTCTAGAATACTTGCGTCTTAAAGTTTCTCAAATAACAAATCATATGTATAACAGTAATGTAATATAACTGTAATAAATAAAGTTTGTAAAAACCATATAAACTAGTAGAACTTTTCTAACTATTGAATTTTTCAATTTCAATTTCAATTCAATTTATTTAATTAACAATTACAGCGGTTTGTACAAATAAGAGCCATGCTCTTTTACAAGTACATGCATAAGGAATAAAAATTCAATTTAAAAAAAAGGGGAAAAGAAAAAAGTCGTTATTATAATAATAATAAAGAAAATAAAAATAATTTCATTCCAATCAGGAGAAAACAATTATAATAATAATTTTTCAACGATATTAATGAAATGTAAATACTGAAGAAATGTAAAAAGAAAAAAAAACGTATTCTGTCAAAGAAAATTTACAAAGTAAGCGGTGTTACATATTTGTGTATATATATACCAAATATCTATTGATTAATACTAGTGCCATGTATGCCCCAAAGATCCCTAAAAAAACCGAATAGATACACACTGAAATTTCTTGTTCCGGCAAAACGCCGGATTTCCCATGGAAGCGAATTCCACAGCCTAACAGAGTGAATAAAAAAACAGACGGCTACTTTCCAAGTAAAAGAAATTAGGAGTATTAATAGTACAAGTCCTAGATGATCTAGGAAACTGTATCTTGCAATATAAGTAATGTGGCTTCTTATAATTTATAAGTCGTGCAAAGAATAGGCAGTTCCGATAGTTCAAATACTGTAATAATGAACACCCTAATATTGTCATTCGAAACCTAGAAACGTGATTGAATTTACGCAAGTGAAACACAAATCTTATCATGGAGTTAAAAGCGAGTTCCAATTTTCTGAATGATGCCGAGTCCAGTGAGCTGTAAACCAAGCTAGAGTAAGTTATGTGTGGTACAAGTAAGGATCTAACTAATTTTAGCCGGATTTCAACTGGAGTATAACGGACAGATTTCCACATCAATCGCAAGCCAATGTAAATTTTTCTAACTAAAGCGTTAATATGATCATTGGCATTAAGAGAGTTATTAATGATGACACCAAGGTTTTTGACACTATTAGAATAACTAATCTTATCTCCAGATAGGTAAACATATGGATACAAGAAACCCAAAGTCGAATTGCCTCTAAGACGTCGTTCAATTGACTGACACAACTATCAATTTTAGCTCGCGGGCAGGAAACATATAGTTGAGCATCGGCAGCGTATAGATGTACATTGGCATGTTTACAAACAAGAGGTAGGTCATTAATGAATAGGACAAAAAGCAATGGACCTAGGATTGACCCCTGAGGGACACTATTATATAGTCTTACCTTACTTGACATTTTTCGGTTTAATGAAACCTGCTGATACCTACCGCTAAGATAGTTTAGAATAAGCTCAGCAGCTCTATTACCCAAACCAAAGCTATTAATGAGTTTCCAATACAATTTTTCATGATTTACTGAATCAAATGCCTTTGAGAAATCTAAAAGACATAGTAGGGTTATATAAGATTTGTCAAAGTTTAGATGAATATCATCAACTATTTTCAAAAGTGCAGTAGTACAACTATGACTTGCATGATAGGCAGATTGATGCAGGCTTATCAAATTGAGTGAGTCAACGTGAGTTTGAAGTTGCTTCTTAATGATAAATTCCTGAACTTTTGATAAACTCGGGAGAATGCTTATTGGGAGAAAGTCAGCGTATCCAGACGGATTGCAATTCTTCGGAATAGGGATTACTTTTGCAAGTTTCCAAGCGGAGGGAAAGCAGGATTTAATTAGGCAGCAGTTATTAATATGAGTAAGCGTATCAACCACATGTAAAAGAATTATTTTAATAAATCTTGGAGATATTCCATCTATAGGTCTATAGCATTAGACTTTATAGATTTAATGGCAAAAATGACATCGACGCTATTTATAGTTTGGAAAGAAAATGTTGGGCCAAAGCGGTCTGAGGAACTACGGTATAAATTAGCTTCAGTGGAAGGAATAGAACTGTCTGAAACAGATGTTGTCGCAAAAAAGTTGTTAAAAAGATCCGGATTGATGTCCGCATAGTTGGAGAAACCATTTTTAGTGGGAATAACGCCCAACTGGCGCAAATTTTTCCAAAGATCTCGAGTCTTAGAGTTAGTATTAAGCTTAGATTTGTAATAACACTGTTTTTGTTTGCGAGTCTCAGCGGTTGTTAAGTTCCTCAACTTAACAAATGCAGTCCTATTGCAGTTGAAGGATAGTTCTTCCATCTTCGTTAGGCTTTGTCTCGAAGTCTCATGAGCTTTTTTATACTTAAGGTAAACCAAGGGCGCCCCGGATCCTTAACTACCACTTGTTTTATTGGTACATATTTGTTGAAGAGTTCTAACACCATTGACTCGAATAAAGCAACTTTGTCATCAGCTTCTGAGAGATTCCAACACAAATCCCAAGGGTATAATGAGGATTCAAAATGCAGATTTACTAAATTGATATTAGTGAAGTCTCTAAAAAGCACTTTATTGAGGGAAGGTTGCACATTCATTTGAAGATCGTAAGTTAAAAAATATAAGATCATGAGAAGAGTTAAAACCTGGCACAGATATCTGATCATGAAATAGCACTAACTTCATGTCCGATATTAAAAAAAAATCTAAAAGCGAAGGTCGGCAACCAACTCGGAAATGTGAGGGAACGGAGTTATGAATAATGTTAAGGCCACAATTGGTAGCGAAACTCTTAATGGAATTAGATTTTTCATCGTTTCTCAACATATCTTTATTGAAGTCCCCGCACAGAATTATAGTTAGATACTGAAAGACATAGGTGGATAATTCAGTTTCAACATATGTGAGAGCAAAGTTTCGATTTGGTACGTAAATACGAGTACAACCAATAAGACACTTTTGATAACTATCGGATATTTCGACAAACAAGAAATCAATACCAGTCGAATTTTCATTTCTTTTAACAACTTCGCATTTTAACACTGATCTATAATAAATTGCAACCCCACCTCCTCTTGTCAATCTGTCGCCACGATGTATTTTGGCAACGGAAAGGGCAACGCAATTATCATAATCACCACTCCCATCTGCCCTGAAAGGGATCAACCATGTTTCAGAAACACATATAACATCTACTCGTTGCGAAGAAAACAGTTCTCTAAATTCATCAATACTTGATTTTAGACTCTGCACATTAACATGGCAAACTTTTAATCCAGTGCATCGATTAGCAAAAATGTTGAGCATGACTTGGCCGCTGTTAAAACTGTTCACGTCATCAACTATGGTATTATCACCCATAAGATTCCGATGACACGGCGACTACCAGAACAAGAATCTCAGTGAATTTACCAACATAGCAATTCACAATCTTTGAAGAAGACAAGACACTAACAAACAAATAACTAAGAACAATATCAGAATTTAATGAAAAACAAATATATAACACGCACTTACTATATAGATAGATATATATTCCCTTTTTCATTTTAATTTTATGTTGTTCTTAAATTGGCTCCAGCAGAAATTCAAATAAAGTTGATTGCACATAGTTAATCCATCTAGGGAAGATTTGTTGACAAAAGGATTTTTAGCTCACTGTCGTCCTTGCTCTTTCTTACGTAGACCAAACCATCACGGGTTCTAGCAGAAAAGAAAATACCCTCTTTACATAACCGAAGAGCGTGATGTAAAATAGAGCTATTCTCTGGCGTCAAACTCTCGTTGATGAAGACACGATCAATGTTTTTGTTATTGCCATCCGAAGAGAGGCCGTCAAGCTGTGCCAGTGATAATCCCTTATTGGCACGGAAAGCAGCTAGCAATGCACGTTGCGAAGAGAGACGGACGAGTAACTGGCTGTGATCATCATCATCGGCGGCTTTACACTTCAATCGAAAAGCATCAAAATGTGGTGAAAGATGGTGTCGTAGTTTGGTGGCAATGGTTTTTACCACGTCTGTGGGGCTTTCCCCAGGTTTTCATGGTATTCCACGAACAATGACGTCCTTGAGTCGTTCTTTTCTCTTAAGATCGGCTAATTCTTCTCTTATTAATTTATTTTCCTTGCGAAGTTCACACAAGTCATTCTCAAATTGCTGAACTTTGAACTCAAGAGAGGAAATGGCAGCACTAAGTTTATCATTAAAGTTGCATTCAAATTCTTGGAGCATCGATTTAAATTTAAGCAGTAGTTAAGCGGATAGAGATAGTTTTTTTTTCTGAGGTTTTTGCATATGCATGATTTTGCTTTGAAATGCTGGTGGCTGCTGAAGATTTGTCGAGGACCACTGGAGAAAGTAGTGCTGATTTTTCTTTGAGTGTTTGTTGGCGTGTTGTCATGGTTCTTAATTTACACAAATTAACACGGAAAACTTAAAAATAGAGTTCACTTTTAATTTGGAAACAAAAGTTAGGTTTCAAATTCGGGTGACTTAAATGTTTTCAAGGGAAAAAAAAACTGATGAAAAACTAATAAAAAGTGGATAGAAGTGGAGCGAGTATAAAACACGTCTATTCACTAAACATTTCACTCAAGAGAGATCATTATCCCACTATTAATACCCACCAATTAATATTTAAAAAAAATTTATTTGTATTGAAATGGAATAAATCTAAAGCAGCGTATGTTAAGCTCATTCAATTCCGATATCAACAGCATAACCAATTGGGGAACTATCAACAGAGTGGAATTTAATGCTTCCAAAATTTAAACACCCAGCCATTATTCATGAATGGCACTTGCATCGTCGAAACCGAAAAACTTTCCATTCTCAATCACATATTTGATGTTGCCAAAAATGCTGTGAAATCTCTAGGTTTCCTCAAGCGGTGCAAGAAATATTTTACCCCTCTGATCCTCAATATATGTATAAGGTATTCAACCGCCCAAAATTGGAGTACAATGCCCACATATGGTCAGGTGCTCCTAAACATCGCTGCATCTGATAGATAGGATTCAAAACCGTGCGATAAATCTTATTGATGATGCTACTACCAGTCAATCAATTGACACTCTCGCACACCGACGTAATGTCTCCTGTCTCACTTTGTTTTATCGCTATTTCCACCACCAGTGCTCCACAGAAATCGCCAGTAGCATTCCGCCCATTCAAACTTTCAACCGTAACACCCGTCTCGCTATGAATGCTCATCAGTATACCCTCAAGCCCACTTTCGGACGTACTCTAAAATATCGTGATTCGTTCCTAAGCCGTACAACTCGCTTATGGAATGCCCTGCCGATCTCTGTATTTCCTGGTCGCTATAACTTGCAAACATTTAAAAACAATGTACATCGGTACCTCTCTTTTCTTCCTCCCTAAATTTCCTTTGCCCGCGCTGTGAACAATCACTTTAAGGGTACACAAATCCCTTGAGCACGCCCTCATTATAAAAAAAAAAAAACAAATAATATTCGAGCGGCTTCAATTCTTGCATAAGCTTTATATTGTAAGATCATATACCAAGATCTTGCGCAAATTCTTCCATAAAGTTGATGGACATAGTTCCAATTGGAGTACATGGTGAATCAACTCATTCGGGTCCTCCTCAATGCTAAGCTCTAGAGCAACAACAGCTTATTCAGTACGCATTGTAAGAAGTTTCTGCAAACGCGTATTATCAATTAGAGCACGGTGTGGTGTGAAAACTATCCATGGTTTTTCGAATTACGAGCACTTTATCGGATGGATCTACCTATTTATTACAAAAGAATTCATTAAATGAATTAGGGATTTACAGTGGATTGGAAATAGTTGAGTTGCTTATGTTGCTTATGGACCCTATATAGGTCCGACCTGAGCTACTATTTTGAAAATATACATTTTTACAATTTGTAAGCGTTGTTCTGGCATAAATCTATTCATGATGAGTGACAAAGTATTCTTTTAGCATTCTCCAGATTAAACAAATTGTAATCTATCTTTATACGCGGTTGAAATTACTGCTCCATTACTTACGCGAAATGTCATAATATTTTATTTACATACTTTCGAAATTACTTGAACTATATTTACGTTATTTTAGGGATTTCACCGAGTCGTCGCTTATCTCACGGAAGACGGGTTCAAGTGGTCATACTGTAGCACTTAAGTTTTAAGTTTTATTGTTTTCGACTGTGATTGGTTCTTGGAAACGTTTTATCACATAAAGAATTTTTGAGTTTTGGTTGAAAGAAGGTAGAAGGATGTATCTACATAAGTATCTTCATGAAGAACTCTCTGCCTCTTAAGTAATATAGAATGAATGTAACGGCTGAGACAAGAAGTTATAGTCCCTTGTGATGGATTGAGTTTCGGCACGTTACCGAAGCCTAGCTAGAGCTCGTCGGATATGACCACACAAAAAAATAAATAAAACGTGCCTAACTATCTTACCGCACTATATAAATAATGGCAGAATGAGATGTTACCACTGCCTTGGATAGTCCCTCTAGCATCTTATAAAAGAGTTCCTCACCATTCCCTTATCCAGATTTCTTAGGAATAACCCCGTATTTCCACATATCTTTTCTCCTTTACTTCAGCCTACGTTTACTTCAATCTACCCACATATGGTCTCGTCACATCTCTCTAGTTCTTCATATTATCAAAACAAATTTACTAATACCGACAAATCGAAGTTAATATTTTCATACTTAGCACTTAATTTAACTTGAATCAAATTACTCAAAGAAAGCTTAATCAAACAAATCTAAATTCAAATCGTGATAAGTACATATAAAGTTCTTGAAAACGTGTGAATAAATGAAAATGTAATATACCTTGATATTGTTCTCCTCAGCAGTTGTTGTGTGCACAAAAACCGGAACTTTGATAGAGCTTTTATTAAATTGATTAAGTTACATTCACAGGAACTTAATGCACGAAAACAATGTGATAATGACTGTGATATTTACAAAAATTATTTTAAGAAATTTTAATCAATACAAATGACTTATTAAACAAGGATTAAACAATCTAGTATTAAAGATTATTAAGTAATACAATATATTGAAGAAAAAGTACGAAAACTGTAAGCTCTGATGCTCTGACGCTCTGCTCCTCATGGTAGCTATTGCTGAGGGTCTTCAAATCTGTATGTACGAGTATGTACAGTAAATCCCACGTTGAAGGCGTGACGAAACTTGATCTTACTATATGTTAGCGATAAATGATCGTCTGCTGGGATTAAATTAATTTGAAAGCAGAGTTGGTATCAATTTCTTCTGCTCCTTAGGCTGAATTTTGGCTATCTTCGGCTATCGTGTCGGTCCGGGGAGATGGGGACTAATTTTGGTGGGGGCGAATGCCCCCATTTATTCGGCTAAATACAAGCTATAACTTAAAAAATAAACTTAAACTAAAACTTAAAACTAAGGTTGGTTAAGGAAAGTCAAAGACGGTAGGGTTTGAGTTGATTTGACGTAGCATACGGGAGATTGGTTCGTTCGCGCCATAGGAGGTGTGGTGGGTTGGTAGATAGAAGAGTCGAGGGGTACGTAGATTACGAGGGTTAGTGTTGAGGAAAATGGAGTTGTGAAGGGACGCGCATTCAACGTGACCTGAAAGGAGTCGATGAATGAAGAGAAAGTCTGCTGCATCTCTGCGATCTTTGAGGGTGTTTAAGTTGATAAGGTTGAGACGATTTTGATAGGGGGGCAGATTAAAAGGATCGTCCCAGGGCATACCTCGAAGAGCAAATCGAAGAAAACGACGCTAAATGCTTTCAATTCTCGAGATATGAACACGATGATATGGGGACCATACTTGACTGGCGTACTCTAGGAGGGGGCGAACAAAGGTAATATAAAGGGACGTGGTCACGTATGGGTTGGTGAATTCTTTGGACCACCGTTTTACAAAACCTAGTGCAGAGTTGGCTTTGAGGATTATCTCATCCATATGTAAACGGAAGTTGAGCTCGCTGTCACACAAAATGCCGAGGTCGCGAAGAGACTGTACGGAGGAGATAGGTTGGTTATGGAGAAGATAGAGTCGGGGAGGAGATTGGTTCCGCTTATGTGAGAAGGTGATGGATTGGCATTTGGCGATGTTAAGTTCCAAAGAATTTTTGAGACACCAGATCGAGAAACTATCAAGATCTTGTTGAAGGAGGAAAGAGTCATGGGGAGAGGAAATGGTTTTGAAAAATTTGGTATCGTCGGCGTAAAGGGAGACAGACGAGTGTTTGATGATCATATCGAGATCATTTATGGTTA
The DNA here is from genome assembly GCA_949129095.1 of Volucella bombylans. Taxonomy (NCBI): domain Eukaryota; kingdom Metazoa; phylum Arthropoda; class Insecta; order Diptera; family Syrphidae; genus Volucella; species Volucella bombylans. The sequence goes on from OX422144.1 coordinate 25,907,197, forward strand.
ATATAAAAAGAAGGGGACCGAGATGGCTGCCTTGTGGAACTCCAGAGGTGGCCAAAAATGGAGCGGAGTGTGCTGACCTAAAACGAACACTGTAAAAACGGTTTTCGAGGTAAGAGGATATCCATTTTAACAATATGGGTTCAAAGCCGAGGGCAGACAATTTAAAGATGATTAACCGATGAGAAATTTTATCGAAGGCTTTGCTAAAATCGGTTGCAACTACATCGACTTCATTGCCATTCTCTAGGGCAGAGAGGGCAAAGGATACGAATTCAACGAGATTTGTGGTGGTTGACCTACCCTTTAAGAAGCCATTTTGTCTAGGGGAAATAAGTGATTTGCATTGGAAGCTTAGAGCTTCATACAAAATACTTTCGAAGAGTTTAGGTATGTGGGGGAGTTTAGCGATGGGACGATAGTTGGTTATTTCATTCTTTTATCCTTTCTTGTGGATCGGGGTTATGAAGGAGGTTTTCCAAACCTGAGGAAATTCTCCTTGTGAAAGGGATAGACGGAAGAGATTAGAGAGGGCAAGGGAAAGAGAGGAAGAACATTTTTTAAGAAATATGGCAGGGCGGCCATCTGGGCCGGGTGTGAATTCGTCATTGAGTTGGTGTAATTTATATTCGATATAAGACGGGTCCAAAACATGAGAAAGAAGTGGGGCATTGGAGAAGTTCAGTAGGTAACTAAAATAGGATGGATCTGGTACAAAGGAGTCGTTGGTGAAGGATTGTTTAAAAAATGTGGCAAATAGGTTGGCAATGGTGAGTGGATCGGTTGATGACCTGTTGTTGAAAGAGAGGGAAGGAGGGTAAACATCGGACTTTCTTTTGTAGTTAACAAATTGGAAAAAGGACTTAGGGTGGTTTATAAGGTTGACTTGCGCATTGTTAAGGTAGCGCTGGTAAAGGGAATCGTAAAGTTCGGTGAAATGAAGATATGAATGAAGATAGTTGGAATAGTCGGTAAAGGATCTGGTACGCAGGAAAACAGCCCATAACTTATTTCGTAAGGAACGAAGATTGCGATTATACCAGGGAGGACTAGTATATGATGTTTTAAGGCGGGAAAACGGAACGTAAAGGGAAAAAGAATTAATAAGGATATCATCAATAGGGTCTGACAGGTCAATTAAATGATCGATCGCATCAGTAACAAATTGGTAAGATTCGATAGGTTGAGCTAGTAGGATGTAGCAACATATAACGTAAAGGGACTTGAGAGGCAGTGATATTTTTATTGCGACAAAGTCGGCTTTAGAGGATGAAGAAATTGTAATGGGAGAAGAGTTAAGGCTGTCGTCCATCGCCAGTAGGACGCCTCGACAGGGGGAATCTTTATTTGTGCGGGTAGGATCGTCGTCGCGGAAAACATTAAAAGTAGGAGGGAACAATTCCTGGTTCTTTATATCGGGAATCAAATTGGTTTCGGTCAAGGCGTAAATATCAAAGGGAAGAGCATGCGATTGACGTAGGACAGCATTGGTTTTAGAGCGAAGACCTCTTACATTCTGGTAGTAAAATGTAAGAGGGATGTTGTGGGGTGGAGGTGTGAGGCAGGATGGTTTAAGCGCTGGCAAGGGAGGCACGTTATGGACGAAAAAATTTGTCGTGGTCGGCTCGGCTTCGCTGTAGGTGTGATACTCGTTTAGAGTGAACATAGTTGACGAATGCAGCAAGGTCGTCTGCTACTTTCTGAGGGGACATGTTAAAAATCTCGTGGTACCTGACATAAAGGTTCCTGAGACTGATAGGGTCGGTAGGGAGGCCTTCCTGCTGGATGGAAACCATGACGCTGGTTTTGGTTTTCCCTTCGTAGCAGACCGAGTCAGATTTGTCATGTAAATAGGCAAGAAAGAGACGAATGTTTTCATATATCTTTCGTTCTCTGAGTCTAGAGAGAGCATATCGACTTTCTGTAGTGCCATTGGTTTGCTGTGTTAGTTTAACAGTGGGGGAAAAAAGGGGATCAAGACTAGGAGCATTGGAGGAGGGAGATAGAGATAAATGATTGGATATGGAGTTGGACGAGGGATGAGATGTGGGGTTTAAGGTATGGGAGTTAATGAAGTTAGGCTACTTAGCTCCAGTTTTAAGGTCGAAGTTGGGAATTGGGTTGCTAGCTGGGTTTGGTGGCGTAGAAGGTTGAGAAGGAATAATATGGGTGGTTGGGGTTAAGTTGAAAGAGACGCGTTGGCGCGGGGACTTCGGTGGAACGGGGGGAATTGGGGGATTAGAAGATTGGTGTGTAAGGGCTTTGTGTCGGATAAGTGAGGAGAGAGGACTAAAATTGGGGAAAAAGTTTGTTTTGAAGCTCCAGTTGGGGTCGAGATTAGAGATTCGTTTTTTGGAAGCATATTTTTTATTTGGAAGGGAGTTGGAGAGGGGTCTTTTTTTAAGTTTATTGTTAACAATACGATTATTTTTAACACTTTCATTACTCTCGAGATGTGCGTTTTCTCGTTCTTCAGAGCATTTAGTAATTCTTATCTACCCAGGTTTAGTTGTCTTACCAGGAGGAGTAGGGAACAACCACGAATATTTGGTTGGGATGTTGACTTTGAAGCTGCAGGAACTGTTGGAGTCAGCGGGGGAAATCATCTGGCACACTCGAATGGTGATAGCGTAACTTCGGTGAAAGAAATTCCGAACCCAAGAAACATCAGCGTGTTGAGGGACCCCTTCAACGAAGAATGCCGTTTTATGTGTTTTCTTTTTATGTGTTGTTTAATATGTGTGTTTACTATAATCAGATAAAAGAAAACTTAAACTTTATGAACACGAGCATTATATGACGTGGTTTTAGAAAACCATATTTTCTAATAAATTAGCCAAACTCAAGCCACTTAAATTTACTACCTTTCTTCAGCGCCGCCAGAATCCAAGAGAGTGCAGTCCATCGCAGAAACTCGACATACAATAATGCCCAAGATTCGTGTTAAATCATTGCGGCTTGCAGATCAGTATTACTGCCATTTTAATTGGTAAAACCAAGTACAGGGTGTTAATGTTTTAAATCTTTGGGGCAAAACATAGAAAACTCGGATTTTGTTATTTTATTTATTCTAATTATTTTGCAATGACCATTACATGAGGTAGAATGCATTACATTTAAAACCACCAATAGACTCTACTCCTATGTCTAGTTTTTTTTTATGAATAAAGGATGCCGCTGCTTCGTAAGTATTCGTAAATATTCGGCTCTTAATTGTCACATAATATCTGAAATATTGAGGAAGGAAAAACTGGCCGAAGTCATAATTCTTACGTAGGAAATTAAAATATCATAGCTTTGATCGTTGATACTTGCAGTGAACAACTAATGGAACATTGGTTTCGAGTACTTACAGGTCCAATGAACCCCCTTAAATACAGAGGTCAACATATTTGTTGGTGAACAAGTGAAATAGCACCTGACCTATCGCTCATTTCAAGGGCACAAGTCAAACCAAGTGCAATACGCTCATAACTCAGGCAGGGTATAAAAGTCGATTATCACCCAAGAATAGTGACCCGTGGACACAACTTCTCAAAATCATGCGATAAGGCTATTTGCAGTGACGCCGCCGCCGCAGTCTGCTGCAGGCAAACTAAATGGAATGACTATTGCCCAGTGCTGGTAAAAAGTAATTCCCCTACAAACTTTGACATTTATCTCAAAATTTCCTCTATTAATGGACCAAGATCATAATAATCAAATTTTGTGGCACTAAGCAGTAATTTTAATTATTTTTCGGTTGAGATAAGCACTTTCAGCATTTGAGTTCAGAGCGCGATATCCCGAATGCACCGGGAAAACCGCTTCATATTTTGCAAAGCACACAGAAAGTATTGTTTTGTTTTTGTTTCAAAAAGATTCAGCCCACTGATCAAGAGCAAACAAATTGACATTGTTAACCGATATGACATTCATCCGTTCACGATGCCAGCCTATCTGAGAGATGACGACGTGTCGTCGATTATTCGTAGCCAAGTTCATGGTCACAAGTTTTCAATGTTGCTACTGCTATATGTATGTTTTTCTTGTGTTTGCTGACTTTAATCACTTTTTCATTGTGATGGGACAAAGAGCAACCCGATGCAATAGAACCTACTTACTGGTGTCGCTTGAGGCAATTTATTGCCTCTGGTCATCGATACTGGTTTTATAGCGAACCACAATTTCGAAAACACATGATACCGATTGTCGGTCATATCTTTGGGTGGGCTTCAAATAAATCGAAAGGTTTTTGGGCTATTCGATTTTGGTGAAATCGGGTTATCACGTCGAGTGGCCGCCAGCAGGGGCGATCGCCATAATCGGATTTGCTTGGTGAAAGTGACATTTAATGCAGTCTAGTTTCAAGAGTCCTTATCACGATGAGTAAGACTGCTATTTGCATTATCAAATTGTTTACCCGAAAATGAGAAAATAAGAGGAGAAGCGCGACAAGAATGTGGTCAGAGTTAAGTGAGAAAGGTTACTCATAATGATAATGCGAACGTCTCTTCGGTAATTAGTTTGTCCAGTAGAACTTGTTTTCTGTTTGCCAAGGTAATTAAATTTTGACTTTGAATATTTTTTGTTTCCGTGATGTAACAATTGAGCTCGTATTGGGATAGGTTGCTGCAATTGAAATAAAGGAAAAGACAATTGACCAGATTGTAATTACCTCAGTGATAAAAGTGAATGAAGCAAAACCAAAATCAAACAAAGCCTTCCCTTAACAACTAGTGTCGAGTTTGACGACTTACAAAGGCTTTGATAAAATTTTCCAATATTTACAGTGATCCAAATCGGTTTTCCATAAATCGTACCTATTGTCTCAGGTTAGTGGTTTCATGCAGTGATAAGAGTTTTTAAGCATGCTGCTCTCCTAAATTAAAAGTGGTATTTGTCGAAGCCCTATCATTCTGAAAGCAAGAGAGAACTACTGAAAAACCAGCTTAGTAAAACGACAATATTCTTTGGAGGGTTGATATGAAAAATATTTGAATTCAATTACAAACATTCCAATGAAAGAATAAGAACGTGTGGAAAGAGTTGACGGATCTAAGGTAGAGTGAGGCATCGGTTACAATGGGAAAGAGTTTATTCCCATGCTCGCTTAAATACAAGTATTGTACATAAATTGAACTGCTAGGATTACAACATAGATTTTGGGCTTTTGTTTCCTCATCCATCATGTCTTATGGCAAACAGCACAAAAATTGGAATGGAAATTCTTCGCCCAAAAAGACTGTGAAAGATGCTGAAAGGTACTGAGTCCTCACCCTCTACACCTTGATAAAGTGTAAAAATTTTGTGTATTATTGATTCAAGGGATCAAAAGCTTCTCAGAACAGAAACTCCTCAGACTGATTTTTATCGATTTATATAATGCATAATGGCTTGGGACGGTCACACCGTATTATATATGTACATACCTACTTATTGTTCTCCTTGTAGGAAGATTTTACTGGAATTTTGTTAGCGATAAGGAGCGTAGGCCGGATACTAACAGAGATAGTGTTCCATGGTGTAGTATTTTTATTTTTTATTTATTTTTTATTTATTTATTTATTTACTTGTGATTGCTTAGAGGCATACATAAATTAAATCTTCAATTAGAAATTAAATTAACAAATTTACTAGAAAATGCTTTTTTAACATCTTTTTAATGCTTGTTGCGTTCTGTGCTTCTTTAACTTAACGCGGTAGAGAATTCCACAGACGGACAGCATCGACAAAAAATTGACGCTCGGATATTAAACAGGGAAAACGAAGATGAATTAATTGACTGACATACTCAAGGATGATATACTGATTCTATCAAAACAGTATTGTGGCTGTTGTGTTAGCAAAATATCGGAAAGCAATGTTACACTTCGAAGTTGAAGATAATTTTCCAAAGGCATACCAAGCAAACTATTAGCAAAACCTTGTCTTACTTGTCTTAGCAAGTAACATTCGCGTCTTAACTGGTGTAAATGACTGAGTTACCCACAAGGTACGCAGTACGCCATATACTTTACCGACGAGTGAATTAATGTGGTTATCCCAAGTTAGACACTTGATTTTTTGCAGTTTCAACACATTCGATCGGAGCATCGCTCAGCACGATACTTTTTCTTGATATTACCAGACATTTAGATTGTTTGGGTTTAAAATAAGGCCATTTAACTGGCACCAATGTTATATCTTCTCTAAGTCTCCATTTACACAAGAAACGCCATTCTCAATAAGACCGAGGGGGCAGCTTAGGTACGTCATCTGCGCACATGTGAGATGAGCAGTTCTCGATTATAGATGGAAGCTCATTAATGTAAATCGAAAACAATAGTGGTCCTATATGGAACCTTGAGGGACACCGGTAACATTTGGGATAAAGTCGGATAAGTTATCACCAACCTGCACTGCTTGCTTTCTATTAGTTAGGTAGGAATAAAGTAACTTTGTGGCACCAGCTGAGAAGTTATATTGCTGAATAAGCTTTTTACATAAAATATCATGAAGAGTTACTTCATAGCAAGTATGTGAATCCCTTAACCCTCTGGCGCAGACAAAAGGTATGATTTGGTTCGGATTGGAATCTATACACTTAACGGTCTACAAAAAGGATGAACTGGATGCTGATAAGTAACCTCCTCCTCCTTTAACGGAGACACCAGAAAACACAACCTTGGATCTTGGAGCGTCGATCCTTTACAGAAATGGATAGCGACTCCAATCTATCCGAGGTAACAATCAAGCCGTCGGTCTCCTCTTCTGACACCCTGTCGGAAATGGAAACCGATGACGAAGGAAAAAGAGGTCCTATACAATCAAAGGATGAAGATGAACTCTTGGGTACATCTTCAGAATCGGAGGACCTCAACAGATGTCTCTTGTGTTTAACGTAGGTATCTGCCATGAGGGCTTAAGCCTACAGTGCGTCTTCGCACAAGATATCAAAACAATGCATTGATAAGCGCCCTTCGGGTAGTACAAGTACTATCACCAGTACCAGTTTCGAAGTCGTGTGTAAGGCACGAACTTCCCCTTTGGTGAAGGGTCGAGGAATATCTAATACCTTCGCCATTCTGTGGGTCATGGCACCCGGTTGCAATGCAACTCTACATCGAATAGACCAGTTGGTTCCATAGAAATCCCATGGTCCAGCACAGGTCGTAGCAAACTACAACATACGAGTATGCTAAGCCATGATATGTCCAAGCTCCATTCGGTCTACTCTCCCCGCGATTTTGGGTATAAACCTACAGCCTCCACGATTCTCCCACAAGGGGGCCAACTCCTAGGTCAGGCCGGAACCATAGTTCCGGGGGCTCCTGACCTCCCGTGGTACCAGAATATAGCTTCCGGTCAAGCTTCGCAACCTTGAGGTTACTTCCAGTTGGGCACCTCACTGCCCAGGACTGGCGGCCTTGCAAAAAAAAAATTCCTACAATCTTCCCGCTAGCTGCCTACTGCGTCTTCTATTGAATACTTCTTTTGCAAAACTACGGGTTCTTGCGAACCGTACGGTATCAGTGATAATTCCACTGGCATCGTAGGTCTCACCATTAAAGGTGATGCCCATAGCCTGCAAGTTCCTTATCTCAGCGTAATTGGGACACTCACATAGGACATGTAGCCAGTCCTCATACGTAGCTCCACATAAAAATGTGGAACGCTTCACGATTTTGCGTGTCATCCTTGTGCAGGGGCCATGCTAATTTTCTCTGTATCGTTCCAATTTTAGTATATGTTCTGCCGAAGCAAGAACATGGAGGACCTCAACAGCACCGTGGTGGAGGCTACTCAGGAAGATTGTAGCAATGATACGGTTTCTCCAGATTAATCTCCATCACTCAAAAAAGGCTTCGGCCGCACTCATTCTGGATCTTTCAAAAAACGCAGAAGACATTATCCTAATTCAGGAACCCTGGATTGTAGAAGGCGTGGTTCGTGGACTTAGGACACTCGCATACGCTCCGCTCTATACAAGAAACAAAGGTAAGATCAGAACTTGTATATTAGTGAAAGGTAGCCTTAATGTATTTTTAATTCCTAACCTGAGCGACCCCGACTTAACCGTTGCCAGACTAGAGACTGCCAAAGGCTGACATCGGCTTACCTTGGTCATGATCATGTGCATTCTGTCCCTGGTTATAAACTAGAAAGGGTGGTACTGGAAGCTGGAAGGCAAAAAACTGGCCTCATCATCGGATGCGACGCTAACGCACATCTCACGGTATGGGGCAGTACCGACGTCAATGATAGAGGTGAGTCACTTTTAAGTACTAACCTCTTTATTTGCAACATTGGCAATGAGCCCACTTTCATAACTAAAAACCGACAGGAAGTTCTAGATATCACTCTTGTCTCCGACAGCATCACTCAAAGGCTAACGAACTGGATGGTATAGTCTGAAAACTCCTTTTTAGACCACAGATACATCCAATTCAGCCTGATGCTCCCCCTCAGCCAACCAGCTTTTCAGAACTATCGGAAAACTGATTGGCCAACATACAGAGGAATACTGAATACAATCCTCTGTACTCTCAAGTCCCCCGCGTGACACCAATGAGCTTGACATGAAAGGCAAGGAATTCACTCTGGCTCTCAATCAGGTTATGGCCGCTTTCTGTCCTCTTATTCAACCTAGAGGTAAGAAAAAGCCACATTGGTGGACATCAGCACTGGGACTACTTAGAAATTCTTGTAGAAAACTTTTCAACGCAGCAAAAAGCACAAGAAAAGTGACTGACTGGGACTCATACAAAGAATCCCTCAAATTATACAAAAATGAACTGATGAAGGTAAAGCGACAATCCTGCAGGTCATGCTTTGACAAAATCACAGAAACCTCTGAGGCATCGCAGCTAAGAAAAATCCTCTCTACAAATCCTATGATGCCTACCTGTTTGAAAAAAACCGATGGCTCTTGGACAACCTTAAGTGATGAATCACTCTTGAATCTGATTTGATCTGATCTACTTTACAGGTAGCTCCCAACTCGCGGCCAGTAGCAGCCCAAACAGGCCTACTGCAACCGGGACTAAATTTCATGGTCTTATTACGAGAGACAAATTGCTCTGGGCGCTGCATAGCTTCAAACCATATAAGTCTGCTGGTCCGGACGGTATTATACCTGCCGAGCTACAGAGATCCTCAGATATTATTCTACCAGTGTTGGAAAATATTATGAGGAGCTGTGTAGAACTTATCCACATTCCACTGTTATGGAGAGAAGTCAATGTAGTATTCATTCCCAAAGCTGGAAAATGTTCTCATGTAGTCCCAAAGGACCTCAGACCTATAAGTCTATCATCATTCCTTCTGAAAACTTTAGAACGACTGATTGATATCCATATTCGAGCTAAAGTTGATCCAAGACTTCTGTCTACGGCTCAACATGCCTACTGTAAAGGAAAGTCGGTGGAAACGGCTTTGCACTCTCTGACTAGCCACATCGAACGATCCCTACAATATAAGGAGTACACAATGGTTGCTTTTCTAGACCTAGAGGGCGCTTTTAACACAGTCAACACATCCGCAATCACGACTGCGCTGTCAACTCTGCAGGTAGACGACTCATTTGGGGAGTTGATCGGTATAATGCTAAAAAGCAGGATAATCAACTTCAAACTTGGTGAGACTTCTGCTAAAAGATGTGTCAGTAGAGGTACGCCGCAAGGCGGTGTTTTAATTAAGTTGTTTGGTTAATTAAAAAAAAATATATATCTATAAAATTTGTTGTAAGAATATGAACCAGAATTGAGCCCAACATGATTTGAAAATGTGTTATTTTTTTTAAGTACCTTAAAATACCTCCACCTGAAATCTTTATGTTTCTCAGCGGGAGCTAGGAATAGTTTCATGGTGAAATTTTCTTAGACTTCATTGTAGATTCCGATTCTGGTGGACGCTTTTTGCGAGAGAAAATTGAGCCGCCTTAGTATACATACTTGTATTTGCCGTATAAACGTACAGAGCATCTTCGTTGACCGGTCGGAATATATTCAACCATTCCGATGTCGATATAATCTGTCTTTCTGGAACTTGGTTAAAACCTGATAGTGAGTTCATTGTTGGGCAACTACAATGTATTTCCGGCAGATAGAGTTGGCAAAATAATGTAGGAGTACAGCCATCTACGTAAAAAATCAAAAATCAAGACGATGTTTCCGAACATATTTTCATCGGAATTACTAATGGATGTCACAAATTCCTTGTGAGATCCTTTTACGGCATATGGCACCTGATATCACTAGCTATGTCAAAGTGTCAAATATCTCGATGACTTGAGCCTAGATGTTCTACAAAATAAAAAAAAAAGGATTTCTTGATACGGTGGGAGCATTAAATTTTATTTTTTTATACATATAGCTCTCAGCCGACTCATTAAATGCCAAACAAGAATCATTCTTTATTAGACGTGTTCTTGGTATCACAAATTGAGTTTAAAGGTCATAACGCCCAACTAATATCACCAGTCTTTTTGTTGCTTCATGTTGCTTTTTATTGTGTGTTTGCAGGAAGCTAATTAATCGTATAAAATAAAAATGGAAGTCAAAGAGAATAATTAGCCTTGATGCACACAATACAAATAACAATAAATTAATACAAACCAACGAATTGAAAATAAATTTCACCACACCACAAACGGTTTACCACGGGATAAGAATGAGAACTGTCAATCATGCCGAGCTACGAAGGAAATATCGGTCTCGCTTTAACGTATTTCAAAGCCACTTAAAGAATATATTCATAACCTCTGACTAAGAGCAGAGAAAATCCAGGATGGCCGAATTGCATGTGAGTGAGATGTACTGTACAACACAATGCACTCTAACCTTTTGTTTTTATAGCAATTCATTTTGTTGCTCTTCATTTCCTGTAACTCTCTGGGTTCAAACCGGTAATGATTTCAATATCCCAGAATTTATGCCAGTTTTCTAATGATAACAGTTTTGTGTTAAACCTAGAATTACGAACCACTTGCTGTTTTGGCAGGTTAACGTTTGTACTGACTTCGGTCTTCTTATCTTCATCTTGACAATCGATGATGTATACTATTTCATTATTAAAAAGTCCCAAATTTCTTTTTATGCAGATAATATCAAAATCTATAGGCACATCTCAACGCTCATGTACTCGTACACTACTATGTACAGTGTACTCTCTAAAAGAGTTTCTCACCTTCTGCCCAGCCGAGCTGACTACCCTAAAGTTGATTCTCCATGTAGAGGTGTCCTACTTGCCATTCACAATAACCTCAACTCTTCTCTCATCGCTATCTCTTCTTCTGTTAAACTTGACTTTGTTTCAATTAAAATAACACTTCCCAACAGGCCCCTGTACGTTATGTGTTGCTACATTCTCCCAGCTCAACCTATTGAATCCTACATCCTTGCTATTAAACCAATTGACCAACTAATTGACCTAAGTGATTCCATCGATATCCTTATCTTTGGTGACTTTAATCTGCCACTACTAAAGTGGATTACATCGGATGAACACATATTTTTTACCGCGTTAAGCACCAGTTCATCCAAGGAATGCCTTTTCATTGATAGCATAACTGACTCAAGCCTGTGCCAAGTAAGTGACATCCCTAACACTATCGGTTGGCAACTAGACCTTATTTTCACTACCGATTGTATTAACTCCACAGTCACGTTCTGTCCCTTTATCCTACCAACTGTCGACAACTTTCACCCCCCTCTTCATCTCTCATTTTTCCATAACTCTGCTTTCCAGCCCATTTCTTCAACTACCATCTCTTCTTACAACTTCCATAAAGCTAATTTTCGCAAGATCAATACCTATCTTAGCAAATGTTCTTTTGATTTTAACAACCTATCTTTATCTGATGCTATCACCATTTTCTACAGTGAAATATTTAATTCCATTTCTCTCTACGTCCCCTTTCCACGGCATAAAACATCATCTATTTCCCCTCCATAGTACAACAGAAGACTTGGCTCTTTACGAAACAGAAGAAACAAATTATGGGCAGTTATTCTTCGCACCAATTCTTATGATGACTACTCTAACTATCTTGGAACATACCTGCAATTCACCCAGCTCTATAACTGCCTCTATCAGCGCTTTCTCGACACAGCGCAGGCCAACCTTATCAACGATCCTAAGACATTTTATCAATTCGTCAACTACAAAAGAAAATCAGACGGTTATCCCCCCTCTCTGTCGTTCGATAATATATCATCGACCGACCCACATATTATTGCCAACTATTTTGCAAACTTTTTTAAACGCTCATTTGCAGACAACCTCTTTGTACCCGACTCCATCTCTTTCAAGTACCTTCCGAATTTCTCCATTGGACCCTCTCTCTCTCTCTCAACCTTTTGATCCCACCCTTATCGAAGAAAAGTTACAAAATCTCAATGATGAATTTGTACCCGGTCCAGATGGGCTCCCAGCAATATTCCTCAAAAAGTGTGCCTTCAATCTTTCGCACCCACTTTCCTCCCTTTTTCATCTGTCCCTCATACAAGGGGAATTCCCCCAAATTTGGAAGACCTCTTTCATAACCCCGGTTCACAAAAAGGGATCAAAGAATGCAAGTTCTAAGTTCAGTGCAAGTCACTTATATCACCCAGTCAGCACGGATTTCTAAAAGGTAGATCAACTACTACAAACTTAGTTGAATTCGTATCCTTTGCGCTTTCAGCCCTAGAAACTGGCAACGAAATTGACGTTATTGCTACAGATTTCGCTAAGGCCTTCGATGAAATATCACATCAACTGATCCTTTTTAAATTGTATTCCCTCGGTTTTGACCCCATATTGTTAAAATGGATATCTTCTTATCTGGAGAACCGTTATTATAACGTTTGCTTTACATCAGCCTTCTCAACCCCGTTTTTAGCCAACTCTTGTGTCCCACAAGGCAGCCATCTATGTCCCCTATTTTTCGTTTTAACTATAAACGATCTTTAATAATCCTCTTAAACACTGCTCCGTATCCATTTACGCCGATGACAAGAAGTTCTCCAAATCTATTTCTTCACCTTAAGACTCTATTCTTCTTCAAGAAGACCTCGATAGGTTTTCTACTTGGTGTCTAAAAAATTGCTTTGAGCTTAATGTCTTCAAATGCCAATCTATGACTTTGTCTCGTAAGTCCAATCAATCCCCCTCTCGACCTTATTTTCTGCATGACCCACCTGTACCCCAGGTTCATTCCCTTCGCGACCTTGGAATTTTATACGATAGAGAGTTAAACTTCCGTTCGCATATTGATGAGATAATCCTTAAAGCCAACTCATCGCTCGGTTTTATCAAATGTTGGTCTAAAGAATTTTGCAACCCTTATGTGATAAGGTCACTTTACATTACCCTTATCCGGCACCTCGTTGAATATGCCAGCCAAGTATGGTCCCGCTTTCAGCGAATTCATATATCCCGAATCAAGAACATTCAACGTCGTTCCCTTCGGTTTACTCTTTGTGGACTATCCTGGAGTGACCCATTTATCTTACCTCCCTATCGCAACCGCCTCAAACTTCTTAACCTGAATAACCTCAAAAAACGCAGAGACGTAGCTGACATTCTCTTCATTCATCGACTACTCTCCGGTTCTGTGGACTGCGTTTCCCTTTACAATTCTAGTTGCTTCTACACTAACCCTCGTAATTTACGCTGTCCTCGTCTCTTCTATATCCCAACCCACCGCACCTCTTAACCTGAGCACTTCTCGTCTTAAATTTGATCTCCTCCACTATTCCCTTATTTCCTAACCCCTAACTGTTAGTTTTTAAGTCCTAGTTTTAAGTTACTTTAAACTTGTATTAAGCGAAATAAATGGGGGCGTCAGCCCCCACAAAATTATTAATTATAAATTACAAATCCTTCAGTCTACGCATATTCTGTACGGTCTTCAAAGCCAAAATCCCAGAGTGTGTTAAGTTTCAGGACAGGTGAATCGGCCAGATTCGGATTCCTAGGAACGAACAGTAGGCAGATTAACAACGGGAACTGATCAACCTCATGAGGAGAGATATCTGGAAAGACGGGTATATTATAATCACGGGACACTGGGTCGTTGGTAGACACGGTGTTTTGGTTTCTGCAGGAGCTGCAGGAAAAAGGAACCTGTAGGGCCCTTCTTGCATTAACATGCAAGAGAGCTCTATGTAGCTCACCGAACTTGTCAAATTTATCAATGAATCCTTTTGATCTCAGCATAATCTAGTAAATCGCGCTCTCACGTTCTTCCAGTGATATAATGGACTTGAACTAGTCTAAATACACCACAACGAGGACTATTCTAACTCAATCCTCAAACCTAACTTAAGGTAAACTGCAATCTTTTTACATTTTCTTATATTTTTAGTTAGCACGTAGATAACCTGAGTGTACTTAGTACGTGCTCCATTGATGTAAATATCGGTTATATTGCCATTGCTACAGCTGTTGAATTTGCTGTGCTGTTGCGCCCGCTCTCGCTGATATCAGTTCCTTTAAAATTAAGACTTTGTCTGATATTTGGTTCTGTTTACAATAAGAGCGAATAAAGGAGCATAAAGGAAAATATGTAGAACCTCCAACCTCTATAGCACTGTGAGCTATACCACATTGAACATTAAGCTAAAACCACAAAAAAGTTTTTGAGACTCACCAGCTTGCATTGTATTGTATAGGTAACTAGTGCCTGAGCCAGAGACTGTCCATGAATCCAGAACTTGTTAAGTAAGTGAAGTTAATAATACGCTTTTCCACCCGACATACATGTTAGGAACTCAGGGATGTTCGCCGTACTTTGATTATTATTAACCAGTTCTCTGACTATACATAGTATACATAGGTATTGGAATTCCTCTAAAGAATGTCTAATTGACATTTCTAACTAAAATTATTGATGCTAATCGTGATTTCAACAAGAGAATTCTTCGTCCTCTGCCACAGTTCCCAATAGTTTAGGAATGCTCTTTTCCTATTTTTCATTAGCCAACGTTTAACAAGGAATCTGAATCCTTTTTTAGTCTACATACTTTCATGTTTTGAAAGTGCAAGTGTAGCCTTGACAAAGTGCTTACTTGGGGCATTATTTCCGACTCGTTGAAAAGTTTAATATCCAGTTATTCTAAAAACAAAATCTATATCAAGCGCATACAGAACACACACGGCGATTCTAGCTTACAGCAATATTGCCATACTACTCGTATGAGCAATTCCCCTTCCCTTTTCCAGCATTTTGTAACATTTTTTCTTGCATTGTTATTGCAAAAAAAATATATATCCAAACACCTTACAACTGTGTGAAACATTGTGCAAGAACATTAAAGGTAATAACGAAAAATATCTCCC
This sequence comes from Volucella bombylans, assembly GCA_949129095.1. Taxonomy (NCBI): domain Eukaryota; kingdom Metazoa; phylum Arthropoda; class Insecta; order Diptera; family Syrphidae; genus Volucella; species Volucella bombylans. The sequence goes on from OX422144.1 coordinate 25,922,479, forward strand.
TCACATCAATCACTTATACAATCATGGCATTCTTTTGACAATAAGTCAAGGTACGAGGATTCGTATATATTTACTGAATGTGCACCAAAATCACACCGGATGACTTAAATCTATGTGAGAAAACTGTTCAAATAAGAAAAGGGTTACTATGCTTTTCATCTACGACAAAAGGCAACCTGTACTCAACCTGAAAAGAAACTCAACTACAATAAATGAAGGATTAAAGAATTTACTCGTACCTGTGTGTAGGATCTTTTGAGCCCTTTTGCAATATTCCATTCTCTACACGATCGATTGGAAAATCACTTTGCAACGACCCTTTCACTCTGTAATCCTTTCTGTGTAATGTTTTGATAAATGATGATGACGTTTCAAATTGATTTCTGTAGCCTGAATTGTATACCTCTTTGATGACATGGGCAAAAAAGGATAATTCCAAAATTGGCATTGAACAATTCGATTGATTAAGTGATTTATTTGTTGGGCCTATAATTAATTAGGTGGGTTCACACAAGAAGCGGCCAAGTATTTGGAAATTTGTTGAAACTCAAAAGATTTTCAGGTCATTGTAGCTTAGAAACTATAGGCATGGCATCGATAACACGAGTATAGAAATGATCTAAGATCTATGTGTGTACATATTTCCAAATTACATATTGCTACGAGTAGTAGCTGGTTTTTGTTCAACTCATCCATCAAATCACTTGTTTGTTAATAAAAGTTGCCTTTAGATTCGACCTGTCCAAATTTCAAGAATCGTAGCTTATCAGGGTGGCTACTTTCATGTTTCCATGCTATTGTTCCATGTAGACGATGAATAAATATTCTATACAAGTTTGTAGTTTAGGAGGTCGCTACCATAAAAACTGAGACAAATTTCTGAGATGTGGGCTTGTCGCTACAGATTAAGCATAAGGAGCCACTGCATCTTTCATTTAAACTTAAAATATTGCCTCAAAATAGTGATTTCTTCAGAGTAGGGTAGAAAAGATTTTTTGACAGCTATAATAAAAGGTGGACCAAAGGTAATGTCGTTGTCTGAATGTGCCATAATTTTTGCGTCAATTGTCACTGTGCTTTGACATATGTGTTATAGACTGATAGAGAATAAGTTGATAACAAGCAATGAAGCGATACACACCTGAAGAATGCGGTCTGTTATTGTAATGCAACGTTAATTTCGTCGTCGTTTTCCTCGTCATCCTGCACCATCTGCGCGAGCAATTAAGAATTTGGCTGAGCGTCTCATGCAAACTGGATCTACTAGAGATGTCGCAATAAGTGGCCAGCCCTGTTTCAGAATTTCACTGCTCTGGCCGAGGATGTCCAATAAAGTCCATAAACATTGACGAGACAACGATGCAGACAATTTGGCATCAGCAGACGTTCCTTGGCACGAATTTTGGTGAAGGACCTGAAAATATTCCCTTATAAAGTGCTGACCGTCAAGTGAAGTGAATTTACTCCCATGCTCTGTTAAATCTGGCGCAAGAAGAGGATGATTTCGTATCCAAAACCATAACACACGACGAAGCCCATTTCCATTTAATTGGTTAGGTGAATAAACAAAATTTGGGTTTCTGGGGCATTGTGGCATTTGCAGTGAAAAATTGATTGGCCTTTTTTTATTTTTTGAGGACGCCCACGATTTTGAAGATTACCGTAACCGTAACCAGTGAGCGCTACGAATACGGACATTATTGATTCTAGTAGGACATAGCAACCGATCACACACAGTTCGGGTAGCGATTAAAGTCGTGTGATCTCCCGTTTTGGCAATTTGAACTGGCCGGCCAGATCGGAAGGCACCAGACTTCTGCCTTTGGGGTTTTTTGAAGTCTCGCGCTTACCACAATACATTTAACTAGAAATTACCAATTTGGAGCCACATGTTTGCGAGCAACAATTGAAAAACGAGCATAAATGTGTATCAACTCAGGTGGTGGTCATTTGACTGATATAATTTTTGCAACCTAATGTCATAAATTTTACACCTTCAAATAAATTTCTTATGAAAATTTAAAACATAATGGCAGCCAATTCACATTACGACATAGAAATGTTTCGAATGGACGATTAAGATGCCAGAATAGACACAGACTCCACTCCGTCGTGATGTGCAAACTGGAAATTGAAATGATAACGACGAACGCTTTTTTGACTTCTGCAATGCAATTTGTCGAATTTACGGAGGCCCACTATAATATCTCGTTCTCCTACAAGGGTGGATCAATAAGTACCTGTGTTAAGTTTTTCACATTTTCTTTTTTACACTTCTTTACACATTTCTCAACGTTTTTTCCATTCTATAAACCATATAAAAAATATGAGCTGTAAGTCTTTCCAAAATAGGCTTAGCTCTTGCAAATATGTAACAATTGATTAACATAAACAAAAAGTGCGGATATTATCAAAGTTAATTTTTCACTTATAAACTCAAGTTTTACGTTGCTTTGCATTTACCGGCTACATTGCTGTCGAAAGAGTGTTTTTACCGAGGAGTTAAATACCGTGTTAAGTATTATAAAAACGAAGAATTTAATAGTGATAGGCGACATTAATATAGATCTTCTCGACGATTCTGATTCCGAGTGTGAAGATTATATGCTACTGATGGCTTCGTATGGTCTTAAAAGTATGGTGAATATACCTACCCGCATAACATTCTCAACCAGTAGCTGCATTGACCATATATTTCTAAGACTTAATAAAAATATTAGTATGGTTTTTAATTGTAAAGTGCACGACTATAAAATAACCGATCACCATTTATGTGAAATTAGTCTTCAAATGGAGTCTTCGCCCAGGAAAAATTTTAGCAGGCAAAAAGCCCAAATAGACTATCAAGCATTGAAGGAAAAACTCATGTATGAATTTTGGGAAACAGTTTTCTTGGAAAGCGACCATTCTGTGGCCTACAATGCTTTTATTGCGATCTTAATCAATCATGTCCATAGCACAACCACTATCCTAAATATCAGGCAGCGTGACTCGTTTTTAAAGCCTTGAATTACATTACGCCTACTTAATCAAATAAAGCGTAAAAAAGAAATTGCAAAAAAATGTAGAAAACACCCACAAAATCTTAGTCTGAAAAGCTATTACAATAATCTTTGTTCTAGATTATGATAGAACAAGCACGTGATAGCTACTACTCCAATCGCTTAACTCAAACCAGGGGAAACATAAAGAGGGAATGGGAATTAGTAAATAATATCTTAGGTAGGAAAAAGAAGTCTAATGATATTCATAACATAGAGGTTGATAACTCAACCTTGACCGATCCACGTGCTATAGCAAATACATTCAATAGCTTCTTTGTCAATATTTCTGATACTATTAAACCCTCCGAGCCACCTTCCAGTTGTAACTGCAATATCTCATCGAGCTTAATTGAAGATAGATGGCAGAGTAATAGTTTCTTTTTTCACCAGTTTACTTCCTGTGAAATTCTCAAGACAATTATGACTTTGCAAAACAAGAAAACCTGCACAAGTGATGGTATTTCTGCCATAACTCTGAAAAAAATCTCTTGGGAAATTATTGATATCTTGTGTTATCTTTTTAACCTCAGTGTAAACAGCGGCGTGTTTCCGGCGGCTCTAAAAAGGGCAGAGGTTCTGCCGTTATTTAAGAAAGGGTGTTGTAAAAATATAGCCAATTATAGACCAATTTCTCTGCTTCCCACGATATCAAAAATTTTCGAAAAATTAATGAAATCAAGAATACTGACGTTTTTCAAAAGAAGTAACTTCTTTTCAGAAGCACAGTATGGTTTTAGACCTGGGAGATCCACGGAGGATGCAATCTTAAATGTCTGCTGCGATTTGTTCAGTGGAGTTAACAAAAGCCATTGTACTATGGCTCTTTTCATTGACATGACCAAAGCATTCGATATGGTGGACTTAAATATACTCTTAACAAAATTATACAAGGCTGGTTTCAGAGGAATGACATACAATTGGTTTAAGTCTTATTTACTGGAGAGGGAGCAAAGAGTATTGGTCAATGGATTTTACAGTACTTCACTTAAGCTTAGAAATGGCGTTCCCCAAGGTTCTGTGCTAGGCCCAGTACTGTTCCTTGTTTACATAAACTCACTTTTCTTCCAGAACTTTTACGGAAATCAAAGCGCATTTGCAGACGACATCGCCTTCACATACACTGACGCTTCGCTACATGAATGCGTTGCGAAAGTTAACAACGACCTTCACTTTCTTAGAATTTGGTTCACCTTTCATAAGCTTATCATTAGTGAAAAAACAAAAATAATGAACTTTAAGCTATGCCAAAATAATTTAGATAACTTTGGGTTAGTTTTTCATTCAAGCGATTGCCAAAAATTCTGTTTACCACACACCTGTGGAAAGCAAAACTTCAGCGTTATTGATAATTGTTCCACATGCTGCTTTAATATTGAAGCAGTCAAGTTTTTCAAATATTTCGGAGTTCTCATTGATAACAAACTAAATTGGAAGGCACAAGCCCTACAGTTAAAATCATATATGACTTTATTAACACGGAAAATGTATCTCCTGAAGCCATACTGCTCGCAGAGAGTACTTTCAATGCTTTATTATGGCTTAGTCCAGTCAAAGCATCAATATGGGATTGTTAGTTGGGGAGGCACCTATCTAAGTACCCTAAGTGCACTAGTCGTTGCCCAAAAGCATATAATTAGAATTATGTGTGGCAAAAATCGCTATACGGAAAGTTGGCCACTTTTTACAAGTCTTCAAGTATTGCCACTCAGGAATCTATACGTTTTCAAGGTATGAATTTTATATAGTTACTTCGCGTAGAATGTTTAACAAACTTCCTATGTCTATACGAGCCAAACAAAACTCTCAATATTTTTTAAAATCACTTAAAGATTGGCTTTATACTATGGACCGTTTAAGCTTGGAGCTACTGTTGAAAATTATAACATAGTTTATTAAAAAAATGCAAAAAGATTTTTTTTTTTTTTCTCTCATTGAAATTATTATATTTTTTTTTTCTTTTTTTTCGGTTCATCTTTTAAATTTTTAAAGTTGTAACTAAAGAACACCTGATGGTACCCCACGTCAGTTATTCTTGCATTTATTCATATATTTTCCATGGATCTTTCAACACAAACTTAGGTTTTAGAAGGATCTTCAATTTGTTCATCATTTTTTACTAGTAAAATAATTTTTTTTCATCCTAAATTAAAGAATTATCTATTGTTAGCTAGTAAGATAATAATGAATGAATAAATACAAATACAATACAATACAATACAATACAAAAAGTCTCCTTCGTTTGCCAACAAACACTTTTCAATCTTGTTTTTCAGGTTTGCTTCTTAGACGAATCGGTTTTCCAGATGATGATGGAAAAGTCAAATTTTGTGCGACGGGGACCAGGCGAGCAGAACAAACTGGAATGTATTTTGGTCTGTGATTTCTGGTAAAGGCACTGGACGACCTTACGTCGTGAAAAAAACCACGATGAGGCAGGATCAATACAAAAAGGTTCTGGAAAACTGGACTGATACCCCAACTAGCAGAATGGTTTCCTAGTGGTGAACATTTTGGAGAAAAAAAATCTAGGTTTTGGATTGACCAGGTATTTCTCCCGACATGAACCCAATGCAGAACGTCGATCAGCTCCTAAAGCGGGCCGTGGCTATAAGTGCTTTTACTACCAAAAGGGACCTCATAGAAAATATCACACGCACCTCCACAACATCATTCAGTCATGTGTAGAGAGCATGCCTCGAAGAATAAAGACACTTATCGCAGCTGAAGGTGAATGTTAACGAATATCCGCTATAGCGAATTTGTGATACAACGAACGCCTTTCAGAATTACATTAGTATCTATTCTTGTTTCAATCTCATCAGTTTTTCTAACTTTATATGTGTATACTCAAAAGTATACTGACTTGTATCTTGTTTTATGTGTCCTTAAAAAAGTAAACAATTCGCACATGAACTCTTTTGTTCATGACTGATCTGATCTGATTGTTTTTTTTTTTTCATTTACAGAAATGTACAAGTCTCTTACAGTTGATTTATTTTACTCCTTGCTTTTATTTCTGTGTTGAGTCTTTCCGTTCTATTTCTGAAGTTGTGGTTTAAAAAAAATATTAGGAAAACTTCTAAAACCTATCGTAAACAAATTTCATTAAAAGAAAAAGTAAAAATTATTGATGGTATGATTTATCGAAATCTATACGGTGATAAATGTGGTAGCTACTAGGTGAAACTAGGTGCTGCTAGGCTTCACAGTGTTTGGTGTTCGTATTCTAAAGAAAAATTGTCATCATATGTTGATTTAGTTGAGTCGTTCAAAAAGGATTTAATGGAAGTTATTAAAAACAACGCACTCACAAATGATATGATTTTTAATGTTGATATATCTGGGCTTTTTTGGAACTTATTACCAGGACGAAAATATCAAAACAGCGATTGAATTTTAACAGCTTGCGTAAACGCATCCGGACTGCTGAAGCTAAAGCCTTTGATTATTGGTAAGGCTACTCGTAAGAAGTTGCGTCATTTGTTGTCGGTAAACTCTGCATTCTCTCATTTTCGTTTGGATTACCATCAGAATTTTTAAAAAATGTTTCATGAACAACTTTGTGCCACAGGTATGAATACACTGAAACAACAAATATTTGCGCAGGTGCTAGAGGCTCTTTTGCTTCTGGATAATGCCCCAAGTTACCCATCCTCAGAAGAACTTGTTAAAGAGACGGAAATTCAAGTAACGTTTATGCTACCTAATGCCAGGCTGTTAATACAACCGATGGATCAGATTGCCAAAAGTGTCCTAAAGCTACTTTACCCGAACAGCTTGCTAAGTAACATTATACATTCCAACTTTGGTCGTCCACACATTTCCGCTGTGCTGAAAGTTCAAACTCTTTTATGCAATTGTCCATCTGGATCGAGCATTCAATAAACTGTCGATAGTACCAGACAGAGAACCATTTTGATAAGAGAAGGACAATGAAGACGACGAAGAAGATGCAATTCCAGTTTCGTTATTGTGGCAATATGACAAAATTTTGGCAATGCAGAGCAAATTAATTCTCGTAAACCGTGTTTCTCTTCCCAGACGTAATTTACTTCACTCCATTTATAAATTAGTGTTAAAAATTACTTTGAATCTTTTCACCATTCTTCTATCACAGAACTGGAGACCTGGAACTGAGGTCAATTCTCAATGACAAGTCTGCGATGACACCGTTGAACCTAACTCTGCGACCGAACATGAGCTAAATGATGGCAGCAATATTTTTGAAGCTCCAGTGAAGCATGAAGAAACAGCAAATTCGTTAGCCAAATTGATAAGATGGGTACAACAAGTCGGTGTTGATATGGAAGACATGTTCACATCGAAAGTGCTTCAAGAAAAAGCTCTGTCCTTCAAATCTCAACATGCAGTAAAACAAAGTTTGATCGGCGACTTCTTTTTTTTTTTAAAGTATCTTACAATATTTTTACCTTTAATAGTGGACCATAGGTTGAAAAAAAAAACACACACATTTTAATACATAAGAAACATGCTTATCTTACTAAATTTAAAAAGAGATTTGGAGTTCGTTTGCTCAAGACAACGGGAGAAAAGTTATCCTCAGAAGCTGAGCTGGTGGAACCCTCTAAAAAGTCATTGGCAGAAATAATTGAGCGACTTCAACTTTCCTTGGACGCAATTTTTAATGCTGACGAAACAGCGCTGTACTGGAAAATGCTTCCACCTACGTACACTCTAAAGAAGATACAGCTCCAGGACGAACAATTTCTAAGGAACGGATAACGTAATGAATCAAGCCATTCATTATTGGCAAATCTAAGAACCCGCGCTCATTTAAAAACAAACCGTTGTCAGTCAACTATGGGCATACTAAATCTGCTTTGATGACGGCCACCTTTTTCAAGAATTGGTTTTTTATGCATTTTGTTCCAGAGGTGGAGACATTTTTGGATTCAATGAACTTACCTAGAAGAGCTCTTCTTTTGCTGGACAATGCGATAAGCCATTCTTCAGCAGAACACTTAATAAAAGAAACAGATGAAAAGCTAATTTGGGTTGTTTACAATTCAACCAGCAGATCAGAATGCGAGCCGATTGGTAAAATTATTTTACTGGAACAGTTTGCTCACTAAGATTGTTAGTTCGAGGGTTACAGATGTTATACAATCATTGAAGGACCTCAACTTATTCGAAGCTGTATCACTTATCGCACTTTCATGGAAAAAGGTTGCACCAGTGTCCCTCAAAAAGTGTTAGCGAAAATACTTACTGAAACAACACCAGAATTTGAAGAAGAAGATAACATCCCATTGGCTACTCTTCTGAGAGACGAAGAAATGGTTTCCACATCTCAAACAGTCAGACTAATAAATGAAATTTAGGCAGTTTTTGATAGACTTCTTTTTAACGAAAATTTATCTCATTGAACTTTTTTTTTTAAAGTTGTCTTTTACTGTTGATGACCTGGATGTTTAGAATATATCCGAAGAAGGTGAAGGCTCCAATAGTTCAAGAAGACTAGGATTCGACAGTCATCAGTATCAACGAAGAGGAAGATGAAGACAAAGATGCTGATGGGCATGTTCAAATGACTAAACACCAAGACGCAATTGATAACTTTAAAACATGTATCAAATGGGCGAAAGAAAACCAACATTGCTCCAAAATATTAATTCTACGACAGTTGCAGGTGTTATGAACAAACCAACACCTTCAGACAAACTCAAATAAATGACTTTTATTCTCTCTCAAAATTTGTAAAATTTTAAAAAGTTGATATAATAAAAACTTTTTAAATGGTCAGTAAATAGTATGTTTTTTTTAAGGTCGAAAACACTGGTTTCGATATAACGAATTTTCTGAACATTATATCTTTCGTTATACTGGACGTCCAGTGTATTGATTTCCGAACCGACAAAGGCTATAAAACTAACAATTTTAGTAAAAATTCTAAGAATCCGACATCTAAAGCAAAATATTGAAATTTTCGGTTCCTGAATGTTGGCATTTCAATCATGTGATTTAGATTTTAGTTTAACCAATAAAAATCGTCTTTTTGTTATGATTATTCTAAACGATAGTTATTTTTTTAAAACTACATACAGTAGACGCTCGGAAATTAGAACCACTTTGTTTTTGGGGTAGTTCTAATTTCCGAAATGTTCTAATTTCTGGACGTTTTTTTTTTTGACGTAAATAATAAAAATAAGAGTTAAGCCACTTCCAAAAACTATGTAAAAACATTTTTTTTTTTGATTTATTTTCTTATTTTATTTAAAAACATAACAATTCAATGTTTTTAAATTCAGGATAAGGGCTCTGTTCAAAATTAATTTTTGTTTAACATATAATCAGTAATATTTGTTTGTTTTTTTGGTTTCTTTAAATCTGATATAACAATATCGTTCCGGAGGTCCAAAAGATTGGCCATGTGCTTACTGGAAGACAATTCACTCTTGTTGCACCAATTTATTAAATTGTTAACGCTTTCAATAGCTATAGCATTTGAAATAACTGGTGTGTCATCAACAACGTCGTCTTCACTGCTATCAGAAAACTCATCACCGCTACTTAGGTCACCAGTTCCGTCTTCAAACACATCTTCATTCCATTTCTCGATGTCATCAATACACATGAAACTGTTTGGATCAATTTCTGCTAAAAGAGTTTGATTTATTTGGAGAGCTTCATTGCAGTCCTCATTTTTTTTAAGCAACTGTGCTAGTGGCACATCATCATCGTTGTCGTATTGGTCAGAGTCCCAATTTAACAACTTTGACCAAGAATTTCTCATCACTGTTTGCGTCATCTCATCCCAAGCTTGTTTCAGAAATATTATTGCCTTTCGGATGGAATGGGATTTCAACAGACTATTCAGTGCACCACCTTCAGCTATTATTTCAGCAAGTAACTTACTTCTGTAAGCAAGTTTTGTCAACTTTATGGGATTTTGATCCATTGGTTGCACAGCTGCTGTCACATTTGGCGGCAAGAAATATGCAACTATGTTGCCATCTTTGCTTTGAAGATTCTCAATTGGTGCATGAGCGGAACAGTTATCAATAAGCAAAAGAGCCTTCGGAGGCAAGTTATTTTTTTGAGAAAACTGGATGACCTGTAAACAAAAATATATTTTAAAATTAATGAAATTAAAAGCAAAATTATTTCTTCTTACTTCATTAATAAATATCTTGTGAAACCAATCATGAAAGATCCGAGACGTCATCCAAGCATTTTTGGAAAAGTCGTAATGAAGTGGATTATTAAAACCTTTGAAGCACCTGGGATTTTTGGCTTTTCCAATAACTAAGGGCACTAATTTGTGAGAGCCATCAGCATTTGAACCAAGTAAAATTGAAATTCGTTCTTTTTGAATTTTGTATCCAGGCGCACTTTTTTCACAAGCAGAGACATATGTTTTATCTGGTAGGCAACGATAAAATAATCCGGTTTCGTCCACATTATATATTTGCGACTCCATTAACCCCATCTCAGTGACTTTTGCATTAAATGTGTGAACAAATGGAGTGATCGAGGCAATATCACTAGAAAGAATCTGCCACCAATTTTTAAAAAAACGAATGCCGTGTCGCTTTTTAAATTTAGTAAACCATCCATCGCTTGCTCGGAATGCATTTTCATTTTTATCGGGGTATTCTTCACCAAAAATTTGTTTAGCTTTTGCCTTTAATATTGTTCCTGTCAATGTACACTTCCTTTCGCGTTGTTTTAAAAACCACTCATAAAGACGACTTTCCATTTTCGGATATTCGGCACTATGCATAGTTTTATTTGATGCTTCCTGATAAGTGTTGGAAACAGCATTTAATATAGATGATCTATTTGACTTGATATAGCTGATGGCAGATTTGCTCACATTGAAATCTAGCGCTAGACGATTCCCTTGAACTCCTTTGTCCAGCTTTTCCAATATCTTTACTTTGGTTTCCAAAGATAAAGTGTTTTTTTTACGTTTATTTGACATTTTTAGTAAGTTATTTTTAGTTTTCGGTAGAGTCTACCAAAATATGTCCACGCGTATCAAATTTCACATACGAATGACAAAAACAATAAAAACATGGCAAAACAAAAACTAAGAAGGAATTAAATATATAACTTGGGGATTCCACCTTTCTATTTTACCTTTGTTCAGTGAAATAAAAACCAAGAATGGGAATTCCCTTGTGTTAAAAATTAAAAAAAAAAAAACGCTCAGAAATTAGAACTTCAAGTTCTAATTTCAGAGCGTCCAATGCATTAAAAAATCTGGTTCTAATTTCTGGATGTTCTAATTTCTGAGAGTTCTAATTTGTGAGCGTCTACTGTATTTATATTATTGTTATTAAATAAAGCACAAGATAAGATAACTAACAATATGCAATTGCATGCTTTAGTTTTGTCTGACACAGTAGGTATGCATATGTATGCATGTAGATACGATTTTACATTTATTTTTGATGAGCCCCAAATTAAGTAAAATTAGAGTAATAATAACTGTCGTGCAACTCCAATTACGAAGGCTCAAAATATCGTCAATAAAATTTGCAGCGTTCTCTACAAATATCTACCCGCCCACATCGGCCGCCCGACTCATCCATTTCAATTCACTTATTTGCACAAATTCCGTCAGGCACTTTTCGTTACGTATCCCCCTATCGAACATTAGAGCCAAAAACAACAATAAAGACGAAGAAAAATAATCAATAAGTCCCCAAACACACACTCGCAAACAACCCTTTTACTCATTTATCAATCCTCCGCTTCGCACAACCGCTCACTTACATACCTAAGCTTACGATGTACCCCCCAATGCGGTAAAAGCGGATTATACCGCCTCCATTACCACATTCGCTTCCACACCACACAACACCACACCACTCCACTTCATCGACGACGACATCAACTTCACATTTCAACTGAATGGAGACTGCGTCTCATAAACAACAAAAATTAATCTGCACCAAGTGCGGCGGCAACCATCTTGGATCCAGACGCCCAGCATCCGCTGTCAAACACAAGAAAAAACCAGAAAATGAAAACAACAACAAAACAATAACCCATAGAGCGTTTGTTAACCCCTTAGTCAACAAAAGCACATGTGCTTACGACTCTGAAAGGGGTGTACCGCGAGTACTACGAAGGGAATCCCCAAATGAAACCAAACACATACCCGCAACCGAACAAAATGTAAACAAAACAAGGAATCTCCCTTGCCCATAAATTGGCAGGTTGAATAGCAGCCATGTTGATGGGACCTGGTGCGCATGTGCCACTCCTTCGCCCCCACGCATAACAGAGTGTGTTCTTAAGCCTTTCACCTGCTGCTTGAGTGTGCATATGGATATGACACATATCCCACACATTCTCTTTTATTCATATTGAGTAAGCGTGGTTCTCTTGTTCTCTTAAAGGCCTTTTTACCCCTTCTTCGTATATATTTACTTGCTTACCCCTTCTAACGATTATTCGAATGTGTGAGTGAAAAGAGAACCGGCGAATGAGAGACGACAGTGTAGAATTGAGTATATGATATGTGACCCCTTTTAACCTCATTCCATTAGGTGGAATTTCTTATTTTCTTCTACGCTTCAGACAGGTATTCGCTGAGAGTGAAAGTGATGACGAGTACCATTTTCGAATGGGAAAAAGAGTGAAGTTATAAATAACCCTTTTGACACTTAAGGAATGATGAGGACACACATATTAACCGGTATCGAAAAAAAATGGATGTAGGTGCTCTTTTTTACTCTTTCGGGGGCGGAGTTTTATCATTTAGATAAAGAATATCGCAAGAGCGAGCGAAAGGGTTATTCAGTTATTCAAGCCATAATTGTGTTGTGGAAGTGAGGACTTCTGATTGACGACATTTTCCTTAAATTGATGGCCCTGGCGGCTTCTTTAGGATGACTTCATTTAATTGTTTGCTTTTTAGTTATTAAAAGGGAATCCTTTTACGATGATTAAAGGATTCAAAATTGTGAGATAATTTACGTAAGGAGGTGTTACCACTTTACTGATTATTTTGAGATATGCGGTAAATTTAACTCTTTCCGGACTGTTGGGACACGTGCATACAATGTATGTCCCAGTTAAGTTTAACCGTATATGCTAAATATTACATCAATATGGAAAAGAAAACTAAATAAAAATAAATAATTCAGTATACTAAATTAATTTAAAAAAAAAGATTGAATTTGTTCATTATAGACCGGTTCTGGGGCACAAAGGACATATGCATGTATGTAGGTGGAGCACGATATTCACAAAGCTAATCTGGGTTGCAGCTCTAGCAAATGTGACTGGATTCATCGTTAGCACCATCCTCTCCAGTACAAGAGCAATGCGCCCACTTACCACATGATCTGCAGGAAACCCATCCTTCTGGAGACTAGGGGCAGAAGTACCCACAATATAGACACTCCTCGTCCTGTGTCCCGCTTGTTGATGAAGATGTCATTTTCATATTTGTGTTGGGCTTTGACTTGATGGATTCAGCCTCGATTTGCGCTTTGTAAGGAGAGATTGTGATTACAGCAGTCTTTAATCGGCGCTTAGAAACCCTTTTTTTACTGGTGCTTTTTGAACAGCTACAATATAAGATGGAGAAAACGTTTGGTACAAGTTGACGACGTTTGCACATGGTCATCTCTCTCTGAGGATGATATCAATGGATCAATGGATTGGTCTCAGATTAACGGAATTTTGGGGAAACATTGTGGAATGATTCGTCTCGGAATCAGAGTTTGGAGATAACATCAGTGGATCGGTGGTTGTTGATGAACTTTGTGGCACCGAATATGGGTCGAAAAGATTGGTTTCATCTAAAAGCGGAGAAACCTCCTCATTTGGCATCTCCGTGGTTTTTGGATTAGCCGGCCATATTCCAGTCTTTTGAAAGCCGTTTATGGCGAGTGACATTGTGGAAGCTCTTAAATAAGCTTTACCGAGTAACTGTCCTGCCTGATAGTGGGTAACTGTTCTTCCAGGGTGTTGTCTGAGCCATTTTTTACTTCATCTCCATAATATGAACTCAGGAGTTTAATAAAAGTAACATCCAATGGTTGCAATAGCAACCAATGAATGGAAAGTGGTGGGAAACACAGCATTACCACACCGATGGCCTTTACTACATGAATGACTTCAATGCTTTTAACGTGGCTTACATGTCGACCTAAAAGTAACAAAACCGATTGATCTTTTGTTTCCCGCGACCATTCAATAAAACTTTTGAACCACTTTAAACAGGAATATTTGATAATCCATCATTTCGTTACACTTGCGCCATGAATTAGGGGGTGTTCCATCCATGAGCTCGGCTTTCATATCTTTCCGAGGGAAAATAAACATTGGTATGCCCAATCTTCTCAAGCTATGCGTGTTTTAGCGTCAAAATTATTGGCAAATTATTTTTTTGTCGGCTAGTTCACACGCTTTTCGGAATTCTTTCATGGAAAAGCCAAACAGCGCCCCTCCATATCCTTAAAACATTCGGCTAATTCCTTTTCTTAATCCACTGAAAAACAGGTTTAAATTACAGATAGATTTACTTTCGATGTTGCCACTTTCCTCAACAGAGCAATAGGGAGGGAGCCCATTATGCCCCGGGTGCCTGTTATGGTACGGGTTTCCCTAAATATAATATTACTTTTTTATTACTTTAAAGGTAATGGAGCATAACATGTAATCAAAAAATTCGATTCTGGGAAATTATTTTTTTAGGTTTTTTAGTACTGTCACTGATTTGTGTCAAATTTCATGCCAAAATCTGGTTCCGAAAACACTAGATTTTTTTCTCCTTGGTTCAATTGCTTCTTCGAGACCATTTCGCCAAAAATTCAACTCATATCGTTCCACAACCACCGTATTCGCCTGATTTAGCACCGTGTGACTTCTGGCTATTCCCTAAACTCAAAAGACCGCTCCGAGGACACCGTTTCGATACGACCTCTCCGAATTTAACAATCTTTTCAAGGATTGGAAAATCCTGGTATAAGTGTATTGTATCGGGAAGGGAGTACTTTGAAGGCCGCCATGAAATAGATTTAGAAGAATAAATAAAGTTATAAACAATTTCATCTTATGTTTTCATCACATTTTATAAGAAATCTAATATTTCGTGTGCTACAGCTATAAGTGCCGTAATTCGGTGCTGCATATTTTCTATGCAAGATTGGGCAGTATCTTGGATATGTGGGTTGTGATTCTACTCAAAAATAATTTCGTTTTTATAGCACTTTTAGCTTCCAAAAGGGCTCCCAAACGTTCTCAATGGTATTCGTATCAGGAGAATTTCTTGGCCAATCCAAAAAGTTTATTTTTTTCAAAAAAACGCCGTTATGCTCTTGGCTTTATAAGATCGAGCTCCATCGTGCATGAATATGGGTTCCTCGTCCATCGGAAACCATTTGTAAGGCCGCGGTATTAGCCTTGTTTCCAATACTTTTTTGTAGTGATCATGCCGCATAGTCTTTTCGACAAGTTAAAGCCGTCCTGTGTGTATCCCTTTGTTTTTTCTTCCATCGTGACTTGAAAGACAGATTCATCAGAGAAACGAACCTACGAACACATAATAACTAATTGGTTTTACGTTATATTACTTTTTCCAATTCCCAACAGTGAAATGTTTGTACTTATGAGCCCAGTCGGAGCGCTTTCATATCATGTTAGCAGTCGTGGTTGATTTTCGAGCTGATTGCCTGGCAACAAGACAAATTCCAGTCAATCTATGCTGCATTGTTCGCTGAGAAACTCTTATTCCTTCATCTGATACCTTCTTTGCTAACAAACGAGCTGGTAATTTTCTATTTGCAGTGTAAATATCCCAAATTCCGCGGTCTGATCTGGGAGTTGTATTGAGGGACCTTCTACAAATTCCTTTTCTCTTCGGATCTAAATATACCCCAAGATCCTTTTTGTTCTTAATGTTCTTCATAGAACTCCTCGACACTCCAACTTCACTCTCAATTTTATACTGGGATAAGTTAGATGCCTTCAACAGATCAAAAATTTCGCCGAGAGATCTAATCCATCTTTCAAAAAGTTCTATAATAAGAAACAATTTTTTTTTTTCAATATGACTACCTATGAAACCGCTACTATTCATAAACAAAACTAAAACATCCATACCTACCGAATAACTCAAACTTTAGTTGATATCTCTTAATCACAGACAATTCAAATTCTGTACATAACTTATTACAAAAACCCCACAAATGACGCCAAATATCGGGTGGTCCAACCATAATGTACGATGTTAATTGTGAGTCACACCTTACGTCAAGTTTTTGGCCCAACTTAATTTGGCATTTCTTTGTTTCAGTGTTTGACAAATTCAACCATGGAGAGGTACACAATTGAGCAGCGTGTTAAGATTGTTGAAGCCTTTTACGAAAATGGGCGTTCAAATCAAAATGCATTTCGTGAACTTCGTGATTTTTTTGGTCAGCATAATCGACTAAATGTGTCCACAATTGGGAAAATTGTACTCAAATTTCGGCAAACCGGGTCTGTAGGAAATGTGAAAATACCTGTGCATGCTCGCCCAGTTCGTTCTGCGGAAAACATTGCTGTTGTTCGCGATAGTGTGGCAGAAGAGCCGTCGTGCCCAACAATTGAATTTACACGCCTACAAGTTTCAATTGACTCAAGGGCTGAGGCCTACTGACCATTTCAATTGACTCAAGGGCTGAACCCTACTGACCATTTCAAGCATCGTCAATACGCCGAATGGTTGGTTGAACAGACGGAAGTGTATGGTGACTTTACAAAAAAAATCATCTTCAGCGACGCGGCACACTTTCACCTCAGTAGATTCGTTAACAAGCAGAATTAGCGCATTTGGGCAAATGAGAGCTACCTCGGTATATAGGCAAAATGAGCTGGTAAGTTGTTCAGTTTTCGTGTTGAAGTATGTCAGATTTGTTTGTCATTTAAATAATGTTTGATCGGCTACCGATCTACAAAATATTAATGCCTTTACTATGTCTTCATCAGCTTCAACTGGCCTTCCAGAACGTGGTGCATTTTCAACATCGAAATTGCCGGAACGAGATTTTGTAATTTGGCACTGGCGTTCTGTCAATAAATCTTCTCCATACACATCGGATAGTTTTTTTTGCTTGATCAAAATTTTACTTTTTGATAATAAAAAAGTAAAATATGCCGAAAATGCTGCTTCTCACTTTCCTTATTTAAAAGGGCATCAACCAAAAACTACTGCGTAGAATCAAGATTTCACCTAGCCTTCCTATAAAATATATAATGATTATGTGGTCATTCTTAACATCTTTCGGTAAACAGCATCAATATAAACGAAGCTCTTGAACGCAAAGTAAGTGAAATCGTTTGCCATGTCCTCCAAAGCGAAGGACGACAGATAATTCAATCACTGACAAATCCCAACTCTGATTGCTTTAATAGTACAGACCTCAGACAAGATTCCAGATGTGGTCAGAAGTCTAAGAGATTTCGCGGGGCACCCAGAGGAATTATACGATGAAATTAAAGGAAGCCTAAAGTATTTTGGAATATCGGGCGTCATCCGAAATAAGGTTATTTGCCAAGCTGATGTAGTATTTGAGTTCTACAATACATACTCCATACCTCTCTATACTTGAATACCAGATGACCTCACTTGTACAGGGGAATATTACTATTCAAGAACTTTATCATTCCGTGTACGCCCAAGTTAGCCATGATGCTCTTACAATCCTTACGCAAACTTACAGGGATAAAGCCTTTGATACCTTTATTCAAGGATTGGGTGGAGATTTATCAGTGTTCGTGGCAATTACTTCTATGCCTAAGATTAGAAAATACACATAGCTCATCACGTGCCGTTCATAACCAGGTCGTACCCTTACCTCGTCGAAGAAATACAACAAATGCAGGTAACCTCAAACCTCAGGTATGCTTACCTCTTTTTAATCAACAATTAGCCTTGTTACCTGGTTACCTTGTTACAATCCAGACCCAACTGGAATATTAACCAAAAAGTCAACCAAAATGGGCACAGAACACTTAATCCCAATTACCAGCAAAATTATGACCAGTACAATGCATCAGTTCCACCACATCCTTCCGCTCCTAAGCCTCAACCAAGACCTGAGCCTATAAAAACGTGTGCCCGGATTAACGCAGTAAATTACATGAACAGACCAACGCAGAATGTTGATTACGAACAAACCATGACGGAATATTTGGAATAATACGAAGAACCTGAGGATACCAATCAGGAAGCTCTTAATTTTTTAGATTAAATAGCTCTTCTCTGCCTTATTTAGAATGCAGACTGTAGAGCAGTTTTATAGGTGGCGAAGTTAAAGTCAGTCACCACACAATGGTCAATTTATTCGGTTTAAATGATCCAACAATTAAATTCTTTCTCCTTCTCACTTTAAAATCATTCAACGCCATTCTAGGGAACGATAGTCTCAAGGAACTTTCAGCGAATATTCATGGTCGTAAAAGACTAAAAAAGCGCTCCTACACGGCAATAAACAGAACAAAACGATCAAATTATTCACTGAGTAAAACAATTCCCTAATCTTTTCACTGAACCTAATGAAACAGAAACACCAATGTATTTCAAGCTCTACCCATATCGCGAAGTTTAAAAACAGGTCAAGTAAATTCCAATCAACCGCATCATAAGAACTTCAAGGTCTCCATATATGTCACCTGTATGGATAGTGTCTAAAAAGGCTGACATATTTGGCGAAAAAAAATATAGAATGGTTGTTGACTACTGCAAGCTGAATACTATAACCATTCCTGATATGTATCCAATACCCGCGATAAATGAGGTATTGGCACACCTGGGTCAAAGTTTGATACATTGTTCTCTGTTATCGACCTTAAAAGCGGATTTCATCAGATTCCACTAAGGAATTCAACATGATATCGAAAAGACAGCTTTTCCGTGAACAACGGAAAATATGAATTCACAAGGTTGCCCTTTGGTCTCGAAAATGCTCCGTCAATTTTTCAACGGAAGCTAGATGACATATTATGCAAACATATTGGTAAAATAGCCATAGTTGACATACTTAGTCATTTTTAGTAAAGAAGAGGACACACATTAAGAAAACTTCAAAAAGGTTTTCCGAACGCAGCAAAATGCCAACATGAAAGTGCAGTTATGAAGAAAATTCTGGAATTCATCATTTCTTCAAACGGCATCAAAACAAATCCAAATGTACAAGCGATGGTAGATTCCGCCCGTCCCAAAACCCCAAAGGATCTTCGATATTTCCTTGGGCTTTCACGGTACTATCGCCGACCCATTAAAAGATGCGATAATCTGGCGAAAGCCCTTACCACCCTTCAACAAAATCAAAACTCTTTTGTATCAGCTGATTTACTACTGGCTTACCCCGATTTCATTAAGGAATTCCACTTAACTACAGATGCCTCAGATTATGTCATCGGAGCTGTACTGACACAAAATGACAGACCTAAGTAAAACGGAAGAGCATTACGCCGTTAATGAAAAAGAAATGCTCACCCTATTTCGGGCTTTAAACTCCCTTCGAAATTACCTCTACGGTACCACAAAGGCGCGTTTGTTCACTGACCATCAACCTTTGACTTAAGGTAGCCCTAAACGACGAGCATGTTCGGCGAGCATGCTCGTTTGTGTTATCCCCTACACGACGAACACATTTGGCGAGCATTCATTTCGTGTTGATTCTTCATACTGTGAACATGTGCGATAAAGAAGCGCAAGTGGTTGCGCTTATGGTGATTTATTTATTTACTGCTGCCATTAGGTTTAATCCACGATATTCACTCGGCGGCGTTCACAGCAAAACTGAGGTTTGCTCGCGAACATGGCCCTACACGGCGAACATCGAAGCCAACGAGCACGCAAAGATCGAAATTTTTCGCCAACAGCTAGCGGCTCGCGGACCGAGAAAAATATAGCGAGCACGAGCATGCTCGTCGTTTAGGGCCTCCTTTAAGCACTAAGTCACAAGATAATAACAGCAAAATGAAGAGATGGAAGGCTATACTCGAGGAGCATAACCATGAATTGCACTACAAGCCCGGTAAAATTAATGTACGATAGTAGCGGACAGCTTGTCATGACCCACACAAACAACAATTAATTCGCTAACACCAACTCAGCATAGCATTGAAAGCTCTGTTCATGATCTAGTTCCAGCGATCAGCGCGTTAGGAACCATATAATACTTTCCGAAGAAGACAAAAACAGCTATCAATTCAAGATTCCTTTCCCTACAGAGAAGACAGAACAGAGGAACAGAGGAGAACCGTAAATCTCGTGAGAACAAGGCTCAACTATTAGAAAAGTATTATGGTACTTTCCCCAAATGAACGCTAAAATAAATAAACTTGGTTAAATAGTGTGTTAGATCCTTATTTGCGGCGGCAGTTCGTTGATGTTCCATTCCGCCACGGAGGAAGTGTCAACGGGGTTATGGTACCATATATTTCTCTTTCAATATCACCTCTAACAAGGTGAAGTAAACCACCAGAAACCAACACATACGAGGGTTTAAAAAAGCTTATCTCAAGATGTAACAAATGCATTGATGTTAGGGGAGATTATATTGAAAAATAAAAACAATTTAAATTGAATTCACATTTTCCTTCATATCGATACCGAGAATATATTGAACGCCCCTCGTAAGTGGTTCATTGCTATCAGCGTTATCAGCGAGCTACAGTCTTCTAGGCATAACTTATTCAAAGCATGGACATTGCACAATTCTAGAACCGTAAAATGTATGTGGTGCAAGCATAGTGCTGACTTAATTTCCTTTACAACAGGTTTCTTGTCAAGAATCTTAATTTTATTGTGAGCGCTGAACTTCTCTATATTCTCGAGCTATGAGACACTGTATAACCGCTTATATTTTCACAAAAAAGTATTCTCCTTATGTTTCTCGTTATTCTCCCCGTGCTACCATAGTTTTACCCTATATAGCGTCATCACCACGTTATGACCCCCCTCCGTCGGAAATTAGAATTTTACATGATATAAAATCAGCCACCTCTTCGATAGCGTAGGCGTTGGTTACTCATGCTGTTAACTCTTGTGGTGTGGATGTACAACGGTGAGTTGTGCTTACTTATTTTTTTTTGTTGGTACAATTCATGTACAATTCCAAGACCATAAGTAGAATTAAGGTGGCGCCTTTTTAATATAATCCATTGTACTTATTTAGGTCACTCATACGTTGCGACCTTTCAAAGCTATCCCACCACTTTTTGTTGCGAAAAAAGTGGACTTCTTCGTCTAAACAATATAAAAGTCCCATTTGTATTAATGTCCATTTGATGTTATCTGCCATCAAAGTAACCTATGTCGCTGACTGATTGCTCTTTCAATCGAATGATGAATGCATTCTCATCTCTCAATCACAAACTTCATTCACTTTATATCGAGGCCATCTTATGAAACATTTCCACTTACACATAAATACTTATATGGATCTCCTAAAAGAAAAGTCTAAGCACTAGCTTTAGTAATGCAATCCATCGTGTGTTTGCGGAAGTTTCCACTCCTCCCAGCATCCACCATATAATCGTATGTATCTAGTCGTAAGACACCCTCAACTTGGCCATCTTTAGCAGATCGATTAATTACCAGTTCGATGGTCCAGTTTGGATGCAGGAGTCCGATAACCGAAAGTGTTGGGGAGGGTAGATTCTGTGCGTTTTCCAAACAAAGTGGTTACCCCATCCAGGATTCACGAGTATATCGAATATGGCCATATCCTCAAGTGACCCATCAGAAATTATGATGGAACGTACACATGTGGCCGTCGAGAATGGATTCATGTAGATATAGTTTCTATGCTAACAATATAAAGTCGGAGTTTTCCTCCAGAGAAGAAAGGCATAGAAAATAAGGGTTGTTGGCGGAGTGGCATGTAAGGATTTGCTCATTCATCAAAGAAGAAGGCCAGTAGGAGAAGCAGAGCCAAAATGGCAACAGACAATGGCCTTCGGACATCAAAATAAGAAAAGAAAAAAAAAAGCAAAGGCCGAAGAAAAAGCAAAAAAAGACATCTTTGAGGTGGAGTAGGTCAGCTGGTTGAGTAGGTTTTCAGAACTCATTCCATTTGTTTTCCATTTCGGCTTTGCTTACACTATGTTGCAGAATTACAATTTGCTCGACAACAAGAGCGAATGACGACAACAGCTACAAGACATGCCAGTTGTTGTCAAAAGAACGCTGTTTGCAGGGCAAAAGGTAACACAAAGCAATGATGTATGCTTGTTCTTATTGTTGATTTTAAATTGTATTTGTAGCTTTAAAAAAGAATGAAAATAACAAAGAAGACTAGAAGAGATTGCAAATAAATTAGAAAACAGTGAAAATGAAAGAGTATTCAAAGGTTGATTGATTGGAGAACTGCTAAGCCATTGAAGTGTTTTCGAAACCGAAAAGGTTTAATAGATAAAGAAAAGATTGAAAATAAGTTACTTATTTTCTCTTAAGAATTTTCCTAATTCAATTTGCGTAAAATGGGTTTTAAACGGGCTTTCGTTATGGCCGATGTACTAACATTGACAAGGATTGCATATTAATTAAACTATGAATGTGTATTTTCGGAAGTTGATAATGGAAAGCACAACTTGTATTGCAGAAGCAACTTGCAGAACTATTTGTATTAATAAAATTGACTAGCGCCTAACCGCTATGTTCGATAAAAAATATTATTGTATTGTCATGAGAGCTAATGGAATTTAAGAATACATGCACGTTAACTTACTTCTTAATTTGGTTTTTAGAAAACCAGTCTCCCTTTCCGATTAGCGTTTCACTTAAGACTGCCACCTATAGCGAATCATCCCAGAGTGTTTTGCCACACCAAAATTACAGCAGCTCGTAGTGGCATCCTGACATCCTTTTATTGTCGACAAGTATGAACGTATACTTTGTTTTGCTCTCCTCTGGCCTATCTTTTCAATTCATCATGAAGCATTTGCGAGGAGTTGTACTTTTAAGTGGTAGCAATCTTTCTATATTATTTAATACTTTCTTTGATATTCGTCTTGATTTCACCGAAGACTCCGATACCCAGACTACTATAGATTTATGTTCCGGATTTATGAACGGATTCTTCTTCAGAGAACCGCCTAGTTTCCTTACTATCGCTACGATGAAAATTATTTGCGTTGCATCTCGGGGTGAACTTGGACCTCAACCAATAATTCTCTCCATTAAGCGCGATCTTGTGCAAATCACACCAAGGCAGCTGAGGTTTCTTTTCAATTAAACGCACCATTTAAGGCCACTCTTCCTTTATTGCATTGTCCCTCCGCCTAACGCAACACATGTCGTAATGGGTACGCACATGGTGGAGCAAACTTTGAAGGTCCTTGCGGTGAATGTTAATTCACTGATTAGGATTGAACGAAGAGCCGCAATGTTTAAATTGCTACAAGACCAAACTCCTGATGTGCTTTTCGCTAGCGAAACTAAGCTAACCGATAAGCACAAACTGGAGTACAATAATTATATAGTTAGAAGAAGAAACCGGCCCAGATCCAAACGTGGAGGCGGTGTCGCGATCTTCATTAAAGAAGGTACGAGTATAAAATTTAACAGAGTGTACAAGGGCGTGTTGCGCAGGTTCCGGGTGTTCGAGGCAGTCGTCGTTTACATCCCGCTCCGCAGTGGAAAGCGGCTGTACTTGGCCTCTGTTTATGCACCTGAGGCTTCACAATCCACCCTATTCATTACAGAGCTCGACACGCTTTTTCGACTTCTGAGGCTGGAATCGGGGGAGAATTATTTTATAATCGGCGGGGATTTCAACGCTAGACACAGAGATATGGGAAATAATTTGCCAAATACTAGAGGGAACCTACTACTCAATTGGTGGGGTCAGCACGATGTCATGTACAGACTCGGTCTTAAAGCGACGGATAATCCGTCGTTTCCCAGACACGGGTCTTATTTGGATCTACTGCTGTACGACGAATGCATACGACTGACAGGTACGAACTTACAAACGCTGAACTGTCTGTGCACATTCGTGTATGACAGCGACCATTGCGGTTTTAGCACCGAAATTACAGTTCCCAACGAAATTGCGGAATTGGAGGAGTTTGTCCAAAGATATTCTTACAACTACAGTAAGACTCGACGGACACGTTTCTCCGCAACCTTGACAAGAGCACTCTCCGTCCAATAGCAATTTGTCAAACGAGGAGATCGACAATTACCTAAAACAAATGGGCGAGATAATTAAACAAACTATGGACACTACAATACCGCGGTATCGACGTACGACTAACGACAGAAAAGTAGACTTCTGACAAGACTCAAAAACTTGTACAGACAGTTAACTGACAGACAAGACCCGGAGATTAGGACACTGAAGTCGTCGATTAAAAATATTCAAACGCTAATAAAAGAGAATTACAGAATTTCTGTAAGTTTGTATTGAAACAACAATGTTCGGGCTGTAAACACGAACAACCCGAATATGTTTCTGCAAATAAATAAACTATTTCGGAGAAAAAATCAAAACGACCTTCAGTGTCTTAAAATAGCCCGGACAGCAGACAACGAACGGTTACTGACAATAGCAGGTATTGATCCAAATGAGGCCGCTGATGATGACAACTTTTTTGTGATCGAGGATCCACAGGAGAAGGTTGAGGCCATAGGGGCGACTTTCCAGGAAGTATACAAGGCCATTGATATCATTGGCCCTAATTATGACCTGGACAATCGCGTCTTGGTGGACAACTGCTACATTCGAAATGAAATAGAGAACTGGCGATCCAACGGCTCTGGTTTCACCCGGTTTAGCGACGAAAATATGGCAAATAATGTCATTGCCAGAGAGGGTGACCTACCCCCGTTCATTTCGAAGGAAGGACTCCATGAGATCTTCGACACAATCAGGGCTAAGAAATCGGTGGGGACCGATGGTATTCCGAACATCGTGCTTCGACATCTTCCCCTAGCAGCGGTGGACATTTACATCACCCTGTTCAATAATGCAATGAATAAGGCACATTATCCAGCGCATTAGAAAACGGCGGTGGTTCAACCTATCCCCAAAAAGGGGAAGGGTATATTAAATCCGGCGAATCTCCGGTCGATAAGTCTCCTTCCGACTATCAGTAAGGTTTCTGAAAAAGTAATCAATAGAGCTCTGTCTAGGTGGGTTGAGGACACACATATAGTTCCGGATAATCAATTCGGTTTTAGGGCGGGATATGATATCTCACATGCCGCGTCTAAACTGGTGTCCGATATCCAATGGTATAAAGGCAAAAAACAATGTACTGGTGCCTGCCTTGTTGACTTGGAGAAGGCCTTCGACACCGTATGGATAGAGGGTCTTTTTTATAAGCTGACTAGGCTGGGGATCAGTAAACAACTCTTGTACATTCTTTATAATATGCTAACTAACAAACAGTTCATCGTGAAGAATGGTGATGTGACTTCTGTTGGAATATTTCAAATTAAAAATGGTCTTCAGCAAGGAGCGGTCAATTCGCCGATCCTATTCAACATTTTTACAAGCGACTTGATAGGTTCACTTCCCCATACTATTGCGTACGCAGACGATTTGATAGCGTACAGAACAGGTCCAAAAATCGAGGTCATTAATACTCTCTTGCAGCGTGACTTCGATAAGATAAGACGATTTTGCGATGACTGGAAGCTGAAAATCAACTTTCAGAAGTCGGAAACCATTCTCTTTAGGACGCCGTTGTCTGGAGCCTCTAGGGATACCAGAAAAAAATGGCGAAAGTTCTCTATCATTGGACAACAAGGACAACCTCTTGCCTGTCGAAATGTAGTCAGATACCTTGGAATCTGGCTAGATCAGTTTCTGTATTTTGGCTAAAATGTAGATGCTGCTCTGGCCAGAGCTAAAGGTGCTTTTGCCCTTACAAAGAGACTGTTTTATAGCAGACAACTTGATGCGAGGGTAAAAGTAATCTGCTACATGGCCCTTATCAGGCCCATGCTGGTATTTGGCTGTCCCGTGTGGTTCAATGTACGAGCAAGCTTAATGGAAAAGATTCGGGTGTTTGAGAGGGCTTGCCTTAGGGCTTGTCTTCGCTTGTACAGAACACCAGAGTCGGAGTACAATTTTTTTTATCCTAATGAGGTCCTTTACAACAGGGCGAACTTAATGCGAGTGGACAACTTCGTAATTAAGCTGACTCGAAGGCACATTGCAAGAGCAATGACCTCGACGAATAACCTGATATCTGGGGCGTACTACCCCAATTACCTTTACCACGAGAGTGTGCGCTCTGACGGCTTCGTTCCACCGGAAGCATTCCTCTACCTAGATCAGATAGGGTTGATCCAGGATAGATCAGCGGTACCGTTAATCTTCCATGTCGCTCGGACAGCTGGGGACAGGCGACTCAACTACAACAGAGACGTCGCACACGGCAGTGTGGATCGCCTCAGGTTCAGTAGGGCGGTGGGGAATCGCGATAAGAGGGATGTCGTTCGGCAGCACCAGCATTTCTGGTAGTTGAATGATGGAGAAGATGTTTCGTTGTCGTTTCCATTAATTACTGACCAGCCTCACTAAGGAGGCAGAGCTGACCAATCTGTTTGCTCAGTAAATAGCGATGGCCAGCTTGCATAGGTTTAGGTTAGCATTTAAGAAATATATAGATATATTAATATATACAAAGGTATATACTAAATATATGTATATTATTGTGTATAATGTCTGTGTGTGTGTATGTGTGATTTGTGTATGTAGGTTAGGTAGACTAAGGTCATTTTAAGTTAGATATTAAGTTTTTATAAAAAAATAAAAAAATTACATCCATAGGGTAAGTTTTTTGTTAACAATTTTTTCTTAGCCCTAAGTATAGAAAATAAATATTTCCAAATA
This sequence comes from Volucella bombylans, assembly GCA_949129095.1. Classification (NCBI taxonomy): domain Eukaryota; kingdom Metazoa; phylum Arthropoda; class Insecta; order Diptera; family Syrphidae; genus Volucella; species Volucella bombylans. The sequence goes on from OX422144.1 coordinate 25,949,348, forward strand.
AAATGTAAACGAAGTCGAAAGACATAAATATTAGAATTTAGAGTATCTTAGAGTGCCTGTGTGGGGCCAGTAAGTTAGTATAAGATTGTTAAGTAATTGTAAGCTAGCATTTAAGCATTTTTTGTTAGTATGTAACTGAAAAACTGAGCATTGTCCCTCCAAAATAGATTCGTAGACATTGGCAACATTGGCTCAATATATCATATATTTTATATATTGTATATTGTGTATAGAGAAACATGCTCATATCTGCGAATGTCTTGAATACAATGCTTCACATCATTGAGGGCTATTTGCAATTTACGATGAGATAGTTTGATAAAATCAATGCTGCAATATACCTCTGCTCGAATGCCCTCAAAAACTCCAATTCGCTGATTTCTTTCTTTTATATCAATGTCGTCAGCGGAAACAAATTTTGGGACACATTCTTAAGAACCCGATCTGATTTCTACAGTACCTAACTGCCGATTTATATGCAATTCTTTTTCTGAACTTTTTGAATCTGTTTGCCTTGAGTAGTTCTACTGCATGCAATTTACCTCAATCTCGGACCCTAAATGTTTCTACCAATTTGCATATAGCAAAGTCATTCTCAGTGAATCTGCTGCTGACCCAAAAACTGTTGTAAATTTCTTTGCAAGTCATTTTAACAAATCTTTCCCAAAGAAAACACCTGAACCCAATCCTGATTATTTTAGTTATATGATAAACTGTCAACAGACGTCACTCATCTCATTAAATATTTATAACGACACCTTCGGTATCAGAAAACCATTTTTCTTTCGGCCCTGATGGTCTTGTGCAAACCATCTCAGTCCTCCCCTCGCTGCCCTATCTAACTTGTCTATTTCAGCAGATACTTTTTCTTTCCTCTTGAAGGAATCTTATATCATCCCTATCTATAAAAAAGGTAGTTGGACCTAAGTTAACAATTACAGCCCATAGAAAAACTCTCTTGCATACCCAAAATTTTCGAAAGCATAGTCTATCATGAATTCCTTCCATACTGCAGACCAATTATCTGCACATATCAGCACGGTTTCATGAAAGGTAAATCAACCAACTTTCAGATGACTTGTTCTCTAGAAGATGGTAACCAAGTTGATGAAATTTCCACCAATCGACTTTATACTAACGATTAATGATACAAACTTCTTTTTAACGAATTCCAATTCGTTCAATGTATGATATTGAAGAAATCACATGTCACAGCGTCACCTTGTCTAAGTCGTCATTTGACACCATGTGCCTTGGCGATAGCATTGTCAACTTTTATAAAGCTGCGAGCCTTGCCCATACAGAGACGGCCAAGATTAGCAGGTAGTTGAAGTTTTTGGATTGTTTCCCAAGCTGCCGATCGATGGTGGACTTATAAGTAGGTACTAGGGTGGAAACTACATATAAAGACCTGATATAGGGTTTTGATCGTTCGTACAGTATTGGATCATGTACACGATGTTAAGGAGACTGATTTCTCTGTACTTGATACAGTTTAGAGAGTCTCCCTTGAGAATTGGGCAAGATTCCATTCATTGGGCCAACTTTTATCCATATTTTATGACTCTTACCTAATTGATCCCCGGTCTTATTGTCGTTTAGTTTACATTTCACTATTCAGACCTCTTCTTGATCTGCTGAACGAAGTTGCTGTCGATCGTCATTCACACTGATTGGTTAATTTAGCCTGACCGAAATGTTGGTCACCTTCGCCGGTTAACAGGCTGCAGAAGTAATCCTTCCAAATTTTCAGCACCGACAGTGACACTTCTATTGCATCCTCATCTCTGCATGTTTCAGTTCGGTGATTTTGGCATTTGCAGGTTTTACAGCACTGGGACCGCTTAGAATAGTTTGCGGGAAACATTTCAACCAAGAAAAGTGGCTGACTGGCATTCATACAAGGAATCCCTCAAAATATAGGAAAAAGAACTGAGGGAGGCTGAGGAACAATGCTGGAGGTAATTCTGTGTAAAAATAAGAGAAATCCTCTCTACAAATTCTATGGTGCCTAGCTGTTTGAAAAAAACCGATGGCGGACGACTTCATTTGATGAATCACTCAATCTGGTACTGCGTAGAAATGATCCACATCCCTTTCTCATGGAGAGAAATTAATTTAGTTTTTTTTCTCAAACCCGAAAAATGTTCTCATGTTGTCCCAAAGGACCTCAGAGCTATAAGTCTATCATCTTTCCTTCAAGAAACTCTATATACTCGTATACGATTTAAAATTGATCCACGACTTTTGTCTATAGCTCAATATGCCTACTGTAATGGAAAGTCGGTGAAAACAGCTCTACACACATCGACTAGCCGCATTGAACCATCTCTACATTATAGAGAATACACAATGGTCGCATTTTTGGACATAGAGGGTGCCTTTAACAACATCAAAACATTTGCAATCACGACTGCGCTGTCAACTCTAAAGGTAGATTACTCACTTGGGGAGTTGATCAGTCTTATGCTAAATTGCAGGATAGTCAACTCCAAACTATGTGGGGCTTCTGTCAAGGCGATGTCCTTTCACCCCTTCTCTGAAATAACGGTTAATGAACTGCTAATATACCTGGAAGCAAGCAAGTGGCTGGTAATGCAACTATTCGCCTTGAAAATAAATTTCAATGAATTGTTTGAGATTTTGAATTGTATTTTGTGCAAAAACAAAACTTTAGAGTCATATCTTCTCAAAACATTCAACTAAACTTGGTTCACTCTATTTCTTATACAGTCATATATGTTACAATGTATTAGAAGACAAATCTGTCTATAACTGCTGCAGTTTAGAGTGCCTCATTTCTAAGAATCGGGTAAATGAAAAATGCTAAATCTTTTCGACTAATTTTAGCTTTTAAATATCTGAACTGTCGGTTTTATTTGAATTCAGTTAAGATATTGCCATCTCTGCATTATCGGAGCCAGTTAAGCGCGAATATTGCCTACCATCTTTCATATGTGGTTTTGTGCAAATTTTAATTTCTGATGGTTGTACCAACGATGCCATGTACTCCAAGCTTTGCATTAAAGTCGGTCAGGGTAATTCCAACTACGCAACAGTAGTATGTTTCGTTCAGCGACAATATTTTAATGGTCATCAATACTTTATCCACAATGTTTCAAAAGTTTTGATTTTTTGAAATTTGTAGGTGATTATATCACGAAGGACCTTATGATTAGCTTTTGTAGACTTTAAATTAGTAAACATGAGAAATAGAGAATAATATCAATGTTACAACAATTGATTTACCCCATTTATCTCACTTTAGAAGCGTTGACTTATAATTCGTATACTCCTCATGTATGTACATATTCTGTGATACATAACAGGTGGTTCGAAAGACTATCATATACTAACACAATTTGTTGGCAAAATTCGCTTTATTCATCAACACAGTCTCCTTCTAGAGTAATATAATCATTTCATCGCCGCTTTAACATTTCTGTTCCTTTCTTATAGGACGAGTTGTCAAAACCCTACAAAGTACGCTTCAGTTTCGGCAATCACCTTTTCATTGCAGTCACATCTCTTTCTGGTGGCTGTTAGCAAACGCGGTAATAACTTCGAGAAGAGATTTCGCATACCCAAGTACTAGCGCAAAATATGATGTACGAGTACCTGGTCTATTCAGCTATCTGACGCACTTCCACTGTAAGGTTGTTCAAAACGATTTTGTGGATTTTTTGTATGTTTTCCGGCGCAGTAGCCCCATTTGGGTGCAAAGAGTGTTCAGCATCATTTACGTCTGAATGCCCGCGTTTGTACTTAGCAAACCAGTGACAAATGGACGCTTCCTTGATGCAAATGGATGCAAGTTCCATATAAAACTTTTCAAGCAATTTAGTGTTTTTATTTTTCGCATCAAATAACAGTGCTTTATCAACGCGCGTGGGTGGTCATGGTTCAAGTGGTAGTGTATTGGCTTCCCAATCGAACGATTTGAGATTTAAGCGGTTAGGCCACTCTAGAGGTCGCAACAATAAGCTTTTTTGTGATTTTTTTTTTTGAGGACAATCGATAATCGATAAATCGAGTTTACAAAGGTACATAGAAGAATACATTTGATTGACTGTAAAACATAATTTTTATGGAATAATTTATTTAAAAATGGCGGCTATGCAGCGTTTCTCAGGTTACCTCTCTTTTTTGGAAGGGTTTACGGCCGTAACAACATCTCCTGTAAATTTTGAATTATGAAGAGTCCCAAATTTTTTTTTATTGTACATAACAACAGCTAGAGAAGTACGTAGGATTTTTTTGATATATTAATTTTTGGCCAAATGCCGCGCTTCCACAATCAAACTTGCAAAATTCGCAGAAAAATCACCAGAAATTTGTTAATAAGAAATGAACTATGTTTATAGTCCTACGTACAATATATTTTAATAGATCTGGTTAAAATTCGAAGTAAATTGGTTGAAAATTGTTCAAGTTATAGGAGCGGCCAACTTGAAAAATGCAGTTTTGAGATAAACGCTTTTAAAATTTTAAGTTAGATAGCCTACCTACTTGACGTCCTTGTACTATACTTTGAAAGACAAGTACTTCGAGATATTTCTCGGCCATAATCTTTTGGGATATAATTTTTGAGGTCCTAAGGAACAATTGAAAGCAATAAAAAAAGATAGATTTTTTGAAAATCCTAGAGTGGCCTAACCCCTTAATACCAGATGTGCCCGAAAGACAGTCTTTTTTTTCAGGCGACTAAGATCTCATGAGATTAATGGTTGACTAAAATTTCAGTCATCGACTATCTCCCGAGCCGATAACATCGTTTCGATCGTTTTTTCTCTGCTCTTTCATAAGTTGTGTTCTTTTTTCTTATCTCTTTCCCCTCTCACGCTCGCGTTCCGCCCCTATCTAATCTAATTGCGCGCCAATAAGTGTGTGAAAATCAAGTGCATTATGGCCTCAGGGCCAACCATGCCGTCAGGCAATCCGTTTGATGTATTCAACCATTATTCCGATCGACCCAGTAAAAGAAAAAAAAAATAATGTTTCACCCATAGAAACTGCATTCGATCTCCCCATTCCCACCCACCTTAATTCCAAAAATCCCAAATTCATAATGATATCTCCTGCAGATCCCACAAAAAAACTCACTTCTTTCAGTGTTTTCTTGCTAAAAAAAGCGATAGATGGTATAAGTACTGCCTACGAATATATTACCCAACTCCGTGATGGAAACATATTGATTCTTGTGAAATCACAACAAATTGCCAACATATTCCTAGCAAAGAAAACTCTCTCTAATCTCTGCCCAATTGCGGTGTCCCTTCATGATCAATTAAACTCATCTAAAGGCACCGTGTTCGCACCTTGCCTAATAAATGTTAGCGAAAAAAGAATTATCGATGAAATGAGAGACCAAGGAGTCATAGACGTCTATAAATTCACAAAAAAAAAACGGAAAATATAGGTAATAATAAAAATTCAACAGCCGTCCCATCTGGCCTCATGCTCTTCACTTTCGATCTCTTCCGCCCCCCCACTTTCATTAATGTTGGGTGGTATAATCTCAAAGTTCAAGAATACTTCCCCAACCCGATGCGTTGTAAAAATTGCCAAATTCTCGGACATACCGCTAAAAGATGTTCACGTAGCCCAACCTGTGTAAACTGCAACCTTCCCCCCCACGCTGAAACAAGTAGCACTCGCACCTCTTGCGCTAATTGTGCTGAAGAACACCCTGCATCCTCCACAATTTGCAAACGGTTCATACAGGCTAAAGAAACGCTAAAAATAAAAACAATAAAAAAATGTAGCATGGCAGAAGCAAAAAAAATTTACATTGAGCAAAACCCAAGCCCACCATCTTCTCTCTCTTATGCTACTGTTGCTAGGAATACAATGCAATCTATTCCACCTGTTCCACCAAAAAATAATAACCCCGCTCAACCCGCTAACACTTCAAACAGCATAACTAAAACACCATCTATAAATACCACTACTCTAACATTAAATACCGCTTCTCCCCTTGCATCTTCTCCGCCAGCAAATCCCAAGCAATCAGTTACAACTTCGAACGCCATACCTAATATAAGAAAAATAGTTCCCAGCGAACATATAAACATAAAAACAACAATCAAACCTCACACTTCGTATATCCAAACCCCGGGTTCTCCTGCCGCCACCACCTCACATTTGTCCAGTAGCAACACCACTTCTAACTCGCATTCTGCTAACTTTAACACACAAACACACATCACACCTAAACTGCAAATAAAATCTAAAGAACCTCTGGTAACCACATCATACTTAATTTCTCAAAACTCTTCTCTCAACTCCAACACACAACCAAATTTAAATGAAACGCTCCCCAGCAACTTACCCATACCAATACCAATTGACAACACTCACCCACAATATGATAATAGATTCGAATATGATAATGATGACGTCATCTAACAACACTACCTGCACTCTAAATAACGACTTTGTCGTTCAGAGTTCGAGTCGTCCAAACTGCCCGCCGCGTTTGAACGAATCGCCGTCTGGGCGACAGTGTCAGGCCAATCAACCAAAAACCATACCACCCCCTGATTTTTCGCAATATAGCATAAACTATACTGCTCAAAAGTCTCACAAAACAACAAGCTCCCTCCTAAGTGTTCTGCAATGGACCCTTAATGGATACTTAAACAATTATCACGAGCTTGAAATCTTAATAAAAGAGAAAAAACCCCACACATAATTTCTCTTCAAGAAACCCATATCGCTTTCAACTCTACAGGCAAAGCTCCAAAGCAATATGAACCATATTTCCACAACCTTAACACTAACACAACTTCTAAGCAAGGCATATGTCTTTTGGTCCACAAGTCTCTCCCACATAAAATCCATAAAATAAATTCTTGCATCTCTGCAATAGCCGTTGAAATTCAACTTAATATAAAAATCACTGTCGTATCTCTCTACATCCACCCAACACAACCATTCTCCGCAATAGATCTGGTAAGTACTTTAAACCCACCTATGATTGTGACAGGTGATTTTAACTCATGGAGTCCTCTTTGGGGCTCCCCTATAGTTAACGCAAGGGGTAAAGAAGTTGAATCTTTTTTATCCAACACAGATTTTTCTGTTTTAAATGACGGTAGTCCAACTCATTTCTCGACTCACGATACCCTAACCCACGTCGACTTATCCATCATCTCCCCCCAGCTGCTACCTTACTGAAAGTGGAATACAATAGATTCACTTCACGGAGCTGATCACTTTCCTATCATCACTACTATCTCCCTCGGTCGCCATAACAATTTCTCTACTCCGACTGCCAAATTCCAAATCGATCGCGCGGATTGGAACCTTTTCCAAACAAAGACCCTTGAATTCTTTAATAAACACCCTTCAACCCTAAATATTAATCAAGAAGCAGCAACACTAAGCAAAGGTTTTCGGTTCGCCGCCAATCTATCCATCCCACAAACTAAACGCAAACCTATAAAAGCAATAGTACCATGGTGGAACCCCGAGCTCGCGATTTTGCGTAAAAACAAGCAAACCCTATGGAGAAAATTCCTAAAATTTCCCAACGATTACAACCTGATAAATTATCGGAAAGCTAACGCACTGTTTCGTAGAAAAGCAAAAGAATCGAAAAGAGTAAGCTTCCAAAATTTCACCTCCAATCTATACCCCAACACACCAATTAAAAAAATATGGTCTAATATTAAGTCACTTACAGGGAATTATGTCCCTTCATCGATTAAAGTTATAATAGCTGGTTCTGAACCGCTCGCCAATTCACAAAAAATTGCAGATCACTTTGCAAAATCCTGGTCAACCTACTGTAGTGACATTAATTTTTCCTTCGAATTTCGTGAAGCTAAACGGATAGCACTAAACACAGACTACACAGTTTATGATTTATCTACTACTGCGAAATTCATAGATATGCCCATTAATTATCTAGAACTAGACAGCTGTCTTAGCTCTGTAAAAGGGAAAACTTCGGGGTACGATCGGATCTCGTATCCTATGCTCAAGTACGCACCTTACCAAGTCAAAATGCGAATTATGACACTGTTCAACCAAATTTTTGAACTAAGTATTATACCTCAGGCATGGAAAACTGCCACTACCATCCCAATACCTAAACCAAAAAAACAATCAACCGATATCAACGGGTTTAGACCCATCTCTTTACTACCTTGCATTAGCAAAGTCTTGGAAAAAATTATTTCTAAAAGATTGTTATGGTATATCGAAAGGCACAGTCTCATAAATACAAATCAAGTCGCTTTCAAAATTGGTCGTAGCACAACCGACTCACTGCTACACATTGATGAGTTTATCTCATCAGCCCTTTCATCCAGAAACCATGTCTCATTAGTTTCGATTGACTTTGTGAAAGCTTTTGATCGCATAGGCATACATGCCATACTAAACACATTAGCTAAATGGAAAATCCGATCGAGAATGTATAATTTTATAAAATCATTTCTATTAAACAGGAAATTTAGGTCCAAAGTTAACAACACATTTTCGGATTTACATGATTTAAGAAACGGCATACCCCAAGGATCTCCCCTTTCGGTAGTCCTTTTTATCATTGCTAAAATGCAAAATTGCAAAATGTAATGACAAAAACCGATTCGTTCACTTATTTAATGAAGTACTTAATGACATTAGTAATTGGTGTAGCTGGTCAGGTGCATTAATATCTTCTGACAGAAGCAAACATCTACATATATGCAAAAAAATAAACTGCTCTGGTTTCGATTTAGGATTAAGTAATGTAAATATACCAAATGTAAATATCTTATGTATACTAGGGGTCATTTTTGATCGTAAATTTACATTTAAGTATCATTGTTTGGAACTAAAAAAGAAGCTAGTTTCTAGGCTAAACATCATAAGATATTTATCATCAAAAAATAGTTATGTTCACATTAACACACTTATTTATATAACCAAAACTATTGTTTTGTCAAAGATTGATTATGGGCTAGTTATATATGGCAAGTGCGCAAAAATAAACTTAAATATACTTAATTCTCCATACCACTCAGCTATAAGGACATCATTAAAAGCTTTTCGGACTTCTCCAATAAAAAACATGCTTGTTGAGGGAGGTTTTTCATCCATTGAGCACCGAGGAGAGTTTTTGACATCCCGACTCATCCCCAAAATCTGCAATCGATACCGCTCCCCAATATTCATGGATTCAAAAAAAATACTGAAACGAAAAAAGATGCCAACCCAACCATCAACCCTATATAAAATATTAAATTCTGCCAATAATATTGCCATCGTACCAAATGTGAAGAGCGCATACATCGTAAAATATCCGCCTTGGTTACTCCCGAAAGAAGCCATTAACATCAGCTTATCCAAGCATAAAAAAGACGCTACTCCTAAGGAAACCTTCTACCAACTCTTCCATGAGCTAATAAACACGTTCCCCACCTACACCTGGAATGTTTTGTACACTGACGGGTCAAAAAATGACATGGGCACAGGAATGGCAATAGTCAACAGTAAATGCGAAGTTCAAACTGCAGAGAAACTCCCAAGCTACTTCTCCATATTCTCAGTTGAAGCCTTAGCTATTCTTAAAGCTACACAAATTGCAACCAAAAGAAACCAGAGAACCATAATTTGTACCGATAGCCTTTCTGTCCTTTCCGCCATTAAAAACGTTAAACACCAAGCGTCAATCATAAACCAAATTCGAGACAACATAATATCCCTTGGAACGAAAATAATAATCGTATGGGTACCGGCACACATAGGTATAAGAGGAAATGAATCTGCAGACATCAACGCCAAACTAGTCGCAACGGACTTAAACGCAGAAGTAATTTCTTATCGACCCAGCAATAACGATTTAAAGAAATTAATTAAAACCCACTGGGACCAAAAAAAAGCTCAAATATGGAACGAATACTCCCATCATTACACCACCATCAGTCCTAAAGCAACACCCATTTCATATCCGACGGCCACCATAAATTTAATGAATAGATGCTTTCTTCGCCTCCGACTTGGACACACCCGATTAACCCACAGCTTCTTACTCAATAAGGAACCTCCGCCGATTTACCATCTTTGCCTTACAAACGCAACACTTACAATTAAACACCTAACTACCGAATGCAGTAAAATAAACAATCTTTGCACTAGACTATTCAATTATAGCAATCCTTTAAATGTTCTTTCAGTTCCCTCTCAACTGAACATAAAAAATTTATATAAAATATTACAGAACCTGAAACTAGACAGTCAAATTTAAATGATCTTTTGTATTCCTTTCTTTGGGGGCGGTCGGGGATGTTCAAATCAAGAGTCAAAGCACTCTTGCTTTGTACACTCCCGACCGTCCCAGAACTCCCTTAGTATTTTATAATAATATTTATTAACCTAAATTATATTCAATCGCAGCAGAAAGCCATGTAAGCTAGCGCTGTAGTCTAAGACTATTAATTTGTACATTTATGTAAGATTAATAAAATAATAATAATAATAATAATAAAACTAATAATTTAGTCTCCCCATTAAATGTTGGATGAAATCTATATAGCGAAATCACAACCAAGCCCAATCATCTTTCTCTCCCTCTCTCTATTCAATTTTCCAAAAAACTTAACACCTATTCCGGCATTTTGAGAGTAGTCCTACCCTCTAGAACGTTTTTCCATGGTTTTGCAAATATCAAAAAGTCCGTCACTAACACTTCAATATCTCGATGATTAATGCTTAAAATATTGACAAATATCCTTTGAAGCTTGGTACTAACAAAAATTGTATGGGTTTGTTATTAAAGTCGCCATCTATGTGTCAGTCTAGGAACTTTTCTAAACATTTGTTCTACACATAGAAGTAACTCTAATAAGGTGTCGTCTCTCTTGACTACTGGCATCAAATTCTGATGATTTTATCGGGGTTATTTCTCCGCGTCTTCCTTCTGAGAAAATCGTCTTTAAATACTTTAAGGCAAATAAAGCGTTTTATAGGGTGCAGTGGTTAATTCTGCATATGCCTCACTATCTCGTCAACCGAAGTCTGCAAAAAACCGTGGGCTTTCTCGTATCACTTGTTCGCTGCTATATCGTTAGCTATCTAGCAGACGCTATGATATACCGCAAAAATTCAGGTGAATAATGATGATTGTACAGATTATTTTGTGATGATGGATGGCCTAGCCTCTTGCCCATTGTGCTTCCCACTTTATAAGATAAATCTTGGATTTTCTATGTAAAGATGGCTTATCAGTCAATATTCACTTACAACGCAGGTTTAGTCCCTTGTGGCCATACTAGAACCTAAACATAAACCCAAATCAGTGAGTTAGAACCAACCAGATAATGACACGTATCCCACAAAGTTTTTTAGCTTCATGTTCTTAATGTCAACAACACGTACACAGTACCAATGCTGGCAACTAACAACTGTTGCGTACGGTTGAACGTGGTCTTGTGAAACCTCATCATTTTAGTGTAGAGCGAATGACGATCTATATGTAGAAGCTGACTAAATAACCGTTAAGCTACACTGACCGCACTCATCCAGATACATCCGTATACCTATGTATTTTTATATGTATCGTATATATATTTATTTACCAGACTGTGATCGGTTATACGGATAATTTTCCGTAATTCTTCGTTAACAAAAGCTATCAAATCCGTCAAACAATTGCAGACTGTAACATTCTCATCCAAACGTTGAGCGATACTTCTGTCTCGTCTAGTTAAACAACCCGAAATTCAGAGAAAAAACACTGTCAGAGTTTCCTTTTGCTTATTTACATATTCACCGGTCAACAGAGTTATCAGACCAACAACTCACCTGCAAACCTACAAAAATTCCCTGGTAACTTGTTGTTCTCTTATCAAGAGGGTACACCTTCATTCATTCAGAGGTCCTAAGTAAAGATCCAACAACTGGCTTATCACGGCACACGGCCTGCCACAAAATTAGCACCCAAACCAATTTTATGCAAACATTGGTGAGTAAATTCCAGACGACACGTCATCCCATTCATGGCCATTTATGCCAGAATTCTCTCACAAACACAAACTTGGATGCATCCTTTGAATTCAAAAGGGTCGACAAATATTTGCATCCTCCAATTAGCGTTTCGATCAAAAACTCTTCCTATTTGATTAGTGGTTGTTGGTGTTAGAATAGCTCTGTGATGGTTCCCTTTTTGGGTTAGCGGAAGAGAAAAATAAGAAAACGAGTCTGCTCAAAGGAAACGCGTTTATTTGAGTTGGTGCGCGTCTGCTAAACAACCACATCCATTATCCCTTTATGATTCTTTTATTTTTGTTCCCTTTCTTTCGATACCGCGTCGCAGTAACCACAAACTGTGCTATAGACAAAAGTGAAGAGCAAACACTAAAAAATGAGATCCTTAAACAATCTTCAACTCTTCCAGGTACATAAGACTGCCTGCAGGTCCATAAATACAAATACTCGCATACCCTGCTATTTCATTTCATTCCATCCCTTTAGAAGAACACAAGGGGTTGTTTATTACGCAATTACAAATGACTTGGATCACGAAGGAATACCACATTCGTATGCCAGGTCTAACCCGTAGAAAATGGCAGCACAAGCTATCGATTAGTATTGCTTTATAAAATGGCAGGGTTAACCGTGTATTTCTCAATTAGACAAGGACAAAGACCCTCGAGCAAGAACCTCATAATTCTGTTATTTTTCTTTCGTTTTTGTAATAAAAATATGTATTGTACGAGTACAATACATAAACTGTCTACAAGCACGCGTACGGACAAGTTTTTTTTTTCTTACATAAAAAACAATCATAAAGATTCGACGTCAGATCCTTAACTTTCCCTCAAATGTCAGGATCAACACAAAATACTGATCAACCACATGTCATAATTTTTCCCACTTTTAAGCGCGCGTTTTGTTGTAAAAACACTTTCACCACTACAACACACTTTTTCACTTTCCAAAAACACTTGGCAAGATGGAAACGATAATTATTAGCCATTAAAAATGGAAGATAGGAAAGTCCCTGGCGAGCGGTTAAGGCGCATTTTGTGATAAGAACCTTTGTTTTCGTTTTGTGCCTACTGGTTGGAAAGGTCATACGAATACTACTATACGAGGCGATCTTCTCAAGATGACTTCCACGAATTTTGTTAGAGAAACACAACCTGACTGACGGATCGTGGATTGATGAGTAGTTAATATTTTTGTATTCCTTTTTGCGATTCATGTTGTTGAAGTAGACACATTTGATTAAACACACCTGTCGCTGGTGAAATTATGTAAAGTGTATTCAATAAAAATGGAAATTTATGGGCAGAGAATTATATAGAGTAAGAAAAACGCACGGTACACATGGTATTGTAATGGTTTTTCTTGCTGCAGGGAAAAAAATGAATCTAGCAAAAACAAGGGTTTTAGAGAAAACTTCATAATCGATAGTAAAGTTGAAGTATTATAGGGGATTGTTCAGAATTGCTAACTTGATAATTTCATGCGAGATGGAAGGAACATAATGACCTCTCTTCTTTTTGCCGACATTAGTGTCTTGACAGCTTCTAGGAGGTATAATACGAAAATTTTGACTGGATGACTACAAAAAAGATAGCAGGAAACTATAACAGTGAGAAGTACTGCGCTGTTAGCATCCAATATAGAAAAAAGTTTCGCCACTATTAGGACACCATAAAAAACGGTACTATAAAGTACAATACAAGCATTCTACCACAAAAACGTCTTCGGCTTAACGACAAATTCCGTCGAATGAATGCAATAGCGCAGGATGCATATAAAGTGGTTTTGCTCAAAAGGACGGGCGTACCTGGCAAACTCTACGACCACAGAAGAAGGTAAGAAGACCAACTTGGCACTAGAGGTGCACTATCGAAAATATTGAGGGTTGCAGAAGAGAAAGAAATGTGAACATATGTATACGATAACAAAATCTGACCCACCAGACTTTATCGAATGAGAATCTGCTCGCCGATTTATCAATCGGGAAACTGGTCGTTATCCTATAACTTGGATTAGACCAGCAACGCAACTACGCCAACTATGTGCCTCCTTAACATTGCGCACATAATCTTATCGTATATATATTGTATGAACGTTCAAAGGTCAAAAACGTGATTGGCCCCTGACAGTATGATTCTAGACCAGGATAATTCATAATCGACCAAATCGACACCTCGGCAGATCCTGGAAAAAAACTTAAGAAATTCAAATCGATAACTTCCGATTTTAAGGATGCATACGATAGAATTTATAGAGATGAGCTATTTAGATCCATGTCTAATTTGGTATCCTTGCCAAACTAGTCCGTCTATGTAGAATGACGACAGACAATGCTTCCTGTTCTGTCAAGATCGATAACGACTTTACCGAGACCTTTGGCGTTAAAAACATGATACTTGAAAGAATTCTGCGGAACCCACAGCAAACACCGGAGGCATAATATTTTAAAAGTCTGCGCAACTAATAGCAACTTAAGCTAGTATTGAAACGGAAACTACCAAAGTGGGTTTAGAATGACGAAAAAACGAAATATATGCTGTCAACAAGAAGGGATACACAACATCGACGAATTGGACCGAACTTCACAGTCGACAGCTGTAACTTTGAGGTAGTAAGAGATTTTGTCCACCTTGGCTCTGCTACCAATTCTACCAACAACACCTCCGTAGATATAAAACAAAGACTAATTCCTACCCATCGCCATTTGTTTGGGTTAAAAAGGCAGGAAGGACCTATCCTAAACAACTGGGACGATCGATAGCAGATAAAGATATCCTCGGTGATTTCGAGAGAAAAACTCTTCTTCATATATTCCGTCCCTTTTGCGTTGACAAGCTTTGGAGTAGAAGATTCAAGAATGAACTATACGAGCTGTACGGCGACATCGATTTAGTCAGAAAACTGCGCATGAGTCGGCTGAGATGGCTGGGACATGTAGAGTGCATGGACACCAATTAGCAGAGAAAACTTAGTATGCAAATTTTATGCAAATATTCAGTTTACAACAGATCTGAAGGAACAGAAGAAGACTTACACAAACCCTCGCAGTGCAAACTGAATAATTTTCAATAGAAAACTGATTAAATCAGTGTGTCAGTCTGTAGCGCACCACTTGTTCGTTCGACAATGCAGTTAATGATCTAACGGGTTCTTTATGCCATGCCTCTGCGTAAGCCTGAAACGTGACATTTTATCGGCAGCAATCATCCACTGTGTGCATTGCAAAAATCAGAAAGTTTTTTTTGCAGCTTAAGAACAGCGTGGAACCTCGCTGATGAATGAGTCAGTTGAGGATGCCGAGAAAGAAAAGGGTTGCATGCGCCTTTTTATAAAGATAGTTAATCTATTACAGAGAACCCAGCTAGCATGCTAAGGAGCATGATAGGTACTACAAAATAAATGAGGAGTGCAAGATACATATAGCATGGTCAGTAAAATCCTTTGCTCATTTAAATACTCCTGGAATGTATAACATTTGACCAGTGCTGTTGCGAGATCTCGTAATACCTTTTTACTAGATGCCTTAACCATATCTCTAAAGCAGGAAAGGCAAGCTGCACGACTTCAAAAAAGTATGTCAAAGATTCTAAAGCAGTTGTACTCGTACGTACGTATAAAACAAAAATGTAAGTACAGATGCGATTATACGCTGCCTGCAAAGTCTTAGCTAGATACCGGTCTCTGTATCTTATTGTCACGTTTGTAACGGTGCTCAAATTGTGCAGAATCAAATTGATTTTGAGGAACACAAGTTGCTAGATCTGAAATCAACATGGGAGCTAAGCTGCGCTAGGAAAATTAGGTGCACCTTCATGATAAAAGATGAATACAGTGTGAAAGCTGAAGTAACTTCCATTGTTAACTGTCAACTCAAAAAGTTGGAGTCCTCCACATTCAGACTAATTATTGTAGAAATCTACAGGAATCTACTAAGTGTGATATAGCGTGGCAATAGGGTGACCCCATTGACGATGACGAGGAACCAGCTCAATCAATGCATCGAGCAGGAAGTCATCGGTCGAGCAACTTGGGTTCAACTTGGCACATGTGCAATAGCTAGGAGATTTTATCGAACATCCATATATATTGTACATAAGTTAAGTAGGTTAAGGTTTATTTTTAAGTTTTATACAATATTATAACAAAAGAGTCCATTCACCTAATTTTTTTACTTAAAATTTGTTTTCTTAATTTTAGTTTTAATAAGTGTAAAAATAAAAACACTGTAAGAAAGGTTGAAAGACATAGTTTAAGCATTATGCTTAACTTAGGATGTCTTCATTGGGCCAGTAAGCTAGAATAAGATTATTTTTAAAGTTACAATATTTAAGCTCATTTTTAAGAGTATTTTTTTTGTTTAGTATTAATTAATGAATTAATAAAAATGAAAGATTGAACATAGGTAGACCAAAAAGAAAGCGTGCTTTCTGGTAAAATACATATATACGCTGGGACACGCGCACCGTATAAAATGCCTAACTCAGGGATGTGCACCAAAATGACTTCTGCAGAACCACTGAGATGAGGGTGGGATTAAGACGCCGATTACTAATGCCGGATTCTTATTGACTAAAGCTATCTCCACTCGAGAGGACCACGATTGCTCTATACGCACCTACCCTCTTAACGTTGAGGCTCCATCTTAAGTCGCTGAGTATGTGCATCGTTTATTAGTCATTAGTTTTAAAAACGTGTTCGCAACGATATTATTGGAAATGGATCACTCTCTAACTTAATCCTGTAGAGTAATTCTCCCGACTTCGTATAGTGGACAACGACAAACAACGTGTTGCGGCCTTTCCGGGACAGTTTAGGATGTTTTCGTGTTTGCGTTTAAACAGATACTCTTTGAAACAGCCATGTCCGGTGAAAAACTGAGTCAGATAGAAGTTTGTTCCGCCGTGATTCCATATAACTCAAACATCGATCAGAGGTATAAGACGATGTGTCCATCTATGGACTTTCAGTTTTCAGTTTTAAATGCATTTTATTTGCTTAATCATTAACTCTTACATACTAACAACAAATGCTTAAATGCTAGCTTAAAATTACTTAACAATCTTATACTAACTTACTGGCCCCACACAGGTGCTCTAAGCTACTCTAAATTCTTATAACTATGTCTTTCGACTTCATTTACATTTTATTTAGGAATACTTATTTTCTATACTTAAGGCTAAGAAAAAAATTTATTTACAAGAACTTAGCATATGGACATTTTTTTATTTTTTATAAAAACTTAGTATCTAACTTAAAATAAACCTTAGCCTACCTAACCTAAATGCACAATACACATTTAAACACACATAGACATTATACACAATCATATACATACATCAGTATACACCTTTGTATACACTGATACATGTATATGTTTCTTAAATGCTAACCTAAACCTATGCAAGCTGGCCATCGCTATTTACTGAGCAAATAGATTGGTCAGCTCTGCCTCATTAGTGAGGCTGGTCCGGAAACGATGACGAAACATCTTCTCCATCATTCAACCACCAGAAATGCTGGTGCTGCCGAACGACATCCCTCTTATCGCGATTTCCCACCGCCCTACTGAACCTGAGACGATCCACACTGCCGTGTGCGACGTCTCCGTTGTAGTTGAGTCGCCTGTCCCCAGCTGTCGGAGCGACATGGAAGATTAACGGGACCGCTGATCTATCCTGGATCAACCCTATCTGATCAAGGTAGAGGAATGCTTCCGGTGGAACGAAGCCGTCAGAACGCACACTCTCGTGGTAAAGGTAATTGGGGTAGTAAGCCCCAGATATCAGATTATTCGTCGAGGTCATTGCTCTTGCAATGTGCCTTCGAGTCAGCTTAATTACGAAGTTGTCCACTCTTATTAAGTTCGCCCTGTTGTAAAGGACCTCATTAGGATAAACATTTTTGTACTCCGACTCTGGTGTTCTGTACAAGCGAAGGCAAGCCCTCTCAAACACCCGAATCTTTTCCATTAAGCTTGCTCGTACATTGAACCACACGGGACAACCAAATACCAGCATGGGCCTGATAATAGCCATGTAGCAGATAAAACAGTCTATTTGTAAGGGCAAAAGCACCTTTGGCTCTGGCCAGAGCAGCATCTACATTTTTGCCAAAATACAGAAACTGATCTAGCCAGATTCCAAGGTATCTGACTACATTTCGACAGGCAAGAGGCTGTCCGTGTTGTGCAATGATAGAGAACTTTCGCCAATTTTTTCTGGTATCCCTAGAGGCTCTAGACAACGGCGTCCTAAAGAGAATGGTTTCCGACTTCTGAAAGTTGATTTTCAACTTCCAGTCATCGCAAAATCGTCTTATCTTATCGAAGTCACTCTGCAAGAGAGTATTAATGACCTCGAGTTTTTGACCTGTTCTGTACGCTATCAAATCGTCTGCGTACGCAATAGTATGGGGAAGTGAACCTATCAAGTCGCTTGTAAAAATGTTGAATAGTATCGGCGAATTGACCGCTCCTTGCTGAAGACCATTTTTAACAACAGAAGTCACATCACCATTCTTCAAGATGAACTATTTGTTAGTTAGCATATTATAAAGAAAGTACAAGAGTGGTTTACTGATCCCTAGCTTATAGAAAGGACCCTCTACCCATACGGTGTCGAAGGCCTTCTCCAAGTCAACAAGGCAGGCACCAGTGCACTGTTTCTTGCCTTTGTTCCATTGGATATCGGACACCAGTTTAGACGCGGCATGTGAGATATCATGTCCCGCCTTAAAACCGAATTGATTATCCGGAACTATATGTTTGTCCTCAACCCACCTAGACAGAGCTCTATTGATTACTTTTTCAAAAACCTTACTGATATTCGGAAGGAGACTTATCGATCGGAGATTCGCCGGATTGGATATATCCTTCCCCTTTTTGGGGATAGGTTGAACCACCGCCGTTTTCCAATGCGCTGGATAATGTGCATTATTCATTGCATTATTAAACAGGGTGGTGTAAATGTCCACCGCTTCTAGGGGAAGATGTCGAAGCACGATGTTCGGAATACCATCGGTCCCCATTGATTTCTTAGCCCTGATTGTATCGAAGATCTCATGGAGTTCTTCCTTCGAAATAAATGGGGGTAGGTCACCCTCTCTGGCAATAACATTATTGGCCATATTTTCGTCGTTGAACTGGGTGAAACCAGAGCCTTCGGATCGCCAGTTCCCCATTTCATTTCGAATGTAGAAGTCGTGCACCAAGACGCGATTATCCAGGTCATAATTAGGGCCAATGATATCAATGGCCTTGTATATTTCCTGGAAAGTTGCCCCTAATCCATCTATGGACTTTTTAAGAATAGTTTCCATTATTTTCGCCGGGTTGCGATACCATAATTTTTTTTTATATTTTCTTTTTTGTTGTTTACCCGGCCAGTTTGGGCTCGCTCGATTTTGAGTCTTACCATTTTTTCCCCAAGTAGGTTGACTGGTAGCATTGAAGTTACGACGGGTATAGCATCATACTAAACAGTTCGAAACACACTAGCGATAGACGGATTCTACTCACGTTTCTGCTCAGCGGGTACATAGATGTAGAGCTCGAGGCTCTAGAAGGAGTCTTTTACTATGTTTTAGGTCTCCTATATTACTCACTAACTTTGTAAGTGCAACTACAGTGTATTTAAGATGTTTAAAACTTATACGATTGTCTAACTTGAGAAACGACTGAGAAACAATTTCATATTCTCCAATTCTAGCCGTTATCGTTTCGCGAATTTTCTTATTCGTATTTAATAAATAGGTACTCCTTTAGATTTATGCTCGGCGAGCCCAAACCGGTGTTAGTTATCTAGCGACATATATACAGATGCAATAGTTTCGCATGGAATTCGCAGGCATATAATTTCACCATATCTATGGCACACCGAAAGCAGCTTCATACGCCTTGACTCGATAGACAGAGCCATAGAGGGGGATTCTATTCGAGAAATAACTCGCTATAATTTTACGGAGAGAGTCCAGAATTTCAATCCGATAAAGACGGCTCATAATAATCTATTCCCGAATTCGCCGAATTAAACGTTACCTTAACGTCCAGGGTTATAATGGCGCTGTATTTCTTGGTGCCTCGTGTTCAGTGTCTAACCTGTATAGCGACTCGAGCTCTAGTTATCATATTACCGTAGTAAGTACTTTATATTGTATACATGTGTACATATGTAAGAATGCCAATATAACATAAATACATCATATAAATTCATATAAATAAAACCTATACATATACCTACATAAGATATTTATCATTATACACAGACTCCCACTGTCATACTTTTATTTACAATAATTTTAAATTCCCCGCAGCACCTGCCCAAAACTGATCGACGTCTCCCCGGTTTAACTCTAATGACATGCAAGCACCTTGCGCGCGCATCATTACACTCCATCAATCCTGACACCTACCCAGAAACCCACAAAACAACACCACAAATGAGCCGTATCACTCTCAATTCTCAACCCCATCTGCTTGCGCCACAAACATCGAATCAAACGACCAAACTTAAAAAAAAAAAAATCCCGTCAATCAAAAGTACCTATTTGGGGGCGTAGTACTTAATAAGGGAAATCACTTTAAGAGACGATAAAAGAGGGAACCCCTTCTCAAACATCTTACATCACCCTTTGACACTGTGCATCCAGATGTGGTAACCTTATCCATCCACTTAAGTACTCCATCGCCGCCTTTTAACGACAGCTCATTTAACCCTTAATGATCGTTCTCCTTAGCGCCGTCGATCAACTTCTTAATATATTAATGTTTGTACATATGTACATACGTGTATATGCATGCGTCGGCCTAGAGGGGCGTACGTTTCCCTCAGAATGTGTGTTAAACCCCTTTTCTTAATTGCCTTCTCCTAATTTCCTTTCTTTGGTGCAGTCATGGCCTGGGCATATAAATAAAGAAGCACGTTCCTCCGATCGTGTGACTGATAGGTGAGTTGATGGGTTAATTTGGGGGAACTCTTTCTTCCCATAATTGGGAAAAGAAAGGAAAGAATCACCGGTATCCAGAATTGAGAGGGAATTGGATTTTCAAAGAATCACGTGCCATATGGCAGAATCAATATCGAGGAGATCGTGTTAATCGATTGGAGTCAACTGGTTCCAGGAATAGGATTACTTACGTCTTCTAGACTTATCAAAACTTTTTCATCTTTCATCTTACATTTTTCATGGCCACATGTCACACCTGTTGTCGTGTCTATTTAGAAAAAAAATTAACGCAAAAAATTTAAAAAAAAAACATGATCCTGTACACGTGAAACGGATATTGAATAACGTAAAATACACAAACATTCGCTTAAGATGTTTGCTGTCGGTTAAATGAATTGGAAAAGGTTTTCGGTACTCGGTATTTGGTATTTGGTATTCGGTATTCGGTATTCGGTTTTCAAAAGGATAAATCACGCAAGTGTCTGCAAGAACTGAAGGCTCTCTTTGAGGATTTTTTTTTCTTTATCCTCTGGCAAGATTTCTTATCACCATAGATACTCAGATGCTCAAATATACAAGGATTGTATAGTCCTTTTTATAAGTTTATCTTATTGCAGCTAATATTTTATTTTGGGCGAAGGTGTAATGCTATATGGAAAGGGATGCCTCTACACAAAGCAGAAGGAGTGTGAATTTACTTCGGATATCATATTTACTTTCGATTTCGCTGTTTGAAATGGCTACTAAATCCAGCCACATGAGGAGTGCGTTAGATTGCATTTATTTTTATATTTGAGGAAGAATTAACATTAGTCTTTTTTACGTTAAAGATACGTTTATTACAATAGATTGAACATTGTTTTCTATTAACATAATGTACTTGAGCTAATATGTATACACGAGAGTGTATCAATACTCCCGTCAATAACCACCTGTCAATAGAACACAGGGAGAAGTGTTTGGCGTTGTATAAATATAACCCGGACAACTTCATATGGACGAACGCAATCAAAGGCGAGTATTATGCCAATTTATTATTTAGATTCCGCCGATTCCAGATTCCAGATTCACCGCTTTCTTTGCCTATATGCAGTGCATTTTTGAAATAATTAGTACATTTCCAACTTCCTACTGCAAAGCATATGCGAGTAGATCCGGTACCTAATGGTAGAGCTGGATCGGTACTAGAGGGATCTTAAAAGACGATATGAGAAATGCTGTAAAGGACCTGGTGTTTCACACCGCACGTCTTAGGTACGAGTATTTGGGCTTTCTGTCTAATGTGGTGCAAGTTGAATGAACACTTTATTTACGTCGTTGAACAATATCCTGTTGCCATAAACTAGTTTCTAGTTGCAGTTTCTATCAATTGATCGTGTATTCGTCAGCTTCTTCAAAAACCTGGATGGAGAAGTTTGTCGGTTTTGGCTGGAACTGAACCTTCCATTTGCTCAGTTTCTTCTTCCATCTGACTCAAGTTCATGGAATCAATAAGTAGTGGCTCATAGCTGTGTCTTTCAACTCACTGTTGTTTCCCTTTGTTGTTCTGTACATAGCAGAGTCGCAAACTAGGTTCGTGTGTCACTAAGTTCTAAAGTAAAACATTTATTAAACGTGTGGTATGTATCTATTGTATGTTATATAAATAATTCACAAGATCTCGATGGCCACTGATATGATGTTGTCATTGAATTGAGTTTTCTCTAAGTCAATGATTTCATGTGGACGTTGCCCCTTTTCCTGAAACCACATAACGTTCGCATCAACGTCAGTTAATGTTGACTGTAACTCAACTAAGTACTCATTATGCTATCATCGGGCTAACCACACTAGACAGTGCACTTTTGAGTGCGTAGTTGATTCTCATAAGTTTTTTCTTGATTCAGCTCAATCCAGAAACGACAATTTTACTTGTTCACAAACCCAAGTGAGCCTCGCCACAGAAAACGATTTTTTGATAAAAATAAGAGTCTACTTCAAGCTGCTCAAGACCCAAATCAACTAAATTCTCTCGCAAGCCATGGTATCGTGTCTGTAGTTCTTGCACCAACCGGGCCTTATACGAGTGTAGGCCGAGATCTTTTCGCAAAGTTTTCCATATAGTGGACGAACAAAGATCGAAATTGTTTTTTAATAAACAAAAATTGCAGCTGCTTTTTCTGTTGGCACATTCCAATGACGGGTTGTTGGTTTTGCGCCCTGTAGTGTGATGTGGCTCGATATTTATCCACAGCAAGACGAATGTCGAGCTCAGTTAGTCGATTATGAAGTACAAAACAAGTCATATATCTATGATATATGACCCAAGAATTAAAAAAATTTATTTTTATGTTGGGCTCATGTTAGCACACACCGCGCTAGGCAGGGCATTCCATAAGCGAGTTTTAGGGCTTAGGAAGGATTCACGATATTTCAGAGTACGTCCGAAAGTAGGCTTGAGGGTACACTGATGAACATTCATAGAGAGACGGGTGTTACGGTTAAAGGTTTGAACGAAATAGCGATAGAACCATGTGAGGCAGTAGACATTACGTCGGTGTTGGAGGGTCTCAATCGACTGAGTGATATTAGCTTCAGCTATCAGTTTTATTGCACGGTTTTGAATCCTATTTAGCCGGTACAGAAATGTGATAGGAGCACCTGACCAGCTGTGGGCATTATACTCTAATTTGGCTGGATGGAAGCTTTATACGAGTAACATAGATTGAGGCCAGATCAGAAGAGGTTTAATATTTCTTACATCTTGTGAGGAAACCTATACATTTCGCAGCATTCTTGGCGACATCAAATATGTCATCATTCCAACTTAAGTTATTATTGACACACATACCGAGAATGGAGAGTTTCTCAGTTTCAACGCTGCAAGTGTCATTCAAGGATAATGGCTGGGGTTTTAAATTTCGCTTTAACGATAGCAGACAGCATTGCGTTTTAGAAACATTAGATTCCCCAATTAGTAGTGATGTTTATGTATATCGGAATTTAATGAGTTAAGCCGAAGAGCAGGGACGCGTGTTCGTGAACGAATGTGAAAAGCAATGAGCAATGTCGTGAGAAACAGAATATTTTGGAATAGAAATAGAAGACAAGAGATCATTGATGAGCATTAAAAAGAGTGTCGGAGACAGATCATAGTTCTGGGGCACACCAGTATTTATTTTGTGGATATTAGACTTGAAATCATCCAAGACAACTTGAACTGAACGTTCCGAAAGGCAGTTTCTAATCCATTGAAGAAGAGTTTCATCGATCCCAAAAGCACGCATTTTCAACAAAAGAGCCTGACGCCAAACTCTGTCAAATGCCCTAGAAATCTCATGTGCAACTATGTACCTTGCTTTGGCCAGATTAATGTATGTACGCTTTGGTTCAAATTTTGTGTGAGACACGCCATCAAATCACCAGTGGAGCTGTTACTAAGAAAACTGTATTGGCGGTCATTGAGAAGTTTTCAGGTTTCGAGATATTTTATGAGCTGACAGTTTATCAGCTGTAGGAGGAGAGGGAAGAAGATTCGTTTTTTTTATGGATGGGCTTGACAAATGCTATTTTCCATCTTCTCGGAAAGGGTTCTAAAGAGTAATATTGATGAAAAAGTCTACGCAGTGGTTTTGCCAGCATGGAAGGACACCTCTTTAGAAGAAGGGGAGATATAACATCTGGAATAGCGGATTTGTGTGCATTAAGATCTTTAAGTATTCTTACTACTTCACTACTTACTACTACACGAGTGCGAAAGTGGATTCGACCCATTGAAAATTTGACACACTTACGAGTAAGTATAGGCGGAGAAGAAGAACAACCTGGAAGTTTGGAATTGGCCGCAAAGTGTGCAGCAAGCAGATTGGCCTTGTCTAAAGAGCTGACATTGTAAATGAGCGTTGGGATGGAGCATGATGCAGAATTTCTGATGTTTTTGACGCACAACCAAAGGCTTTTACTACCGTTTGGACATTCTAGTATTTTGCCTCAGTTTTTGGCCATATTAGAATTTCGCACTCTTAAGAAAGACTTTGCAATCATTCCTTTCTTGTTTGAACTTTTTTCGGTTTTGCTCTGTTGGCTTGGCCTTATACGACAGAAAAAACAGTTCTCTATCCGTGACAGACCCTTTACAGCTCTTTTATTTATTACTGTGTGTAAAGAGATGAGAAAATGAGGAAATGGGGGAAGGAAGTAAAAATAAAAAGAACTAGAGAATTTGAAGCGTATACCGTGCGTTTCCTTTAACACGTAGTCTCTAACATTGAATCGAGATTATTTTGTGTCACCTTCGATTGCGGATGATGTAAGGTCTGCTGCTGTTGTTGAGATTGTGCTTGCGCTGCAGCTGCTGCTTTCTTAGCCTCATTGCAACGAAATTGTCGAAGATAATCACTAAAATCGGCACCAGTATTAGTGGTGATTAAGGCGGCACTTCCTGCCTGAGTTTTGCGCATTTGTTCAGATAAACGACGAATGTTTAACTGTAACTCATCATCCCGCTGTGATATTGACGAAAAACTATGGCGTGCTTGCAGTAGGTTAGGATTGACGACATCTAAAAAACTGCGTTGCGCCTGCTGTGGCTGTTGCAAAGGCTGTGGTGGTTCAACAGTTGTAACTGTTGGCTTAATGCGAGCTGGTGATGTAACAGGGGAATTGCTGCATATGTAGTGTGGCGGTAGCGGTGGTGGTGGTGTAGCAGTAAATGGCGGAGGTGGGGGTGAGAACTGACTCTCGGGTGCTTTCAAAAATGGCGAAGAAGGAGCCGATATTGGTGGTAGAACATCGTCTTCAATAAATAAAGGCGATTTACAACGCTGTAATTTGGGTCGATGGCCTTTTGGTATTTCACCGCCGCCCAATTCAAATTTTGAAGCAGAAAATGACTTTGCTTGTCGAAAGATTTCTTGTTTGGGTGATTTTTTAACATTACCAGTTGCAGTTGTTCTTGAACCACCATTAGCAGAATCTGGTGGTGGCTTTCGCCAAATCCATGGATCATTATCAAGCGGCTCTAAATTACCGCGACTAAGTGAACGAGTTTCTTTTGACATTTTTTGAAGATGTGTTCTTTTGTGCAGCGAGTTAACTTCTAAATCGGACATTTTCAACCACGGATCCGATGGCACATAAACCAAACATCCTGTGCTTTTGTTATTGGTTTGATTATATGAGAATTTTGTATCAAAATCAGTGATGTTTGGAGAGGTTTGTTCACTTTTTGATGTCTTGTGCTTTTTCTTTGACCCCACAGATCCAGGACTACTACTTGAAATCTTACTATCACCGCTCATATCACGTATACTTAACTCAGCAATTCGCGTCGTTAGTCCATTTTCTAATTCAAAGTCTTAATTTGGTTAAACCTTTACAGAAACAATATCGTTCTCATCGGAGACCATTATTGCGTGTTGATGTCGCACGGGAGGACGCGGCGAAAGACTTCTTGTTGTACGCAACTGTTTGGTTGGTTTCGATTCTCCCAACGAATTGGACTTTTTCAGTGCAGCCTTGTTACTGGCAATCACTTCTTTTGGTTTGATTTCCATCAACCCAAGCTTTCGCATATCTAAATTAGGACTTGTAGCCGCATTTCGAGTAGCTACAACTCTTCTTGGGCTCGGATTTGTTCGACCAGAACCTATTTTTTTTAATTCATCACATTGCTTTATTAAATCGCTCCCAGTAACAATACCAACGTCTTTCGATTGTATACGGCCCGGGCTTGTTGTCACATCGCAACTGAGTTTTTTCGTCGTCGTCGCCGTAGATTTTCGTTCACATACATTCGATCCAGAATCTAACATGCCACTAACAAGACCATTGGCCCCACTTAATTTTAAAGATTTCAATGAGCTATATCGAGGACCAATATTGGCGGTGCCACTAGTGGAACTATTACATGTACACTTTAGAAGACAATCCATCTGTTTTTGCTGGCTGTTGTGATGGTTATTGGTACAGTTGTTATTATTCGTTGGGGAAGTAGTCATACTGCTGCTACTGAATCGCCCGGGATTGTAAATTTTATTATTACTACTAATATGGTGTGGGGATAATGATTCATCATGATGATTACTAGTGCTACATTGAGAAAGTTGTTCCGCTGAAGTTCGCTGTTTCGGATTTGTGTTCGGTGATGGTGAGGGGTATTTATTATTTGATGAGGAAGACGCATAAGATGATATGCGATGTACTTGGCTCTCGGCTCTTTCCAAACGGGCAGCTGCGTTAGCAGTGCTTTTAAGTGAAAGGTATGGTGCTGCGTTATTGACACAAGAGCCGGACCTTTTATGCTAGAGGAATTTTTCAGCGAGAGCTTTTGTAGAAACGGAACTGGAGGACGAAGCCCCTGCATCGTTTTCATCCTTCTCCTCCGTTGTAACACCAGCGGTAGTGGAAGTGTTTTAGTTCTTTAATTGTCATTTAACTAGTTCTACGGTAAGAATTTTTTGTAAGTCTTTCAAAATATTGCGAATGTAATTCTACATCATTATGACCAGCACCCTCTACCCATAAAGGTTCAACTGCTTTTGGACACCTTTCATAGATTCCGATACCATGTGAGAAATCGATGACTTCATCATCGGTTCCATGTATAACCAGAACAGGAGATTTTACTTTAGAGACCTAAAGTAAGTCGTACCATGCCTTTTCTTTTGGTCTGTTACGATGAAGAGTATGAGGGGTAAAGGATCTCATTCTAAAGAGAATACTATCTGTGATCATATCAGCACAACTATCATAACAAATCAATCAGTCGAAATAAACTCTTACGCACATTTATACGAAATATGAATTGCCACTATTCCACATTATCCTACTTCTTATAAATGAAACAAAACTTAATACAACAAAGACTTATATCATAACTAGTAAAAGTAGTATATTGTATCACAAAAGATGTGCCCCAGAATAGAAAATTCCATCTGCATCGGAAACCTTATGAGAAACAAACCAGCGAACTGTACACTAAAGGAAGTTGGAGAGATCAAAGAATTAATACAAACTTTTTTTTTGTTTTTAACGCATTTTTATTTATTAAATTCATTATTACTTATATGCTATACAACAAAAAACAAAAACCCTTAAAAACTAGATTAATTAATTTAACACTCTTGCTATAACTTATTGGCGCTGTGCGGACACTCCAAGCCAAACCTATCATTTAATCTATGTCTTTCGACGAATCTTTAATATACCTAAACTATGTAATGACTTAGAAGCAAAGCATAGCCGACCATAAGGGGCTAGCCGGAATTTTAAGGAAACGACGTAGAAATTTCCTCTACTTAGCTGAGCCACCAAAATTCATAGTGCTGTTGAGCAACATCCCTCAAGCCACGACTACCTAACGCCCTACTAAACCGGAGACGCTTCGCACTGCAGTGCGCAATATCTCTGTCGTAGTTGAGTCGCCTGTCCGCAGCTGTTCGAGCGACGTGAAAGATTAGCGGCACCGCTAGTCTACCCTGGATCAGTCCTTTCTTATCCAGACAGAGGAACGTTTCTATGAGAATAAACCCATTAAAGCGGACATACTCGTGGTGCATATGATTAACGTAATAAGCCCCGGAGATCGTTGTTCATTGCTCTAGCAATGAGCTCTCGATTCAGCTTAATGACGAAATTTTCCACTCTTATTAGGTTCGCCCTATTGTATAAGACCTCATTCGGATAGAATTTTATGTACTCCGACTGTGGTGTTCTGTAGAAACGAAGGCAAGCCCTTAGGCAGGCTCTTTCGAACACCCGAATCTCTTCCTTTAAACTTGTTCTCACGTTGAACGATACGGGACATCCAAATACAAGTATAGCCCGGAAAAGGGCCATGTAGCACATTACTTTTACCCTCGCATAGAGTTGGCTGCTGGTAAACAGTCTATTTCTGAGGGAAAAAGGACCTATGGCTCTGGTCATAGCAACATCTATATGTTTGTTATAATATAGATATTGATCTAGCTAGATACCAAGGCATCTGATGCATTTCGATAAGCAAGTGGCTGTCCGTGTTGTGCTACGATCGAAAACTTTCACCAATTCTTCCTGGTATCCGTAGTGGCCGCAGACAAAGGCGTCCTAAAAAGAATGGTTTCCGATTTCTGAGAGTTGATTTTCAACATCCAGTCATCGCAATATCGTTTTATCTCATCGAAGTTACGTTGCAAGAGCATATTAATGATCTCGGTCTTTGAACCTGATCTCTACGCTATCAAGTCGTCTGCCTACGCTATGGCATAGTGAAGAGAGCTCACAAGATCGCTTATGTAGATGTTGAATAGGATCGACCATTTTTAATGTCAAATACTCCAGTAGAATTTTGAGTCGTTCATAGACCTCCGTCGAGATCATTTCGTGTTCGGCTTCACAAGTGTGGAAGAAAAAAAAAAAAACAAAGAAAAGAAAAGAAGTATACTTTTACTTAATAATTTATCGAGTGTTCGGTAGCCTAAGTGGCAAAAACCCGGGCGACAAATCTCGGGGTTCTGGGTTCGCTTCCCAGCCCCTGCGAACGGGTTTTTCTTTTCCTATTTAATTTATTAAACAGACAATTTTAATAAGAGGAATTAAAGTGTGTACAAAAAAAAAACAATATAACGTGATGGATGGTGGAGAGCGCTCCGCTCTTCCCATAACGGAAGTGGGAAAAGGCAAAAATAGTGTTGCCGGTGCCGTGGCGAAAGCCGTTAAAAGGAGGAGGAGCTTGAAAACCTCTCCTATTCTCACAAAAAGGAGAACAAATGCCATCTTAACGGCTGATAAGGTCAATTATGAGGGGGGCAATAACAACTTTGCCTCTCTAGCCGCATCCGAATCGGAAGATGAGGATGAAGAGTTAAAAGAAATTAATAGCAGCATACAAATGCTAAATGAAAAAATGCTTGCTATTAAACAAAGACAAACAGCACGCAGGCAGAGAGAGCAATTGGAAGTAGCGAGCTCCCAACAACAAATCCAGCAGCAGCAGAAACAACAACTGCAGCAAACAAAACAGCAGCAGCAGAAACAACAGCAGCAGCAGATACAGCAACAGCTGCGAAAACAAACCCTGAAAATACAGCAGCTTAAAAAAAAGCAGCAGCAACAACAACAACAACAACAACAACACCATCAACAACAACAACATCAGCAACAACAACAACAGCAGCAGAAGAAGAAGGAGAAGGTACCTCCTATTAATACCTATAAATTAGAGGTAAGTGCAACCAAGGACCTGTGTAGGTTGGTCATTGGGAACAATTTTAATATTAAGCGATTGGGGAACGATCGCCATGCCATCCACTGTAATACAGTGGAGGGCTACGCGAAAGTTAAAGAGCTCCTAAAAGAAACGACGACGGAGCACTACTCATTCACACCTAAGTGTGAAAAGCGGCATTCGAAGCTGCTGAAAGGTTTGGAACCGTCTTCTGATCCTGAGGAGATCCTGGCACTGCTCAAAGAGAAGGAGTGTGAGGGACTCGAGTTTGTAGGGGTAAAGCCATTTACCACAGCTAGAGCCAGGCGGGAGAAACGGAGTCTGCCGTTCTTCCTGGTGCAGCTCAGTCCCGAAAGCCGTCTGGATAGTCTAAGGAGTATCAATGTCCTAGACTACCAGGTGGTTCACTGGGAGCGATAGCGTTATACAATGCGTTCGCTGCCAGAGGTTCGGGCACGCCGCGTCGAACTGCCAAATGCAGCCTCGATGCGTGAAGTGCGCTAAGAACCACAGTTCCGAAGAATGTCCTCTGGGTGTTGACGGAGCATCCGATAGGTCGCAGCTCTCGTGCGTGTTATGTGGGAACGTGGGACACACCGCAAACTATCGGGGTTGTCCTAAGTTCGCCGACATTAAAAAAGCAAAACTGGCTAGGCAGCAGAAGTTGGAGGTCAAACGTTCACCTGTTAGGTTTCAAACACCAGCCGTCTCGTCTCAAATTTCCTACGCCCAAATGGCGTCAGGTAGGGGGGCTACGGTACAGCAAGCGACTGTTGCTTCTTCGGCGCCAATGCCGAGAACAACGGAAGCTGCACCTAACATGCTGGCCATCTTGCTAGCAATCCAAGGACAGATGGCTCAGCTGCTACAGCAGGTACAAGAACAGGCCAAGCGGGTGGACCAGATCTACGCGCTGCTGCCGGGCCTAACGCAACACATGTCGTAATGGGTACGCACATGGTGGAACAAACTTTGAAGGTCCTTGCAGTGAATGTTAATTCACTGATTAGGATCGAACGAAGAGCCGCGATGTTTAAATTGCTACAAGACCAAACTCCTGATGTGCTTTTCGCTAGCGAAACTAAGCTAACCGATAAGCACAAACTGGAGTACAATAATTATATCGTTAGAAGAAGAAACCGGCCCAGATCCAAACGTGGAGGCGGTGTCGCGATCTTCATTAGAGAAGGTATAAAATTTCACAGAGTGTACAAGGGCGTGTTGCGCAGGTTCCGGGTGTTGGAGGCAGTCGTCGTTTACATCCCGCTCCGCAGTGGAAAGCGGCTGTACTTGGCCTCTGTTTATGCACCTGAGGCTTCACAATCCACCCTATTCATTACAGAGCTCGACACGCTTTTTCGACTTCTGAGGCTGGAATCGGGGGAGAATTATTTTATAATCGGCGGGGATTTCAACGCTAGACATAGAGATTAGGGAAATAATTTGCCAAATACTAGAGGGAACCTACTACTCGATTGGTGGGGTCAGCACGATGTCATGTACAGACTCGGTCTTAAAGCGACAGATAACCCGTCGTTTCCCAGAGGCGGGTCTTATTTGGATCTACTGCTGTACGACGAACGTATACGACTGACAGGTACGAATTTACAAACATTAAACTGTCTGCGCACATTCGTGTATGACAGCGACCATTGCGGTTTTAGCACCGAAATTACAGTTCACAACGAAATTGCGGAATTGGAGGAGTTTGTCCAAAGATATTCTTACAACTACAGTAAGACTCGATGGACACGCTTCTCCGCAACCTTGACTAGAGCGCTCTCCTCGAACACGCTCCACCCACCGTCCAATAGGAATTTGTCAAACGAGGAGATCGACAATTACCTAAAACAAATGGACGAGACAATTAAACAAACTATGGACACTACAATACCGCGGTATCGACGTACGACTAACGAAGACCTGTTCCGCAATCCTACTATTGACGCACTGCACCGACAGAAGAGTAGACTTCTGACAAGACTCAAAAACTTGTACAGACAGTTAACTGACAGACAAGACCCGGAGATTAGGACACTGAAGTCGTCGATTAAAAATATCCAAACGCTAATAAAAGAAAATTACAGAATTTCTGTAAGTTTGTATTGGAACAACAAGGTTCGGGCTGTAAACACCAGCAACCCGAATATGTTCCCGCAAATAAATAAACTATTTCGAAGAAAAAATCAAAACGACTTTCAGTGTCTTAAAATAGGCCGGACAACAGACAACGAACGGTTACTGACAATAGCAGGTATTGATCCAAATGAGGCCGCTGATGATGACGACTTTTTTGTGATCGAGGATTCACAGGAGAAGGTTGAGGCCATAGGGGTGACTTTCCAGGAAGTATACAAGGCCACTGATACCATTGGCCCTAATTACGACCTGGACAATCGCGTCTTGGTGCACGACTTCCGCATTCGAAATGAAATAGGGAACTGGCGATCCGAGGGCTCTGGTTTCACCCGGTTCAGCGACGAAAATATGGCAAATAATGTCATTGCCAGAGAGGGTGACCTACCCCCGTTCATTTCGAAGGAAGAACTCCGTGAGATCTTCGACACAATCAGGGCTAAGAAATCAGTGGGGACCGATGGTATTCCGAACATCGTGCTTCGACATCTTCCTCTAGAAGCGGTGGACATTTACACCACCCTGTTTAATAATGCAATGAATAATGCACATTATCCAGCGCATTGGAAAACGGCGGTGGTTCAACCTATCCCCAAAAAGGGGAAGGATATATTAAATCCGGCGAATCTCCGGTCGATAAGTCTCCTTCCGAATATCAGTAAGGTTTTTGAAAGGGTAATCAATAGAGCTCTGTCTAGGTGGGTTGAGGACAAACATAGTTCAGACATAGTTCAGACAAATATAGTTCCGGATAATCAATTCGGTTTTAAGGCAGGACATGATATCTCACATGCCGCGTCTAAACTGGTGTCCGATATCCAATGGAACAAAGGCAAGAAACAGTGCACTGGTGCCTGCCTTGTTGACTTGGAGAAGGCCTTCGACACCGTATGGTTAGAGGGTCTTTTCTATAAGCTGACTAGGCTGGGGATCAGTAAACCACTCTTGTACATTCTTTATAATATGCTAACTAACAGACAGTTCATCGTGAAGAATGGCGATGTGACTTCTGTTGGAATATTTCAAATTAAAAATGGTCTTCAGCAAGGCGCGGTCAATTCGCCGATCCTATTCAACATTTTTACAAGCGACTTGATAGGTTCACTTCCCCATACTATTGCGTACGCAGACGATTTGATAGCGTACAGAACAGGTCCAAAAATCGAGGTCATTAACACCCTCTTGCAGCGTGACTTCGATAAGATAAGACGATTTTGCGATGACTGGAAGTTGAAAATCAACTTTCAGAAGTCGGAAACCATTCTCTTTAGGACGCCGTTGTCTAGAGCCTCTAGGGATACCAGAAAAAATTGGAGAAAGTTCTCGATCATTGGACAACGCGGACAGCCTCTTGCCTGTCGAAATGTAGTCAGATACCTTGGAATCTGGCTAGATCAGTTTCTGTATTTTGGCAAAAATGTAGATGCTGCTCTGGCTAGAGCCAAAGGTGCGTTTGCCTTACAAAGAGACTGTTTTATAGCAGCCAACTCGATGCGAGGATAAAGGTAATCTGCTACATGGCCCTTATCAGGCCCATGCTGGTATTTGGTTGTCCCGTGTGGTTCAATGTACGAGCAAGCTTAATGGAAAAGATTCGGGTGTTTGAGAGGGCTTGCCTTAGGGCTTGTCTTCGCTTGTACAGAACACCAGAATCGGAGTACAAGAAATTTTATCCTAATGAGGTCCTTGACAACAGGGAGAACCTAATACGAGTGGACAACTTCGTAATTAAGCTGACTCGAAGGCACATTGCAAGAGCAATGACCTCGACGAATAACCTGATATCTGGGGCTTACTACCCCAATTACCTTTACCACGAGAGTGTGCGCTCTGACGGCTTCGTTCCACCGGAAGCATTCCTCTACCTAGATCAGATAGGGTTGATCCAGGATAGATCAGCGGTGCCGTTAATCTTCCATGTCGCTCGGACAGCTGGGGGCAGGCGACTCAACTACAACAGAGACGTCGCACACGGCAGTGTGGATCGCCTCAGGTTCAGTAGGGCGGTGGGGAATCGCGATAAGAGGGATGTCGTTCGGCAGCACCAGCATTTCTGGTGGTTGAATGATGGAGAAGATGTTTCGTCGTCGTTTCCGTCAATTACAGACCAGCCTCACTAATGAGGCAGAGCTGACCAATTTATTTGCTCAGTAAATAGCGATGGCCAGCTTACATAGGTTTAGGTTAGCATTTAAGAAATATATACATATATCAGTGTATATACACCTTTGTATACACTGTTATATGTATATGATTGTGTATAATGTCTATGTGTGTTTATGTGTGTATTGTACATTTAGGTTAGGTAGGCTAAGGTTTATTTTAAGTTAGATATTAAGTTTTTATAAAAATTAAAAAATGTCCATATGCTAAGTTTTTGTAAATAAATTTTTTTCTTAGCCTTAAGTATAGAAAATAAGTATATTTTAAATAAAATGTAAATGAAGTCGAAAGACATAGTTATAAGAATTTAGAGTAGCTTAGAGCGCCTGTGTGGGGCCAGTAAGTTAGTATAAGATTGTTAAGTAATTTTAAGCTAGCATTTAAGCATTTTTTGTTAGTATGTAAGAGTTAATGATTAAGAAAATAAAAATGCATTTAAAACTAAAAAAAAAAAAAAAAAAAAAAATACTCCAGTAGAAGTCACATCGCCATTCTTCACGATGAACTGTCTACTGGAGAGCATATCTAAAAGAATATACTGCAGTGGTTTACTTATGCCTAGCTTGAAGAAGAAGCCATCTAACCAAACGGTGTCGAAGGCATTCTTCAAGTCAATCAGGCATTGTTTCTTGCTTTTGTTCCACTGGATATCAGATACCAGTTTAGACGAGACATGTGAGATACCATGTCCCGCCTTCAAACGGAATTGGTTATCCGGAACTATATTTTTGTCTTCAACCCACTTAGTCTGGACTCTATTGATCACCCTTTCGAATACCTTGCTGATATTCGGAAGGAGACTTATTGACCGAAGATTCGCCGGATTGGGTGTGTCTTTATTCTTTTTGGGAATGGGATGACCTACTGCTGTCTTCCAATGCGCTGTATAATAAGCATTATTATACAGGGTAGTGTAACTGTCCACCGCTTCGAGTTGGAGATGCGGAAGCACAATATTTGGTATGCCATCGGTTCCTACTGATTTCTTACCTCTCAGCGATTCGAAGATCATTTGGAGTTCTTCCTTCGTAATGAAAGGGGGTAATTCCCACTCGTTGGCCATGACATTATTTGCCATATTTTCGTCATTGAACTCAGTGAACCCTGAGTTTTCGAATCGCCAGTTCTCCTTATCATTTCGAAGGCAGGAATTGTGCAAAATGACCTGATATTCTAGGTTGTGGTCCGGGCCAATGATATCATTCACCTTGCACACTTCCTAGAAAATCGCTCCAATGGTTTCTACCTTCTCTTGAGGATCCTCGATCACAAAGAAGTTGTCATCATCAACAGCTTCTCCTGGATCTAAACCTGCTGTTAACAGTAATTGTTCGTTTTTTGTAGTTCGAGCGATCTTTAGATACGGAAGCTCGTTTTGATTCCTCCGAAATATTATATTTACTTGGGGGAAAATATTCGAATGTTACTCGTATTATTCCAATAACTGTAATTTTCTTTTATTAATACTTGGAGGTTTTTGATCGACCTCCGCGTTATGTCTGTCAGTAAACCGTCTGTACAAGGTGTTTAATCTCTATAGCAGTCTACTTTTGTGTTGGTATAGTGCGTCAATAGTTGCGTTGAGGAATGTGTCTTCGTTGTCGGTGTGTTTATCCCGAGATATCGTATTGTCTATCGTTCGTATTTTGTTTAAGGTACCTGTTATCTCCCCGTTTGACAAATTCCTGTTAGACGTCGGGTAGAGCGAGTTCGAGGAGGAGTGTGTCCAGCGTACCTTGCTATTGTATAATTTGTAGGAATACCTTTGAACCAGCTCCTCAATTCCGCAGAAGGATCAATTTGTTTGCACTATTCCAACTGCAAGGTAGAAAGGAGCCCAAACAAGTACTGGGATTAAATTCACATATTCGCAGCATCTTGCACAGATATTCGTTTAAACGAATACCAATTCAGAAACCATCAGGCATTTAATTTCTGAAGCATTGAAAATCAAAACCAAGATACCTACATCACAATAAATTTTTTAATTTTAAATTTGCATAAAGAAATCCAACATAAGGCTAGACAATATTTTAAACGCTCGATCTCCAGCAACTTTGCAGTCACCTCTATGCCACGTTTCAAACTCAAGGCGGAGGAGTTACAACAACAACATTGCCGTAACATAACAC